>CM022945.1:149480408-149887331 GCA_012931725.1 Litsea cubeba
TTGATTTTCAATTATTTCTTTTGTAGATCTATAAACTTAGTGATCATATTCTCGTGGTTTCATCCAATGTGATACAAGTGTCAACTCTATCAACAATACGGTCAGAACTGTGAAATCTTTAACATTTTTTCATTTGTCTCATGAGTTTTTTTTTTTTTTATTACCTGCAACATCTAAAATGGCAATCCAACATGCATTTTAGAATCACCTCGGGTACTAAAATAATCATATTCTCCATTATATGTGGTTCTTTTTTCTTCAACATCCAGTGAGTTATTATGTACTATTGGATTAATCAATGTGCATAAAAATTTGGGAAGGGTGATATTTAATTTGATGTTTGATTGGTTCTTTTTCTTTTTTTCGTTTTCTTTTAGTAATCTCTTGATATGTTATTTTGGTGAATTTTTATGTTTAGTTTGATCTGTTGTTTGTTTTGATGTGAAAACAAATTCACTATTTAGATGCCTTTTTTTATAACTTTTTTTTCTTCATGCCAAAGTATGTAGTCTCGATCTTAACTTGTTGAGTTATTATTATTATTCATCATGATTTGTTGTTGTTTTTTAAGACGAAGGTGATTGGATTGGACCTTTATGGAAGGAGTTAAGAGTGAGTGGTCTTGATTTACAATTAGGAGGCATCTACAGCCATGGTTTAAAATTGCGGTTTCGGTCGTGGTATCAGCCGGGCCGAAGAACCGATATGATATCGGTATCGGTCGCGATTATCGGTCCGTCGCGGTCGCCGCTGTGTGAATTTAAAAAAAAATTCGCAAAAACATCCAAAAAATCCAGAATATTAGAAAATGCTGGGAAAAAATATATTTTTGCATTAATAACAACAATAAATCAAAATATCAGTCACCTTAAGTTACGAGTCCTGTCTGTATCGCAGTTTGCTGTCTTCTCCAGTATTTTATATAATGTAACCATTATTTTGGTCCATGATCAATTTATTAGTGTAAAATATAAGAAAATAAAGATGACATATCAATGAAACTTTCAATAAATGGGCCTGATCATTCACATGCAAGACTAAGTGGGCCCGATCGTTCACATGATCACATCCAGGTTTTAATTTAAAAAATAAACTAAAGAGAGATGAAAATTGAATACCCAGCCATCACCTTAATGAATTAGTTTTAATCTCCTTTTAATTCATTTTACATTAAAAGATAGATTATTTTATTGTGGACTTCACATCTATCTATGTGTGATACTTATTATTTTAGTCCCGTGGAGTATCATGTCACGTGTGAATGCGTGATAGTTGAAAATGGTCTCTTAGTGCCCAAGTTATAGCGGTGTGTTACAGTCCAAGGACAAAGGCGTAAAAAAAAAAAGAGTTAAAAGTCATAACTCAAATGAGTGGAAGCTTCTGGACGCAAAACAAAAAAGAGCACTTTAGGTTTCTCTGGGACGACGATACATAAACGAGGGGGGAAATAGAAGGGAAAGAGACGAGGGAAAGGAAAAGGGAGGAGAAGAAGATAATGCGGCGGCGGGTGCCTGTTCTTCGGCGTCCAGGGACATGTCCTCCTCAGTCCTTTACCCCTGCCTATTTCTCCATTTTTTTTTGTTTTGCTCTGCTACATCTCTTCCTTTTCCCCCCTTTTCTATGACTTTACATCAATTGCATGCTCTCTCTCTCTTTCTCTCCTACTAAGAAAATGCAAATGTTTAGCAGAAAAAAGGTTTGTCCGTAAATATCATCCTATATATCGGCTTTGACCGATATCTTCAAGATATTGGCCTATACCGGCCAATACCAACCGATATACTAGCGATATCTTCAGGCACTGACTCAGATACTGATAAGTATCAATTTATCGAACCAGTGTCGGCCTCTGATATGTACCGGTATGGACCTATATTTTAAACCATGTCTATAGCAGCCCATCAGTACTCTCACCTTTATGAGAAATGAAGCCCAGTCTTCACATATGAATTGTACTGAATGTACAAGTTATATAATCATCATTTAATTTCATTTTTAGTTTCTCTTTCTTTAAATTCATTTATATTTCACCTTTTTTTCTCAAATCTCTCTTTTGTTATGTTATATTATATTTAATTATTGCATAAAGTAATTTAGTTATTCTATGACTAATTATTATTTTTAATATTAAAATGATATTGCCCGTGCTAAGCGCTGGCATGTTTTGCTAGTTGATCATGAATTGTATTGGCGCCTTGAATCGGCGAATGTGTTTGGCAGGCGATTTGCCTTATTGCCAATGGTGGGATAAAATTGGCCACACTAGGAGTTGTTTCACAGTCATTATCATGATCTTCACATGATTGGTTTTCTCATTTATTGTTAGGGCCTACAATGGGTCATCCAACATTGGGACTATTTGGGCTTTTGAACTTTAAGGGTCTATCATGTTTGGATGTGAGGTGAATTGAAGTGAGGTGAGGTACAGCCTCCATTATCCAGATAAAAAAAGACAAGGAGTCTTATTAAAAGTACAAATTCAAAATTCCCTCCTTGTTTTTCAAAAAAAAGGTAAAACAACAACCTCCTTTCTCCACTAGATGATAAAAAAAATCATCTTTTTGCACAAAAAGTAAAAAAGTTCCTCTATCAAGCAACTAAAAATAAAAGACCATCATAACCCTCTACATTTTATTCTCTCTTGATTTGATGCTTCGCCTCACTTTACTTCAATTCACCATACATCCAAACACCCTTCAGAAGTGCTATCCACGGATTTAAAGTAAAAAAGTTTTATGAGTTGTGCCACCAACAACCAGTACACCACACGAAAGGACTAAAATGCCTTTTTTTTTGTGATATCATAAAATTTTACAATATCACTTACTTCCTTTGTGAAATTTTGCAATATTGCATATTAACTTTCAAAAGGATGTGTGTGAGATCCTAATTTTTAGTATGTGTTTAATTTTATTGTTAATTAAGCATGATTAGCTGTTAATTATTTTGATTAATGTACTAGATTAATTATATGATAAGATAATATGGATTTCTTGATATCAATAGATTTCTAGAATTGTGTTGGATATTTCTTCTTTTGGATCCATATTGGTATGAAATGCCATTTTATGAAAAATAGAGTATTTTCTATAAAAATGACTTATTTGTAATTTTGATTATATGAAAAATTTACCAATGATGGAATTTTTTTAGGGATTTTTACCAAAAAAGTGTCCCTATACACCAATACGGCGGATTAATCAGAAATACATGAAAATGAACATTTTAGTGTTCGACGGTGATTTTTGACACATTTACCCCTCCTTGTTTCGAACGACATCGTCATCTACATTACATGTAGGAAGAGAAAGATCAGTTCAATTCACTTTATTTTCTTCGATGGATTTTGAAGAAGATGAAGAAGGTGGCAATGGAGGAAGTAGATCACCTTGAACATGAAAGGAACAAAGCCCAATTTGATGTGGAAGCCATGAAGAACGTTTGGGCCAGTTCTTGGCACGCTTTCGAAGTCTTCGACCGGATGTCTCGCCTCGTTGCAAGCGATCCCGTGAGCTTCTTTTCTCATCTGAATTTGTTTTCTAGGTTCATTGATCCGATTTCACATCTGGGTCTTGGTTGTTTTCATGTCTTTCTTTGTTTTTTCAACAGCTTATGATGTTATCTTCTTCCCCTTTTCTTTGATTTACACGCATTTATGTCGTTCTGCATCTCTGTTGGGATTGGGTTGGATATGAAATTTCCATGTGGGGGTAAAGCCGAGTCACGATTTTTCGGGAACTCATGAAGTGGGTATTTGAGAAAATTAGGGTGTTGGGATGGAATAGCAGGGACAAGGATTCTCTATTTTTGTGTTTTTTTGGGAGGGTGTTTCTTCTTTCTTTCAGACTGGATTAGCTCTGTGTTTGTTCCCTTTTAAAAACTTTGTGTTTTAGGGGTGGGATCCATCTTTTATCCAAAGCCCAATGTTGGAAATCTAGACAACACCAATGATCTCGTGAGCAGAGTGGAACTGTAACCAATTTCATGATTTTATTGTGAGGAATTGAATTCACTTATGTGGGCTTTTAAATGCAATATTGACATTGAGGTTTTGTCATTCCTTTTGTGGCTTAAGTTGCATTCTGATGCAAAATCGAATGGAATTTTGAATTAGAGTTTAGAGGAAGCGATGGGATTGTAACTATGCTTCTTCCAAGTCGCTTAATATGGTATCTAAGAAGCCAGTTGTAATTTGGTATGTTCATAAATACCGTATTAAGAATTGGATACCATATATACCGATGGCTTCTTAGATACCATATTACAAGCCAGTTCATATTAAGAACTCACTTAATATGGTATCTTGTTAAGAACTCACCAAATTACAGATGACTTCTTAGATACCATATTACTGCACATCTATCCAATTTGGTGAGTGCATAGATGTGCATGCTTAGAATTGGATGTTCAGTGTCACTATGAAGAATCAAATTAGATGCGAGAACATTAGAAGTAATTTTACGATGCCGACAATTGAGGAAAAAGAAAATCAAAGAATATTATCTGAGATGGTTGGGTGCTTTTATAGAAGACAAAAAATTGCCCCTGTGAGATGATTAGTACTATAGAAGGATTACTTCTGGAAGGTTCATAGAGAAGAGAGAGGCCATTCAAGACCTTGGGAGTTGGGAGGAATTACATGTCATTATTTTGGAGATACTGAGAGCATGATGTTAACTAGGTTTGAGTGGAAAAATGATAACTCATGTGACCTTAAAGTTGGGCTTTGCAACGTCAATGATGAGTACGTGTATCCTCGGCCAGTCAGAGGCTGGCATAGAGTGGCCTTATGTGTGGAAATTTTTTTTTTTTGGGCCTTTCCTGAGGAGCTTTAGAGAGGAACTTTTTTTAAGACCTTAGATAGATGGAATAAGGCTTTGATGATTATGATGAGTTGGTCACTTCATTCATCAATGTCATCCCCGAAGGTGTCTCCCATCTATTATGGTTAGCCTTTTGAGTTCTTCTCTACTCATCCCTACTTAGGGATAAATACTTTGTTGCTTTTATTTTTTTGGGGGATGGTGGATACTTTGTTGCTCACCAATGTAATATGTTGCCTCCCACTACTTCATTCAAAGTCTTTATTGTTCTACCCCTTCCCCTATCTCTTTTATTTATACAGGGGCTCTAAGGAGTAACATGTCACTTTCTCCTTCCTTGTTTTTAATGTTTGGCCTGAATTTCTCATTTCTCATTTATTATGGTGTAAGTTGTGACATTATTTTTATTAAACACCTTAGAGGGTAAGAAGAGTTAAAGAGTTGGCCATAAATTGCAGAAATTTTTGGTATTTCTTGCATCAATTCAATTGGTTCTCATTCATTTACCCATCCTTTTCTGCTCAATGAATTATGACATACAAATGCTGGGTCAATAGGCTTCACCATTAATATTGTATCATGTAGATAATTGACTTAATAGTTGTAACTGACTAACTGTTGAGTTCAATTGTGCCTTTTCTCTATTGTAGGCCTTTCATAAAGATAACAGAGCAACATTGAGTAGGAATGAGTTATTTAAGACCACACTCACAAAAGCAGTGTATGCATGGAAATAGATTGTTGAGCTCTGCGTTTCAGGTTTTCATTGATCTTAAGACCTTAATTCATCGTCTTATAATGTGACGTCACTAGCTAATTCTGTTGGTGTAGATTTGGAAATTTTGCAGCAATAATCTATTATTACAGCATGAAGTTTAACAGTTTTTATGTGAGGCTAGATTACCACTTCTTCCTTACTTATGAAGATCATTTTGAGACACCATTAACAGTGCAAAATGATTGTTGTTATTTTGACTGGATCTTAATATGAAGATGAATCTCATCTATTTTGGAATTATGCCTAAGTTTTGATTCTATCATTTATTTCTTATGTATGTCTGAAAAATATTCTATAAATGTGCAGATGTGACTGTGGCATATTCGTGATGGCATTTGCCGATTGCTACCCATAACTATCGACCGTTGACCTTCACAGAAGCCATGCATGTGGTACTGCAGGCAAAAGATTGTCGTTGACATTTATGCTAGGCAATGGAAGCTAAATGGCTACAAAGTACCGAAGTCTGAAGAGAACTCGTTTTCGTGATAAAAAATGTTGGGAGGCCTCTCTTGTTTTTCCACATGAATGTACACACTGAGATTTAGTGTTGTGAGTTTAATGTAACCAACTTACGTTGTAAAGAGTTTGTATTTATTTTGGATTGGAAATAAATGAATGGAATGCAATGTACTAAAATGGGAAGGCTATGGAATGGAATAAATGCATTGTGGAGTTCAGTAAATATCTAGAATGTATGCCGTATGCATTGTGGACGTAATGAATAGGTTGTATGTTGGACTAGATGTCCTTATTAGGGATGCTTAAAGAGATCTTAAGTAGGAAGATTCATAATATAAGTGCATTATACAATTTAGAGTTTTTATTTTTATTTTCTTCCTTCTCTGTCACTATGTCACCTTTGGTGTTCCTATTAGGGATAATTAAAGAAGACAATCTGTTCTATGTTCAATCTGTCTGGCATGGCGTGTATGATTAATGGGTTTTCTTGAAAAAACTGGTGGTTTAAGATGCACCAATCCTCTAGTTTTATTTTATTAATCAAATAAGACATGAAATCTTTTTTGAAACCTGTAAGTTGCTTGCGGTAAAAACCTTTTGACCTAGTTTCATGTCTAACTTGCTCCTAAGTGTGAAAAAGCCATCAAGTCTGTCTCAGCACTAGTTAGGAGAAGTGACATCTTGCCTTTTAGCCAGATTGCCCGACTTGAACCAGTAGGTTCTCTAGAAAATGGATCTGGATTGGAAATAATTGAAGGTTCGAACCTTTAAATGGTGGGTTCGAATCTTCGAGTTATCTGGAATCTGGCCCACGACGTGAAGGTTTGAACTATCTAAACAAGGGATCAAACCTTCGGTCTCTCTATTTTTTGGCCTAGAAAGGCAGTGAAGTGGGTTTGAACCTTGGTGCTCTCTGGAATCTGGCCCAGGAATGCACAAAATGGAAGGTTCGAACCCTGGCAACGAGGGTTCGAACCTTCGTCCTTCTGGTTTTCAGCCCAGAAATGCACAAAATGGAAGGTTCGAACCCTGGCAACGAGGGTTTGAACCTTTGTCCTCTCTGGTTTTTGGCCCAGAAATGCACAAAATGGAAGGTTTGAACCTTGGGTCCTCTCTGGTTTTTGACTCAGAAATGCACAAAATGGAAGGTTCGAACCCTGGAACGAGGGCTCGAACCTACGTCCTCTCTGGTTTTTGGCCCAGAAATGCACAAGATGGAAGGTTTGAACCATGGAATGAGGGTTCGAACCTTGGGGATTCGCCATAACAATAAATGTTTTCTTTTCAGTTCAGGCCAAGTGTGGGAGTACAGATCTAAATCAGATCTAATGGTGGTGATGCAGTGCAAAAAGGATTTGATTTCATGGAAAGGTGGGACCGACGGAAGGTCAAATAAGGTAAATTGATGGTTTTGGGGAAACTTTTCGAAGTGTCCGTTTTTGGTGGAAATGGGCCAATGAACACAACTCAGTGGCATTTGCCGTTGATGGACGGCCTTTTTTGGGCAAATTCCATTGTTTGGCCCCAAAAAAGTGCATTTTTTCTATTTTTGGTAATATTTGTTTCGGTACCTATTAGGAAAATTCATTTCTGAGCCAAATCCGTGAGCCTTTCTCATTGTTTATGCACCCCAATATAATATCATTGTTTTTTTGTTGTTGGAAAAGCAAAAATGAGCGAAGAACCTATAAATAATTGTAACGGTATCGTTATCAGAAAATTTTTGAAAACTAGATTTTGAGTGAAATCGTGAGTCTTTCTTATTGTTTATGCATCTCAATATAAAATCACCATTATTTTCTTATTGGACACAAAAAATGGATGAAGAAATTATAAATGATGGTAACGATATCGTTATCAAAATACAATGTAGGGCACAAAATTCAAGTACGTATGAGTAGGAACTCAAGTTCATATAATGTTAGGCCTATGATTTTACCTTACTACGCTGATTTATCCCCTTTTCTGCACTTTCCTAGTCATGTTTTTATGGTTGGTGAGAGATGTGAGCTCATTTATCATGAGTTTAATGCACCATAGAGACACCTGTTTCTCTGGCTATCGAGTAGTTGATTGAAACCGAACAATCAGTGGGTTCCTTGGAACGATATCGTTATCAAAAAATATTTAGAAACCACTAATCTCTGCAACACAATTGCTCCACAAACATCAATTTTGGTACAAGGCATTGAAAAACTTATTCGGGATAAAGAGCAAAACCAGAATAGGCTTTTCTACATGACAAATGGGTTGGAAACATGGAGTTGAATAGGGTAAACTCAAATGGCCTTTATTTCATTTCAAATTGTTAGATAATATGCTTACAAAATTATGGAATGTTTGGAACCCAATAATTATTCTAGCACACAAAGGTCATACACCCTTTACAAGTAGATTGGCTTCAAACAGAGAGCAATTCCTCCCTCATACAAAGTATACCCGACAAGTACCGCTTGATCTGCTTCCATATGTCGCCTCCGGTGGAAGTAGAGTTACAGGTTCCAAACATGAATGAATCTCTGCGTGCAAACTTAACTTGCTGTGCTCTGCTTCATTAGGAACTAATCCAGGAGCAGACCTATTCATGGCTTTCACAGAGTGGAACCAAGAGAACCTGACAGTATCTTGCACTTCATATGCATCTTACTAGTTCTACTATAACACACTTGAGGTTTCCTCATTCTACTATGTGCCACCAGACTAAAAGGTAAAAATGACACTACTAATCAGTACTAATAGAGACATTCATGTCCCGAAGAAGACTTTGCTGCAAAGGGAGCTCCTACACATAAAAGCAAAATAACCTATCTAAGAATTCAGTAAAAGAAGAACATAACCAACACTAAATCTTCCACTATGTTTCGAAAATAGGAAAGAGGTTCTTCAATTGTGCATATGAGTTCACGTCTACTATGTATATATAGTCATTATTTCATGTTGCCATCCCTAATTGTCACTAGTCACATACTCGTATCAACAGTGAGTCCAATGAGAGGGCCATAAAAGGATTGCTACAGCTATTAACTTTTCTTGTTGCTATTGAATAGACTCCAAAGTCCTAACCAGTTTTACCTGAAGAGTCTAAAATACTTTTGGGACCTCGAAAATCAGGTATTCCACAAGAAGTTGAACTCCCCGCTCCTGTAAACTAAACAAGATGCTTATTTTTGCAAGATTAAACAAAATCCATAGGAAAGTTGAATATCATCAAACAAATAGTATGCATTAAAAAAAGGAAAGAAGAAATTGTTGTGGTAACTCATTTCATTTTAAATTTCTGATCTTTTGTATCATCGAGCAAGCTTTTCAATCTGTTTAATGCCATGAACCAAAGCATTAGATATCACTAATCTGGATGTCATCTCTCACCAACCTTAAAAAAACATGACCAAGAAACAAAAGAAAAGGGGATAAATCAGCGTAGTAAGGTAAAATCATAGGCCTAACATTATATGAACTTGAATTCCTGCTCATACGAATTTGAATTTTGTGGCCGACATTGTTTTTTTAAAACGATATTGTTACCATCATTTATAATTTCTTCATCCGTTTTTTGTGTCCAACAAGAAAATAATGGCGACTTTAAATTGAAATGAATAAATAATAAGAAAGACTCACAATTTCACTCTGAGTCTAGTTTTCAAATTTTTCTGATAACGATATCGTTACAATTATTTATAGGTTCTTCGCCCAATTTTGAAACTAATCAGGAGTTCAACTTCAACCATATTTTCAGACCCTCCATTCTAATTTTTAGGATTCCATGTTTTACATCTAACCAAGTTTGAAATGCAGAGAAACATATCAAAGTTTCCCCAGAATCTATCGAAGTATCGGCCAAAATCATACACGAATCTTCATGGGTTTTTCTGTTTAGTGATTATAGAAATCAATTCGAGCAAGAATAAATAAAAACTAACGTGATTGAGGGGGGGGGGGGGGGGGGGGGGGGGGGGGAATCATGGCCATTAGGGAGTGTTTGTTTGCACTCATTGGTATATGTAGATAATGCATAGAGGCACAGTTACATGTTACCAAATTTGTCTAATAAAGGGCCAGGGACTAAGAGAATATGGTTTCACTAGGAGAGATAGAAAGAATTAGGAAGACTTGTACACAGTGTAGTGCTGGTTTATGGTGAAAATACTGACATTTAAAGTAGCAAAGATATTGTATAAATGAAACCTCCCAGGAGAGTGAGACACAATTAGGAACATTTCTACACATAGTACTGCAGGTTGATGGTGAAAATACTGACATTTAAAGTAGCAATGACATTCATATAATTGAATTGTTATATAAAATTCATAAATTTTTTTCATAGATGTTATTACTTTATTAGTGATTTCTAAATTATCATGGGCTCATTCTCCATTATCAAGATGTTCTACATATACTCTAAATTTTGATCCATAGTTAGGTATGATGTTTCCTTCCGCACTTGCTCATCAATCTACTCAAAATAACTAGATTCCACTTACAGGTCCCTAAAAACAGAGACCAAAAACTGCTACAATCTGAGCCCCACTTGGGTTGGATGATTTTGATTTGGAAAGGAAATAAGTATTGTGCTTTCTATTTAACTTGCAAATGAATTGGAAAACATATCTCAATGCAAAATTCATGTTACCTAAAAATTAATGTCATAAATGATTTTTATACACCCTTTCAGGATCAGTTTCTCTTCAATGCCAAGTAAATTAACTGCATGGGCACCAAAAATTATCATAATCATCACCATCTCTCTATTTCTCTCAAATAAAGAAAAATAAAAAGAAAGGAAATGAAAGGAAATTGAGGAGCCAATTTCTCCCTCAAAAGTCCTTTTTTAATCAATCTTTTTCCTCTAGCCTCATTTCAACCTTTAGACTTCTTGATAGTTTCTGACAAAAAACATTTTATGAAATGTTTCTTGCATCTGATTCCATTCTAGCAACTAATAGTGCTAGTAGTGAAAATGCATACAAAATGTGAACATCAACAGCACATCTGACCACCTTAAGAAGCAATGAAGCATCCAAGTGAAAACCAAAACTGAGAAAACATGAGCTGAGTATACCTCAGGGTTGAAAAAAACCCCAACCATGTGTGCAAGTAATTCGTCTACAACTGTAAAGAAACTCCTCCCAATTAAAAAGAACGTTGCAAGGGAACATCAATTCGGATCAAGACAACTGCCACCCATCAGTACTACCGAAGCCAAATAAACTCAACTAGGCAACCAACGAGTTCATCTTGACTCACAAGAACTTCTTCCTATTATAGTAGAAATGTACTGAAAATATTGTTTTCAAAGATCCACATGACCAATTCGTTTAGCCATTTAGAACTCATGTAAAAGCCAAGTTCCCAAAAGGTTCTCTCTAATTCCTCACTCTGCAATGAATTCTTCGAAATGTTATAGGTCATTCAAAACCGCTGCCCAAAGGGTGCAGGGAGGTGACATTTTTAAAAATCTAAACCTTATTAAATAATCGTAAAAGCTACTCTTATCATTTAACAGATTCCAAATCCATTTTTCCTAGTACTGACCAATCAACCCATAAAAAACCTATAATTCTCACTTCCCATTTTTGTAACCAGTAATACCTTTTCTGGATACAAGCTATTGCAAATTATAAGATTTTAAAATTATGTGCATAACAGATCACGTGTTGTTTGCATCTATTCATTTACAAGTTATATGGCAATGCTCATAACAAATATCTACATGAACGGAGAATCATTTTGACTTGTTTTGTGGAAGTTCCAAAGGCAAAGGCAACACAAAATAATCTTAGTCCTCTGATATAAAACCCCTCACAGTTTCTTTCAATCCTTTTGTGGTTTCTCAGGAAAGGTGTTCTTCAAAAGAGGACTATGATATTAGTACAGTAATTGTCTTGACTTCAAAATAATCAATTGATTATCACATTTAAAATATCCACAGTCTAGTTTGCAATGGTTGGCTTCAAGACTGATGCAAGTATCATACACAGCACTGCATATTGCCGATGTCGCTTTGTATTTTGACCTATTTTGTGCAGCTTCAAGATTGATATGCACCAACAAGTATCATATGATTAAAACTGCATATTATCTGTGCTACTGTGAATTTTAACCTATTTTGTCCATGCTTTGACAGTACATGCAAAATGTTGTCATATAACTAGTTCACCAATATATGCAAAAAAAGAACTTCAATGTGGTGGTGACCGGTAATGATTCATCCAATACTAATTAACATCATCACATTTTATTCATTTATTAAAATTATCAATTCATTGGCCTATTGTATGTGAAAACTTGCATTATTATATTTTGATTTTAACTATTGTTTCACAAACACTCATTAATTGTAAGTTGTAACTGAACCCATGAGTGTAAGAAGGTCCACCCACCCACCCATGCGCACCGCACGCACACAACTATCCTAGAGGATGCACTGTTAAACACAAAATGTAAATAAGGATCTCCTTTCATATTTGATTTTGGAATTTAATAATGTATAGAGAATAGAGATGATAAGAGCATGTGCATGGATCTGAATAGAAATAAATATCTCACCTAGTGATATTGCAACTATTCCACCCATTAGATACTGGGCAGTATAGAGATAATCCAACATGTCTTTCTCCTCTTCATCAGATAAAATCTTCATTTGCCTTCAATAAAAAAATATGCTCCACAATTTTTCTGCCATGACAAAGCAGTCACTACAGTTAAGTGAAAACGTCATGCCCCAGAAGTAGAACTACTGGGTGGTTGAAACAAATTTATTTCAAGGACCCAATAATATACCCATGGTCAACATGTCCCATGTAAAATGGTACAATCTAGTCATTGACTGGGCAATGGGCACTCATACCCATACATGTGAAATGGCACAATTGAGTCATTGACTAGATGTGGACAAGCGCCACATGAGCTAAAAATCAAGGGAAGTCATTCAGTCCATGACATGTAGCCCTTTGGTGGATCCTGTTCAATGTAAGCAGAGTTCTACCTAAAATACCGCATTTGCGGTAAGACAAATAAAAACTTATGGGATGGAGAAAGCACCTTTTTCTCATGTATTGAGTTTCGCTCTCAATGCCAGAATTCCCTGAGCAGAAAAAATCACTCTCCAGCCATTTCTCTTGCAGAAACACCTATACGCCAATTCATTGAATTTTAACACTGGAAATTCAAACCGAACAAAACAAAAAGGACATTGAACTCGTCGTTGATCATTGAACATTCTCTTCATAGCGAAATCACAGCAATGGAAAAGCACAGGTGCAAGCAGAAAAATCACAACTAAAACACATCATCAATTGCTAAAGCATGGCCTCTTTCCATTGAATCGAACACAACACACAAAAAAAAAACCCATACAAAATCCGAGATTTTCAGTAGCTGAGAAAACAACCCTTCAAATCTCTACAGTTCCGTAATGCGAAATCAAAATGAAATCTTCGATGAAAAACGATATGCATCAATCAAACTTACCATAAGAGGGCATTTTCGGTGAGAATTCGACAAGTGGCGAAGGAGAGAATTTGGAACGTTTGGAAGGAGAGAGGGGAAGTTGGCCGGAAGCTGAGCAGAGAGAGAAGAAGGGCCAGCTACAGCAATGAATTTCATTCATTTGGGAATTGAAGTTTGGGGAAAAAAGATGACGATGTCGTTCGAAACAGGGAGGGGTAAAAGAGTAAAAAATCCATGTACGAACACCAAAATGGGCATTCCCTTGTATTTCACGCTAAATTCGTATAATACAAGTTTACAGACACTTTTTTGGTAAAAATCCCATTTTTTTTATGATTTCAGTTTCATTAGAAAATGGGTCAAATGGTGATTGATTTTCTTTTCTGGCTCGGGTTCATTTGAATTCGTTTGAGATAGTTTCCAGTGAGATTTGATACCTTTTAAAACAGGTTTATTTTAGATTTTATAATTAGTCATTATGCATGAAAACCAAGAGAATTCTAAAATTTCTTTGATTTTCTTCCGATCACTGGCTGCTCTTGATCTTTCCAGTACATCTCTCTCTAACTTATCCTCTTCCTGTAGCAAGAGAGCATGCAAGCAGCCAGTTCTGAGTTTATCCTCATCTTTGCTCATTCTCTGTAGTAACGATATGCTACATCTCCTCTTCTCCCTTCTGTTACTTATTTCTCTCCTTCGACTATTTATTTTGTATATTTTGTGTTTTCTGATTTGTGTAGATGGCTAATGAAGATGATGAGGCTTGATTTGAACTTCATGTAAAAAAAATAAATAGAGCTTCAAATTCAGCTCTTTTCTTCTCCCCTGTTGAACTATGACAATCATTCTCTCCATCTTCTTCCTGCTGGTTATTCTTCTCCTCCTTCTCATTATATACAACCGTCTCCTCTCCATCTTCTTCCTGCTGGTTAGTCTTCTTCTCCTTCTTCGCATTATATACAACCGTCTCCTCTCTATTGCTTATCCTTTGAAAGTTCTCAAAGACAGAACTTTTTCTGTTTGGTAAAGCTCAGTTTAAAAGCAAGTAAATGTTTTGTTTATTTCTGATTTCATATTTTAATCATTTTAGTTAGTTTCTAGAAATTTTGTTAATCTTGAAGATGATGAATAGAAAGATATATTTCCAAGTTTTATAATTTTTTGAACTGTATATAAGTGTTGTGTTATGTTTGAAAATGAAAGAAACAGAAGAAAGTTATTTCAAGTTAAAACAAAACGAACCAGAAATTGGGTTCCGTTTCACTGTGCACCCGGTCGACTGGGTCTTGTCATCGGGTCGACCAGCCACACAGGGAAGAACCCAGCCAACGTCAGAAAAATTTCTGAAAACTGAGACTATGTGAACTTCGAATTCCTTTCTATTGGGTCGAACGGGGGGGGGGGGTCCACCTGGTCGGCCGGCCACTCTGAAAATTTTTATAAATTTCTTTAGAGATTAAATTTTTATTTTTATTCATTTTAATTGATCAATTAATGATTCTTAACCATAAAAATAGGCCTGTTTACAATTATTGATTATTGTTAAGTTACATTTTGAATTTATATTAATATTATGGTTCATTTGAGATAAATCATTGGATACTTGATATTAATGACTTTATGAGTCATATATGTATTTGTAAATCAACTCAGAATTTCTGTATAATATTTCATGAGATGTCATTAATGATCAGTTAAATTAAATTTTAATGTATTTTGTGCATTTTGATAAATTAGCTGTAATTCTGTTTCTTGCGATTATCTGTACATTAGTATCTTGTTTTGGCACCACAAGCTCGGTCCTTCTGAATCAACACGTGGTGAAGGAGGGACTGTTCCGATCTGATCGTGTGCTCCAAGTGTAGAGCCACGATGTAGTAATAAACTGGTGAGACCAGGTCGATCCACAGGGAGCAATGTTGATTAAGAAACTTTCCAACTTTTAACCTGTCCTAATTAAAATCTAAAACTGGCCTAAATAAGAAACTAATCAAATTACATCAACTTTTCTAAAATAACTGAATGTAAAAACTTTATTTACAATTCTTTACAAAAACAAAAGACCTATTCTACTAAAGGAAACCTAATCTAAGCAATCGTAGAATATCTAAAAACCTGCAAAAGAACACACAAATCAAACAACCAATTTAATATAAAAAATCAGAATAAAATTTCCTAAATTAGATCCTACTTACAAAAACAAATTATAATGAAAATATGAATGATTTATGAGGTCCTACATGCAAATAATGCAATTCTAGACAAGTTCCTAAAAATGTGATGCACTCTGAAAAATTCTAAGGATGAAAAACCTTATGCACATGCCTGTTTTCACTGGACTGTAGAGCCTACCTAAAATTCTCTAAACCAAAACTTAATGGATGGAATTCTAACCTTGATGATTCATAAACACATCAAAAGAAATAGAAGTGAAAAAGGAGTTCAGATGAAAAAGATATGAATGCAACAAGATGCCTACTTGAGCCAGTTATGCTGCTTTAATCTGGTACGACCTTGTTGGGTACCCCTGTTTGAGGCTCTAGTTGACAAGGTTCCCGAGGTTATCTTTGGCTGAAATTCTGGGGTTTCAAAGTTCTATTACCTTACTTTAATTGTGCTAACTTTCAAGGAAAAATAACTTCTTTTTCCTAGTTTTCAAATCATGTACTTTTAAAACATAGTCAGACCAAAACTGCTGAAACAGTGTAGTTTTTTTTCAATGTGTAGATTTTTAACTATGTATTGGGTCCGAAATTAGCATTATTAATCAGTCATTAAACATTGTGATTTCAGAAGCAAAAACCTATTCTAATGCAATTTCTAATTATGATGCATAAAATTGAGTTACAACTTAGAAAGCTGGAAAACAATTAAAAGTAAAAGTAGTGAAACTAATAAAATTTAACTATAGTGTTGCGAAGAAAAGTAAATATAGTTGTGCAGGATATAAAAGTAGTTCAAGTAGTGAAATTATCCTCTCAAAAATTCTTTCTTCATACAATTTAGAATCACTTCAAATATGCCCTCATAAACTTGGGTCCTCAATCCAAGCACAAAAATAAGCAACATAAATAAAGCATCAAGAATAAACCATAAGAAGGAGAATATTGAAAAAAAAATAACTTTTACTAACATCTAGATTCATTTACATAAGATGGAAGATAAGAATAATAGAAAAATACGTGTTAGGATGGAAAAACCTCTCATAGATGAGAAATCCGAAGGGAGAAGTGTGGCTTTAGGGCTAAGCCTCCTTGAGGAACACAATGAGGAGAAGGAGAATGGAGAGGATGGAGTGAAGAGAGGCTGGGGGGGGGGGGGGGGGGGGGGGGGGGGGGCTGGCTTCCCATGAGAAGAAGGAGGGGAAGAACATCCCATGTGATGTTTATATAGAGCATGGGATGCCTATGTAGGGCATGGGTTGCCTATAGGGCATGGGTCTTCTCCCCTTAGGTCCTACTTTGTAGCATTCAATCACCTATGTTAGGTGATAGGTCCCATGTGATGTTCATATAGGGCATCAGATGCCCTATCTCTTCTCCTTACAATTTCTTTCTTTATCTCATTGCTTGATTGTGGGACCCATTTCATCCATTACCTACAAGCAAAAGTGAATTATAATTTAAAATAATAATTTTGAATAAAAATCACAAATGCATGATAGTGGGCCCATAAATTAAAATCCACATCATTATGCATGAATGCACTATAATAAACCCAAAATGCATAAAGACATGATTTTTTTTCTTAGATGAGATTGTTTTGGATTAATAAGTCCTTAAAATAGTCTAAAATGTGTATGAAAATATGCATTTTTAAGGACTTATCACGTTCTGTCACTAGCTGCAGTTAGTCATGTCTGCTGGAGTCTATTACTCATGCTACCTAGCTCTGTACTTTGTTTATATTGTGGCCATCGTCTAATATACATGGTACCCATTGTTTTGTATTCTGATCATCTGCAAATGTAGTATTGCCTTAAGCTATTTTCAGTTATTCAATATTTTGTTATATCAGTTATGGTATCTCAGATATTACTCATACTTTCATATTTGATCACTGTTATTTTGTTTATTTAATTCAGTATACTTGCTCAGTTTTACTAATGTAACGTTTATCATTACATGAAATTCAACTAGCTTACGAAGAACTGAGACGTTCCAAGAGGGTATTAGATCAGCAGGTGAGTGGACTTCCATTGAGATCGCATAATCTGGCCATGTGTGACTACCATCATGATTAGAAGAGTGTTATGAGGACAGTGATTTTCTGAAAAGTTTTATAGGTGGTGTGATTAGTAGTCAAAATAATGTTTCAAACATTTGAAACTATATATCATATCTGTAAATATTCAAGACTAACCAGTTGTAAATGTTCTGAGAAACTTATGCTCTGTTATTACCTTTTAATAAATAAACGATATCACTATTTAAATGCTTCCGCTGGAAAGGTTTAAATTATTCTGATTTTATCACCTGTGATATCCCGTGGGATAGTATGGGATTATTATTTATTTTGTTCAAATCCTAAACTAGTTACGTCATGAAATTGGAACCTTAAAGGATACCCAATTTCAGGACGTCGTGATAATGTGAAACACAATTTTTTTTTATTTTTATTTTTTTGCTTGAAGTGCAACACTACTTGTTTTCCACCTAGGTTGTTGGATATTTTTTTTAAAAACCCACAATTTAAATAATAAATTCCAAGAGACATTTGAATGTGTCTTTTCAAATTGAGTGTCTTTTCAAAATTAAGTGGTTTGTTCCTTTATAAGAAAAAATGAGATGTGTCTCTTGGGCCAATTTGAGTGGATGTGATGCAATTCTAAGGGATGCCTTTCAATTCTATAAATTAAGGTGATTTCAAGTTTTTATATCGTATTCAAAATGAGTAAAAAAACAGTATTCACAAAACCATATTCTCTAAGAGAATTTTCTTATCTTATCTTTTTTACTTTGAATTAAGGGCAATTTCATATTTCTAATTCTATTGTGCAGACTTTGAATCAGAGTTGGGCATTATATCATGGGGACGAAATTTCATGAAAACCACCTGCATGTGGAAAATTGTTGTCTTTAAGAAAATATCTTAATTGGTGTGCCTTGGCCATATTTTATTGCTTTCTTAATTCAATTTCTCGCCTTCACTTTTATTCACTAATTACTTATACTAATTATTTATTTAATTTTTTTTAATTTCCAACATAAGCATCCTGTTATTTTGGGGAAAAATGGAAAAACTCCTAGCCATCCTATGTCTTTTAGGTACTTTCTTTTACATGGTTTAAAAATGCAGGATCTAAATTGTACACCTCTAAGATATAGATGGAGCGACAAGAAGGGTTTGCTCAGTTGGTTGACAACCCTGCATGTAACTAGGCTAAATCGATCCTTGGGAATTGCAACTCTTCCTACTTTTTGGGCTTCCTCTTCCCATTTGTGTGGGCTCTCTTGGGTCCTAGTGAAGGTAAGGGAACCTACCCACCCATCGGATTGATCCCTAGGTGATACTGGTGAGAGTGGGTGTGCTATCAACAACATCTACCCTATGATTCGCATCTAAATAATTTAATTACCCTTTACTCTTCATGATTTTAATCATTAGATGATTTCAATTGAACTAATTTATATGAGTAAATCAAAGTACAATTCATGAGTAAATTAAAGTAAATCTCAAATGCTCTCCTTCACTCCTACAATCAATAAAAAAGCGGATTGGTGCTTCTCGTTGCACATTTGACCGTGAAATTCAAGAGGGGTCCTGTCTTATGGATGATTGGGATGGGAGCTCCCACTAAGTAGTGTGTATGGAAGAATAGTTTTCCATTGTACCTTTATTTCTTGAAGTAAAGTAGCAGTTTCAAGAAAATATTATTCACAAAAATTAATATTTTTTGATGACGTGGGTATCATTGAGGTCTTTGACCTAACAAGACAAATACACTAGGTGGCACCTGCTAAACCCACACAAATACACACCAGGTAAATTTGGGATGGGTTTTGAATGAAAGACATGGGAGCAAAGCCACTATTTATGCCACTCCACCAACTCTGATGATTTAGAGTTGAACACTTTCTAATCTGACTTATTAGTCATCAGAAGACAGCCTATTTAGCCATTAGCATAATATTCAGGCTTGAATCCAGCCCATAGGTAAGAAAGTTAGGCCTAAATCCCTTGAAAAACACCATAATAATATATTAAAACCAACATTTTTTGCTTTAATCTTGAATGTTAGTTACAATTTTGACACGGAAGCTATTCTTTTATTCTTCAAATCCTTCACATTCTCTCCTTACTACTTATCTTATACAACTACATATTCTTTATCTTATGAACGTACGTTCACTCTCCACTTTTCAAGATTTCACTTTTTTTTTTCTAAAAATCGCTCTTTCTGCCCCCACCTCTATTATTATGTCTCTACCCTAATTCTTCTATTCTCATTCTTTAACACTTAGCTCTCGTAGTATGCAAATATATATTTTCTTTTGACCTTTCTATTCTATTTTTTTTCCAGAATCTAGGAATACGATTAGTAGATGATGATTATTAGGATGTGTTCGTTAGAAGGTAATGAATTTCTGAGTTGATTTTTTTATTTTTATGTCCCTCTTTATGATAATTTGATTTTTTTTTGCAATTATTTAGTCTTTTTATACATAAATGTTAAGTTTGCTATGTTGGGACCAACTTGTGCTCAGTACGAGTTATTGTACTAGTGTAATAATTAAAAATGCATCATTTTGGCAACAACACTACAAAATTTTGCAATGTAAAAATGCAATATGGCAAAGCATGATGTTTTCTATAGCATAGGAGATTTTTCTTTACATATAAATATGCGTGCTTGTTTCAAACTTTAAGAGCCTGTTACTTTACTTTAATTCTACTAACTTTCAAGGAAAAATAACTTCTTTTTCCTGGTTTTCAAATCATTTACTTTTGGAACACAGTCAGACCAAAACTGCTGAAACAATGTAGTTTTTTTCAATGTGCAGATGTTTAACTATGTATTGGGTCCGAAATTAGCATTATTAATCAGTCATTAAACATTGTGATTTCAGAAGCAAAAACCTATTCTAATGCAATTCTAATTATGATGCATGAAATTGAGTCACAACTTAGAAAGCTGGAAAATAAAGTAGTGGTGCAATTAAAAGTAAAAGTAGTGAAACTAATAAAATTAAATGTAGTGTTGCGAAGAAAAGTAAATGTAGTTGTGCAGAATTTAAAGGTAGTTCAAGTAGTGAAATTATCCTCTCAAAAATTCTTTCTTAATTCAATTTAGAATCACTTCAAATATGCCCTCATAAACTTGGGTCGTCAATCCAAGCACAAAAATAAGCAACATAAATAAAGCATCAAGCATAAACCATAAAAAGAAGAATATTAAAAAAAAAACAACTTTTACTAACATGTAGATTCATTTACATAAGATGAAAGATAAAAATAATAGAAAAATACATGTTAGGATGGAAAAAACCTGTTCGAGATGAGAAATCCCAAGGGAGTAGTGTGGCTTTAGGGCTAAGCCTCCTTGAGGAATACAATGAGGAGAAGGAGAATGGCGAGGATGAGTGAAGCGAGGCTAAAGGGGGTCGATTTCCATGAGAAGAAGGAGGGAAGTACGACCCATGTGATGTTTATATAGAGCATGGGTTGCCTATATAGGGCATGGGATGCCTATATAGGGCATAGGTCTTCTCCTTAGGTCCTACTTTGTAGCATTCAATCACCTATGTTAGGTGATAGGTCCCATGCGATGTTCATCTAGGGCATGGGATGCCCTATCTCTTCTCCTTACAATTTCTTTCTTTATCTCATTCCTTGGTTGTGGGACCCATTTCATCCATTACCTACAAGCAAAAGTGAATTATAATTTAAAATAATAATTTTGAATAAAAACCACAAATGCATGATAGTGGGCCCATAAATAAAAATGCACATAATTATGCATGAATTCACTATAATAAATCCAAAATGCATAAAAACATGATTTTTTTTCTTAAATGAGACTATTTTGGATTAATAAGTCCTTAAAATGGTCTAAAATTTGTATGAAGATATGAATTTTTAAGGACTTATCACACCCCCCAACTAGCATTTTGCTAGTCCTTGGCAAAAACTGTGAACAAATTGCGAGGCTTCCATAAGGTAATCTATCCTAAAACTAATAAAATGAAATGAATGCAACACCACTTTTGCTGGCACTCTCGACTGCATTTAGCATATGCAGTAAGCCCTTAAACCCCTTCGTTCCCCCAAGTGGATGAGTTGTGTCTCGTGAGGGTTTGCAGTGAATTTACACACAAAACTCTTTTTTTTTTTTTGAGAAAGAATCTTAGTGGAAACCTAACAAAATCAAAGAAACTTTTTCAAAAGAAAATTTACTAACACCGGATATTCTTGATTCTTGGGATTTTCTAAGCAAAGGCAAATTTGAAAATCGGTTCACAAATCCCATCTTTTGGTCTAAAATTCTCGAAATCATACTAAATTGATCGTGCACGGTGAAATAGTGTGTATAAGCTTCAATTGATCTGCCAAGATTCCTGTGAAAAGAATATTCAATCCAAAATTCTGGGCCACCTAACCTTAGCAAAGAAAAATAATATTCCTCTCAAGGCAACCATGGCGGCTTTCGTACTACTATTTTTCAAAGGCCATAATAACATTTTTTTTCAAGGAGTTCTTTTTCTCTTTTTTTTTCTTATTTTTTGATTTTTTTCACGGTCCCCAACAATAGACAGCCCTTTTCATGTGTCCAAATTAATTCACGAGCTCTGTAGCCAACAAAACCAGATGAATCAGGAAACTGTGAAACTAAGGGTCGGTTTTCCATCATATTTTCAATCCAATCGTCAAAGAAGAACGAAAATCATGGCTTGGCATTCAAAAACTTTGAAAACATATACAGACTGTGTAAAAGTGAGGATCAGAATTCAGCACTTTTTCAAAAAATCATTTCCATAAACAAAACAGTAAACCATTGTTCTCTTATTCGCCAAAGTACCAAAATTTCCAAAGTCAAGGTATCTTTGTTTCATAAAAATCCTCTCAAATTCCTTTTTCCCCAAGAACCAACAAAATAACATATTTTTTCTTTTCTTTTTCTTTTCGAAACCTAAAAATCAAGAACAAATTGTGTACAACTTTTGTCTAAAGATGTACAAGTGTTCTTGTTCCCACCCCACAACCTATTATGAACATCATCTTCGATGTGTGAAGGAATGATATGTAATGAACATATGAAACATGAGGAACATAAAAAGTAATGGAGGGTAAAGTATAGAAAGCACCTGGGATATGTTCGAGCTGCTCTCTGTCCAAAGTTAGACAAAATGGGATAAAACTTAAACTACTAAGTATACACAGCAATGGGCCACTATTAGATCCAGGGCCGACTAATCCTGGTAGATAGGATCATCAAGAGGAATTTCTTCCTCATCATCTCGTGCAATTTCCAAGAATGGCTTCAATCTTTCGCCATTGACTTTGAATGTCTGGCCATCCTTGGGATCATAAATCTGAACGGCACTGTATGGGAACACTTCTTTTACAATGAATGGTCCAGTCCAACGGGAGCTAAGTTTCCCAGGAAATAAATGAAGCCTAGAGTTATAAAGGAGGATCTTCTGCTCAAGATGAAAAGATTTTTGCAGAATATTTTTATCGTGAAAAATCTTGGTCCTCTCTTTATAAATTCTTGAGTTTTCATAGGCTTCCCTGCGCAACCAATTCATTTAATTGCAGCTTCCTCTTGTTCCCAACTTTACCCATATCAAAGTTAAACTGCTTAATGGCCCAATAAGCTTTGTGTTCTAGTTCCACCGGGAGGTGGCATGCTTTCCCATAAATGAGCCGATAGGGAGACATTCTGATTGGAGTCTTAAAAGTAATCCAGTGAGCCCATAAAACATCATTCAATCTCATTGACCAATCTTTCCGATTAGGGCCTACTGTAGTCTCCAATATTATTTTAATTTCCCGATTTGACACTTCCACTTGCCCACTGGTCTGTGGGTGATAAGGGGTAGAGACTTTATGGGTGATCCCATACTGTTTCATCAGGGCTTCAAATGCCCGATTGCAAAAGTGCAAACCCCCATCATTAATGATGGCTCGTGGAGTGCCAAAACGAGAAAAGATATTTTCTTTCAAAAATTTCCGGACTATTTTAGAATCATTCTCTTGGCAGGGAATAGCCTCTATCCAATTGGACACATAGCCCACAGCCACTAAGATATAGATATAACCAAAACTCGAAGGAAATGGACCCATAAAATCAATGCCCCATACATAAAAAAGCGCTACTACCGTAATGGGGTTCAGTGGCATCATGTTTCTTTTGGAAATTGTGCCAACTTCTGGCAGCGATCACAGGCCCGACAAAAATCATGAGCATCACGGAACACTGAGGGCCATTAGAATCCAGACTGCAGAATTTTGATAGCAGTCTTTTGTCCAAAAAAATGTCCCCCACAAGCCTGTGTATGGCAAACGAGATGACACTGTGTTTCTCATTGTTAGGCACACAACTCCTAATTATTAGGTCTGGGTAGTATTTGAACAGATATGGATCATCACAGAAAAAATATCTAACCTGAGAAAAGAAAGAATTCCTATCTTTCTTGGACCAATGGTCAGAAGTGTTGCCCGTAGCATTATAGTTTGCGATATCAGCGTACCAAGGGGATTGATGTACCACAAAAAGATGTTCATCTGGACACTGTCCCAGATCGATGTCGGTTCAATGGTGTCGGAAAGCACTAGCCTAGATAAATGATCAGCCACGACATTCTCTACTCCCTTATTGTCCTTAATTTCTAAGTGTATGAGGATCCATCTAATGAGTCTGGGCTTAGCATCCTTTTATGAGAGAAGGTAGTTTAGCGTAGAGTGATCAGTGAAGACAATAATCTTGGATCCAATCAAGTAGGACCGAAACTTGTCAAGTGCAAAGACCATTGTCAGCAATTCTTTCTCAGTGGTTGAATACTTGATATGCGTACTATTCAAGCTCCTACTTGCATAAGAAATCACGAAAGGTTTCTTATCCTTTCGTTGCCCCAACACAGCCCCAACTGCATAATCGCTGGCATCACACATGATCTCAAAGGGCAAAGTCCAATCTGGAGGCTGCATAATTGGTACGGATGTCAGCATGCTTTTCAACTTATCAAATGCTTCTTTTCATGCCTCTGTCCAGTTAAATTATGCCTCTTTGGAAAGCAGGTTTCAGAGAGGTCTAGATATGGAACTGAAGTCTTTGATAAACCTCCTGTAAAAGCCTGCATGCCCTAAAATGATCTGACATCTCGTACAGTTTTGGGCGTGGGCAGGTTGGCAATCAAATCTATTTTGGACTTGTCAACTTCCAATCCTCTTTCCGACACAATGTGACTAAGGACAATCCCTTGGCGAACCATGAAATGACACTTTTACCAATTTATCACAAGTTTCTTTTCTTCGCATCTAGTGAGGACCTTTTCTAGGCCGCTCAAACAGTCTTCAAATGAATCACCAAACACAAAGAAATCTTCCATGAAGACCTCCAGAATCCACTCCACCATATCGCTGAAAATACTCAGCATACATCTTTGAAATGTTGCTGGAGCATTACATAACCCGAAAGGCATTCGCCGGTAAGCGAAAGTACCGAAAGGACAAGTAAATTTGGTCTTCTCATGGTCTTCCGGGGTGATTTCGATCTGGTTATACCCAAAATACCCGTCTAGAAAATAATAATAATGATGGTCAGCTACCCTTTCCAAAATCTGATCCATGAAGGGTAGAGGGAAGTGATCCTTACGTGTGACCGCATTTAATTTTCTATAGTCTATGCAAACCCTCCACCATGTGGGTACTCAGGGTGGGGACAAGTTCACTTTAAGCGTTCTTAACTACAGTAACGCCGGCTTTTTCTGGGACGACTTGGGTAGGCCTGACCCATTGACTATCTAAGATTGGATAGATGATACCAACATCCAGGAGTTTAAGCACCTCAGCCCTTACCACTTCCTGCATGGTAAGATTGAGCCGGCGTTGCATTTGTCTACATGGTTTAGTATCTTCTTCAAGGTAAATGCGGACACATTAAAGGGTTAATTCCCTTAATACCTGCCACATTCCAGGCAATTCCACTTCTATGCTATTTGAGTATTTTCAACAGTTGGACCTCTTGGTCCTCGGTAAGAAGCAAAGAAATAACCACTAGATATGTTTCTTTATCCCAAAGGTAAGCATATCGCAGGTCCGATGGGAGGGGCTTCAACTCAGGCTTGGGTGGATTCACCTGAGATGGAAGAGTTGGCTTACCAGATGGTACAAGCTCCTCAAAATGGGGTTTCCATACTGCATGGGCACCCTCAACATTGTCATCCTGAAAGTCCTCAAGATAGCCCATGTCCTCTCCAGTCAACAGTGGCGCAGCATGGGAGTTAATGCACTCCTCAAGATCATCCTCAACCAATGTATCAATAAAATCCACATCATGGTAATCAGTTTTGCAATACCTCGGCTGTTTGCACATTTGAAAGATATCGAGGTCCAAGGTCATGTTCCTGAAAGACAATTTGAGCCTTCCACTCAGGCAATTGATTAGTGCGTTGGAAGTGGCCAAGCTAAAATCTCACCACTTTCATTCCGTACCAGCTCAGTGTCTAGCACGTAAAAATCCACTGGGAAGTAAAAGGGCTCAATCTATACCAAAACATCTTCTATTACCCCTCTCGGTTTTTTAACAGATCGATCGGCGAGTTGAAGAGTAGTTTTGGTTGGTTTTAACTCGCCAAGCCCCAGTTGTTCATAAACTAAGTAGGGTAATAGATTTACACTCTCTCCAAGGCCTAACAGAGCTTGACCTATCCGGTGGTTTCCAATAATACATGAGATGGTGGGGGCATCCCAGATCTTTGTATTTGGGAGGAGTGGTCTGAGTCAGGTACGCACTGACCTGCTCAGTGAGAAACGCTTTCTTTGGAGCATGAACCCTATGCTTAGCAGTGCACAGATCTTTTAAGAATTTAGCATTGGTGGGTGTCAGACCCCGACCCAGGTTTGGAATATTTAATTATATTTTAATCATGATTAGATGTTAAGTGGGGTTAGTGGATGATTAGCTTAATTTTTAAGCTAGATTAGAATGTTTGAATAGCTTTGGGAACTTTCGAGAGTCGTTGACTTAGGCTTGACGCGGGCTGGGGCGCCCGTGTGTTGTATGTGAAACTTGGGGGTTTAACCTTGATTTTTGTAAAATCCCAATTTTTATTTATTTTGGCTCATTTCATTTAGATTATCAACTTTCATGTTTTGGCCAATTGGATATAATGATCAGAAATCGCGTTTTTCGAGAAAAAGGGCAAAACCGACCTTTCACACAAAATCCGTACCCAAATTTTGTTGATCGTTTTTGTCTTCTTCGTCGTTTCCATTCGGGGCCCGCAAATGCCATTTTTAGCCTTGTGAAGATTGGGACCCACAAACCCATCTTATAAGAGGAAAAGTTCTCTTCTTCCCTTCATTCTTCTTTTCCTGCAACGTTTGGAGCAAAAGGCTTTTCCTCTCTTCCAGCACTTTCTCTCTCCTCTGGAACACCCATCTCTTGGAGATTTCTTGAAGGATTGATCTCCTAGGCTTCTTCCTCCCTCTTCAAGCTTTCCAAATAACCTATTTTCAAAGGATTTGAGCTAGGGGCAAGGTTCTCTTTCAAGCCTCTTTTCATTGTTTGAGCTCTTCAAGGTTAGCAATGGCTTTCCAATCTTGAAATCTTGGTTTTCCTCTTCATTTAGAGTGTTTTCATCACACATGCAAGAGTTTTCCCTTGTGATTTACAAATGTTGATTTTTAGGGTTCTTCTTGGGGAACTTTTGGGGGGTTTTTGTAGATTGGGAGCTTGAGGCCCTAGAGAGTTGTTTGAAGAGTATCTTAGCTCTCATCTTGACTTAAGGCAAGTGGATTCTACAATTAATATGATGGTTATATTTTATAAGTTCCATTTCATGGCTTTTTCTTTCTATGTTCTAATCTTTTTATGATTCATGGATCTACCTTAGATAAATGGAGCAATGTTTATGTTTGATTCCACTTATGTTATTGTTTTACAATGAATTGGAAGTTTTTTTTTTCAATTTGGTCATCTTGAAATTTAGCCTTCTTTATGTTAAGTTCTTGTATTCAAAGAATGGAGGAAATCTTTGATTTAAAAGTGTTGTGTTTGGTTAATTGGAATGATTAATGGATGATGATTTGATGAGTTGAGGAGGTCAAGAAAGGGCCCAAATAATTGTGAAAATGTGTATGGAAGAAGGGAAAGAAAAAGGAATGAAAAAGATTGCAAAAAGAGGGAAAACGAGCCAGCTGAGCCGGACTGGATAGAGCCCAGTCCGCTCGAGCGGCCCACTGGGTCTCGCTCGAGCGACCCAGGTTCTGTCTGGGCTTCGCTCGAGCGGACCTTGGGTCGCTCGAGCGAGCCCAGCCCAGCTTCAGGACCTGTTTCAATGACTGTGCTGGGTCTGTTTCGATGACTGTGCCGGGCCCATTCAAGGACTGTTTTGGGCCTGTTTCAAGGACTGTTTGGGCCAGGTTTAAAGACTATTTTGGGCTTGGTTTAAGGCCAGATTTGGGCCTGATTCAAAGAGGCTTTAAACCAGTTTTTAAGGGGACTTATTGGAGTGTTGTTCAGGTTCACTTCAAGCCCATAGTCAAGTCCAATTCAGCCCAATCCCTTTATATATATATTGAAGCCCATTCGGCTCTTTTAAAACATGAGACCATTATGGGAATTAGTTTGAACTTTAAATAGAATCATTTGGGGAAAATTTTCAATTCTTAATGTACACTTCATCCCTTATAATTGTCGAGGATCTTCTGTGGCACCAAATTACTTTCAATTAATGACAATAAAGGGGGTTAAATGTGCATCAAGACGACCCGTATTAGACTGTTGAATCATCATACACTACATTCATTCCATGTTAAAAGGTTTTGTCCGGATTCCCTTTATAAATCTATTTGAATGTTTTGGGGTGGTTTACCACATTAGTGGACATTGATAAGACTACTCATCTTATTTTGCTCGGATTTGTCAGCACGTGAGATATGTATTTGTTCGGAGTAGTTTTCTTTTCGATTTTGGAAATGTATTTTAAGAACGGATTTGTATTACTTCGAGGTTTCGAACTTTTACTCTAATGGCACCACTAAGCTTAGGTTACCTTGTCGGACTGATCATCCGGCTTGGAATCTTTAATTTGTTCGCCAACTGCAGTTTGGATTCTGTCTGTACCGACCATGGCAACAATTTTATATCCGGTCCCACGTGTAGTGGCTACGGTTCTATTTGATAACGACATTATTCATTCCGGTCCACGATTAGTGGCTACGGTTTCTGTCTGCTCGTGTTACTTCGGTAACAGGAGAATTTAGCTATACGTGGTTTGCCAATGTTTTATACGTTTAATGTTTTATCTTATGGTTCTTGTCTACTTCAACTTATTATAGTCTTAAAATTGTTAATATTTAAGATGTCGATCTTTTATCTTGTCATTTCTATTATTCAGGATTTAATCGTAGTTCTCATGTATTAAATGTTTTACCCTTTCCATCATCCTATTATATGTTATATTTGCTTGCCATACCGTCGTGTCTGACCCTGTTTGCTTGGTGCCAGATGCCGAGCCCTTTGCCTTGAGGCGCACTTTGAGGCAGACCCGGTAGTTCTTGTGGAACGCGAGTGGCAGCCTGATGATGTCGCTTAGACGTCGGGTTGATTTCGGAGCTTCGATCATATTTTGGGGTGGATTCGATTTGGGAACTTGTTTATAGCCATTGTTGGCTTATTTTTGGGAAATTGAAATTATGGACTAATTAACTTTTGTATTAAACTTGAAACTAACTTTGGGGCCTATCTATAGAATGTTTCTCATTTTGATACTAGACTTGAGCGTTCTCATCTTATACCCATGTTATAGACTTTTATGTTTGCTATAATGCTTCCGCGTAATTTATTCGTATGAATGTGGTTCTTATTAATCACTGTTGGATCGAATTTCGAGGATCCTTACCGCGAAAACCTGTGGGAAACTAGCGTGTGCGGGAGGAATTTTCTAGCCCGTCGCGCCACGACCCCGGATTAAGGTCTTGTTTAATGGGTCCTCGGTCCGGGGGCGTGACAGTGGGGACTTGTTTAATGGCATCCAGCAAAGGAATATTGATCCTAACTTCTTTGAAAGCATCCAAAATCTCTTGGTTTGGGATTTTAGGCCTGGAATGGGTCAACCTTAAAGGGAAAGGGGCAACGGGTTTGATAATCATGGGGCCAGGACCTTTTTTAGTGTCAACAACAGTTTTTGCATTAGTGCTATCCTTTTCTTTCTCAATTTTCTCATTTGAATCCGTGGAGACATGTTGTTTATGTTTTTTCGAAATATCTTGAAGCTCTTTGCCACTGCGTAAAGTAACAGCCTGAACATGCTCCTGATAGATAGGGTTAGCTACGTCAGACACATCAAACTTGCCTTTAGGGTATGGCAGGGCTTGGGCCGGAAATGTTCTTTTCCCTTGACCTTGAAGGCTACGCTTGATTTGCTTGACAGAGGTTTCTAACCTTTGGATAGCCTGTTGATTATTCTGAATAGCCTGTTGATTATTCTAAATAATCTGTTGATTATTATGCGGCTCCACATAAACTGATGCTGAGATTGTATTAGCGTATTTAGTGATTCAAATAATGACCTATTCTGGGCCTGTGATGCATAAGATGTACAATGCAGTGGATTCACGTATGCACCGGAATTTGATGGTCTTTGGGGATTATACTCAGGAGTAGCATTTGGTCCATTCCTCCAGCTAAAATTTGGGTGGTTCCGCCACGAACGATTGTACGTGTTTCCCATGGTATTTGCATTGAACAACTTTTGAAAAGAATTCAAAGCGTTGGCCTGTTCTTGAATTGCTTCTTGTAAGGCAGGTCCAGTTGGACAATCTACCGACATGATTTTCGGAAGCACAAATACCACAAACCACGACTGTATCTTGTTCTTTCCAAGTCTCAGGGCTTCGACTTCTCTCGTGAGTGCCCTAAGTTTGGCTTGGATGTCTATCTGATTGTTCACATGATATAGGCCTCCATTCTTAGACTGATTCAACTCCCTGGAATGATCTACCCCCTCAGAGGATGCCCATTTTGGTGCATTTTCTGCCATCAATTCCAAAAATTCCCACGCTTCACCTGGTGTTTTTTGGTTGAATTGACCATTGCACATCATCTCAATAAATTGACGCGTCTTAGGAGTAAGGTTTTCAAATGAGATGGTGTGTTTCATACCCATGATGTGGACATGTAAGGATCAACTCGTTGAAGCGTTCCCACCACTTAAAGTAGGGCTCTTTCTAATTTTGCCTGAACATTATGATGTCCCTCTTTAAGGTGTTGGTTTTGTGCTGTGGGAAGAATCTTTTAAGGAATTCGGTGACATAGGCATTCTAGGTATCAATTGAATTGGGCCTAAGTGTGTGGAGCCAAGCCTTAGCATTTACCTTTAAAGAAAAATGAAATAATTTGAGTTTGATCACATCTGGCACCACGTTTTGCAGTTGAAGTGTAGCACATACTTCATCGAATTCCCCTAAATGTAAGTATGTGCTTTCAGCTTCTAGCCCGTGAAACTTGGGCAGAAGTTGGATCATATTGGGTTTTATTTCATATTGACCCGCAATGGCGGGTAACACAATGCACGATGTGAAAGTCCAAGGGATCCTAACCCTAGAGGGGGGTGAATAGAGTGATCTACAGTTAATGACTAATTATGGTCAATTTTAATTTCTTTAAAATAAAGTAGTCACATGTGATGATTAACATACAAAATGCGGAAGCTTAAACAAAACAATCACCACATATCAATCACCACTACACAAAGATTTATAGTGGTTCGGCCTCAATGCCTACATCCACTACCGACTTATGACTCAACACCCCACCGGATTTCCACTATTATGTTTTTCAAAAGGCTAAGCAATAACCTCTACAATATTATTTTTCTAGGCTAAACAACAACCTATACACAATGCTTTTATATGGCTAAGCATTAACCTTACAATCACATGATTTCTCTAAAGAAAGTGTTTTCACAAAACACTCTAAGAGATTACAATTAAGCTCAAATAAAATTGCCTCTAAATAGGCGAATATGAAAATGAAAAACAACTCACACAACACTCTATGAAATGCTAAGATGAATGCTTATAAGGTGTGTGTGTGAATACTTCAATCAAGTTTAAAATTAAAGCTCAATCAATTTTATGCTTAAAGCAATTCAAAAGTTTAATCCACATAAAAAGATTTGACTGAAGTTCTATGCAAATCACTTGAACAACTACAAACTTGTTAATGATATGAAAATAAAAAAAACACAAGTTGAATGAAAATGTTTAAGCCTAATCAAGTGATGCATGTGCAATGTTGTTTTCAAAAACTAATTTAACTAAGGCTTAAATGAATGAAAACAACAAAGAAGATTCAAACAAGAAAATGAAACATGTTATAAAAAAAATCAAAGGTTTTGATAGAACATGTTTAAGAAGTTTTCTAAAAAAAACTTGATTTGAATCAAGGTGAAGAATCCAATGACTTAAATCAAAGATTAAGAGAAGAAAGGATTCAACACATCATAGTTATATGCTAAAAATCATTTACCAATAATTTAATTAAAGCATAAAACATATGATCACCAATATTGGCTAAGGAATGAGTTTCTTTTTATAGAAAAAGTGGTCCAACGGCTCTCAGGTCGGTTAACCGATACTTTGAGTTCGGCTAACCGAACTAACCGAACTCAACGGCTAGAAACCCAACGGTCATAATTTTTGAAAAACTGCTTTTAACGACGGCCAGAAAGTGCCGGTAAAAGTCCAGTTTGGCCGCCGGTAAAAGGCCGGAATTCTCAAAAATGAGATTTTCAAAGTGATTTTATTGGGGGGTCTTTGGGCCAATAAACCAAGCATGGAAATATGATTTAAACCAATCCAAGTGCTTAAAAATCATGTAACATAAAAAGGCAAACAAAATTTGAAACATTTAAAACCAATGGCTAGCTTGATTTATAAAATCTTTTTCAAACTAAAAATACATCTAATGTTTAAAACCAAAACATGCATAAATCATAAGGTTTACAAGATTTAAAATAATTCATGTATAAATCAAGATTTCTAAAATCAATGCATGTGTGAAGATTTAAATGAATGAATAAGATGAATGATGCATCCATCAAATTGTAATACGAAATCCTAACACGATGGTGTGGTTGTTGTGCGGGGTTCAAGAGATCACATAATTTCCTTGGTGGCTGGTTCACCTCCCTACCGTTGTCATCCCCATTTAGATTTGTGGCAGGCCCACCATTGTTGGGGTTGCTACCTGACGCACTTGACATATTAGACGGTCTCGATGGACTCAAAGATTGAGGAGAGTCGTAGATTCTTATATGTTCTTTGATTGGGGACTCTCTTCTTTTTAACCGATGTGCCGAGTCTCTTTGCCAATTGGACATCTTGCTCATGCACAAATGGTTTGAGCAAGTTGGAGAGGGCTTGTACTTTCTTTTTGGATTTTTTTTTTTGGAAAAACAAATGAGAAAAACCTAGCCTACACAAGAAACAATTGAGTTAATATCCAAAGGTTGGAAAGTTTCCCTAGGTTCACCAATCCGGCCCTATGAAACCAACTCGGCCAGTTCAGCCCCCAGGTAAGAGTAGGATCACGAATGGACCCATTTGAAGGACCCTTGCCTAGGACAGTCTAGCTGTCTCCACACTCTGGACAGGCTTTGCTTCGGCACTGAGATAATCAAGGACAACGATTAGGTCACTTTGGTTCACTTTCTTCCAAAAGGATTCAAAACAAGTTGACAAATAACATAACTTTGCCAATTCTTAGAAAGTTTCTAAAAATTCAATGATGTGTCCTTTCTAATTAGCAATCCATGCAATTTCCTAATCATATTTAGGGCAGTTTAACATTCCATGCATGCACCTCCTATATCCAAAAAGATGACAAAAATGACACACCCATAAAGCAATGTAAATGAAGAACGTCAGACAAGGTACCTTATTTGGCCCTCCTCGGCAACGGCTCCAAAAACTTGATCGTGAGCTCCAAGTGTAGAGTCGCGATGCAGTAATAAACTGGTGAGACCAGGTCGATCCACAGGGAGCAATGTTGATTAAGAAACTTTCCAACTTTTAACCTGTCCTAATTAAAATCTAAAACTGGCTTAAATAAGAAACTAATCAAATTACATCAACTTTTCTAAAATAACTGAATGTAAAAACTTTAATTACAATTCTTTACAAAAACAAAAGACCTATTCTACTAAAGGAAACCTAATCTATGCAATCCTAGAAAATCTAAAAACCTGCAAAAGATCACACAAATCAAACAACCAATTTAATATGAAAAATCAAAATAAAATTTCCTAAATTAGATCCTACTTAATTACCAAAACAAATTATAATGAAAATATGAATGATTTATGAGGTCCTACATGCAAATAATGAAATTCTAGATAAGTTCCTAAAAATTTGATGCACTCTGAACAATTCTATGTATGAAAAACCTTATGCACAGGCCTATTTTTACTGAACTTAGAGCCTACCTAAAATGCTCTAAACCAAAACTTAATGGATGGAATTCTAAACTTGATGATTCATAAACACAACAAATGAAACAGAAGTGAAAAAGGAGTTCAGATGAAAAAGATACGAATGCAACAAGATGCCTACTTGAGCCAGTTATGCTGCTGAAATCTGGTACGACCTTGCTGGGTACCCCTGTTTGAGCCTCTGGTTGACATGGTTCATGATGTTATCCTTTGCTGAAATTCTGGGGTTTCAAAGTTCTATTACTTTAATTTAATTTTGCTAACTTTCAAGGGAAAATAACTTCTTTTTCCTGGTTTTCGAATTATGTACTTTTGGAACACAGTTAGACCAAAACTACTGAAAAAGTGCAGTTTTTTTCAATGTACAGATTTTTAACTATGTATTGCGTTCGAAATTAGCATTATTAATCAGTCATTAAACATTGTGATTTCAGAAGAAAAAACCTATTCTAATGCAATTTCTAGAGAATTTTACCAAATAAATGTCCTTAAACCTTTATTAGACCGATTTAATCATAAATACACCAAAACACCCATTTTGGTGTTCGTACAGTGTTTTTGGACGCTTTTACCCCTCCCTGTTTCGAATGACATCGTCATTTCAGGAGAACTCTTTTCATCCCTCATTGTCATATCCCATAAAGAAGCTCAGCTCCCACGTTTTTCTCTCTTTCCCTCTCTGCATGCCTTCACCCCTCCCTCCTCTCTTATGCCCGCTCCTTCTCTGCATGATTTCTTCCCTCCCTCCTCTCTCCTTCCTTCTCGCTCGCTCTGGACGTCATACGTTGAGTCTTCGCTCTCTTTCCCTCTTCCTCTCAGGTTTCACCCAATCAGTGTGCTCTCTATTATCATCTCACACCGGCAGCCAGCGATGCTCTCTCGTCGCCGGAGTTGATAGAGAAAATCTTGCAATCTGAAAGAGGGTTTCTCTAGCCTACACAGGTGAGAACTTGCATAAACTATCCATTTTTTGCTATTGCAAGTGCATGGCAGTGTCCTTGATTTCCTTTTAAAGTTTTGAATCTAGATTGCCCAGCACCCAATGCTCCGTAAGTTTGAAATTGATTTCTAAAAAGGGATGTATAGCCATTTGAAATCCTAAAACAAGACCTTTTGGAATGCTGGGGTTCTCTATCCCATAGTTGTTCTTTACTATTTTTTTTCTTGTTTGATTTACTTATTTGGATAAGGGTCTTGATTTCATCATCTTGACAGTTTTTTGTTGGCATCAATTTTCCCATGTTCTGTTTCTTTAATATGAATGTACCGGGTTCGGAATACATCCCTGCCTTTCTATGCGATAATAATTTTTCCCTAAGATACATGGTAGCTTTTTTAGTTAAAATATGTGATAGGACTTTTGGATTGCATAGCTGTTCATTATTTCAAAACTTATAAAGATATGGTTGACATTTGAAACCGATTTATATACTTGTTTTCTTTTTGGTTATGCTATTTCTTGGAATGATGTTATGTATGAGAATGAGTATTTATGACTTGAGGGAATGTTTAAGATAGATGAATATAGTCTGTATTTTCTTTTTGTTTGCTGTTAAAATGATAGGGAATTCCTACAATCTCAATGAGATTTGAGTGATTTATTCACTACTTACTTGACATAGGCAGCAACGACCATCATAAATTGCATTCAAATGGGTTATGGATTTTTTTCTTTGTGGTTTAATATATAAGCTCTCGTCCGTAAGGTGAAGAAAGCTTTAGATACTCGAACAAAATCTAATACTTGGAGATTTGTATATCCTTTACCTTTGTAGAGGGAGACTTCGAAGATGTAGATTTTTTCCTTCAATGGATGACAAGGGGAAAGAAGCTGAGGTGTTATGGATCGACCCTGGGCCGCGATCGAGCTTTAGAGAATTGATAGCCGAATCAATAGTTTGGGAACCCCCCCCCCCCCCAAATCATTTTGTATCCCTTATTGCTTACCATCTTGGGCCTTTTGCCAACCTTCTTTCCCATCATCATCAAGGCTTTTTTTTCCTTAAAATAAGTAATCACTTTGGTCATATACAAGTAATCTCGATTGTCATTTACACGGGATCTAGCAATTCCGTTCCTAGTATATTATAATGTGTAAAACAACAGAGAAATTGAACTACTCATATGTCCGTCAAATCTTGGAGTTTAGTCAGCGAATTACTAATGGACTTTTCCCTAGTTGGGGTTATGAGATTCCAATTCTTTGGACTAACATACAGGCTATAGAAAGATGTTAAGAGTGCATGATCAAACGTAATTTATAACACACTTATAAATAATGGGAACGATCATGTTATCAAATAAATGATGTTGAAATCAAAATCTGGGCGAAGTCTGTAAGTATTTCCCAATGTTTATGCATGTCATTATACAATCATTATCATTTTGTTGTAGGATGCAAATAATTGGAGGATAACCTATAAATTACTGAAACGATATCGTTATCAGAAAATTCTCAATAATCTCAATTAAGTGAAATCGTGAGTCCTTCTCATTGTTTATGCATCTCAATATAAAGTCAGCACTTTTTTGTTGTTGGATACCAAAATTGGATGAAGAAAATAAAAAGTATAGTAGTGATATCGTTATCAAAGAAAATTTCCCAAAATTCACGATGGTTGAAATTAAGTGAAATCGTGACTCCTTCTCATTGTTTATGCATCTCAGTATGAAGTCCCCACTATTCTATTGTTGGACACCAATACTAGATGAAGAAAAAATAAATTATGGCAATAATATCGTTATCAAATAACAATTTTCATTTCTCTCAAATTGTTTTATGCATCTTAAGTAAAATCCCCCATTGTTCTGCTTTTGGACACCAGAATTGGGGAAGATACAAATTATAGTAACGATATCGTTATGAAAGTTACCTTTCCTATTTTCCAATCTAAGTCTTTTAAACATCTGTCTTTTGAACAGATTCAAGTGTAAAATGCCCACTCTTGAAATCAATTATTCCTTGTATTCTGATAACTTCATCGGGTAATGACAACAACGAAGTTTTCTTTATAAATCATTTAGCATTGTTTAACCATTTTGTTTTAGTCAAGAGCATTGGTTTTGGTTTTTTTCCTTTTGTTTTAATTGCTGGAATATTGTTCGTCTATTTCATCGTCTTTGCATCTTTTAATAGAGTCGCTATGATGTGGCTTCTAGGAGTGAATTATATTGGTGCCCAAAGTAATATGTCAAATTCAGTTGGATTAGCATTCTTGTGATAAACCTTGCATGTGTCTGCCAATTTAGTTAGATAGCTAGTAGTTTTGCTTATCAAGACTATGTGCCTGCAGCAGGATGCTCGATAGTGATTTACTAGCCATCCTCCATTCCGGTGGACAAATTGTTTGGGATAATGGAAGTCCAATTTAAAATGGAGGTTGCCCAAAGATGGCATTCCTGAAAAGATCCATAACGTATTCACAATTGGACCAAAAAATATGTTATGGGAACGAGCTTGGACATATCCCAAATATATAATACCTTCATCAGAATGGAAAAGTATGCACTTTAGTTGGCATGACAAACAATGAGGATGTAGAGATTATGTTCAGAGCATCTGCGGGGGATGCCAGTGCAGTGTACCTGTACATCCAGCCAAACGCGGTTCATACAATAGATTATCAATGGAATGAACATAGGTATGCTATGATTGGACTTGTTATTTTCAACAATAAATCTTAATATTGAGCTGCTTGAATTTTAACTCTATGCAGAATGGGATCTAGCAAAGTTGTTCGGCCTAGTAGTCCGCCTTCAGTTCTTGGAAAATGGTTAGCACTAAGTAGGGATATAGCTATACTAGCCAAATGGTCGATAATTATATGCTTAACCATCCACTTCTTTCTTTTATCCCGTAGGGATGCAGCCGGACAGGCTCTTTACCAACGAGGAGGTAACACCAACATTCGTATCAAAAGAGGATGCTAATTTCAAGAACACACTGCCATCTCTGAAGTATGTTATTTCGTATTTTATTTCGCTTATTTATCCATAATCGTTTGGTTTCCATATTTTTGCTTTCATCTGTTCATTGTAATCTTGATATTCTAACTTTTGGAAACGTGTGTAACGGCTTCCCGCTAAAGCATCTTGTTATTATTTTAATCTAACAAAGGATGTCCTCGTTATAATTGCTTTTATCTTCTTTGATATGGAAAAATTACTCTGCCATGACTTTCTACCAAATGCAATATTTGTAATGATCACGTTCATTTATCATGCAGGGTTAACCCAATGAGGAAAGGGTGTGACTTGGCATCAAAAAATACCAAGTCGTCAAAGAATTTATTTTACAACAGTCATATCCATCTGTAGACCTTGGAGCTGATTTTGATTTGCCTTTTAGACAAGGAGGCTACGCCTACAGAGGAGAAGAAAACCCATTTGCAGAGATTGATGTTGGGTTGGAGATCGACAATGACAATCTGGATTCTCTGCTTGTGGATACAAAAATTTGTAAAGAAGGAGGCTACCCCTGCATAGGAGAGGAAAATCCAGTTGCAAAGAAGGATGTTGGGTTGGGGATTGACAGTGACAATCTTTATTCTATGCAATTGGATACAGAAAGTTGTAGAGAAGGAGGCTACACCTTAGGAAGAGAAGAAAATCCATTTGCAAAAAAGAATGTCGGGTTGGGGATTGACAATGACAATCTTGATTTTGGGCATATGGCTACAGAAAGTTGTAGACAAGGACCGATAGGCTATAGGCAAGGATTTTCCAAAAAGACTGAACAAAGGCTATAAAAAATACAAACGCGTGGCGCCGCTGTCACATTCCTGGACATATCATCAAACGACTTCGAAGCTGATATAGTTTTTATAGATGTCACTGTAGGCGGCACTGTTCAGGCATCCCTAGATTTGACCAAGGTATCAGATATTATCGACACCATGTAGACAGCTGATGATTTGTTTTCCACACCACCTCATGAAGATTCGCCGCATGAGAAGTGGAAGGGTAGGGTGTTTAATAGTCGTGATGCATTCAAAAGCACATTGGCCAAATTTGCGAGGTATAAAAACTTCTGCTTGAAACCATTAAGGACCAATAGATTTGAAGCAACAGCAAGGTGTAGCCATCCTACATGTCCATGGCGTATCCACGCTTCTATTGTTGAGGCTGGTCCACAATTTCAACTAAGGACATACAATCTAGAGCATAAGTTTTCAGGACCACTTAATGGAACAAAATATCCTCAGGCTACGACAGGTTTGATTGTAGAGTTTATCAGAGAAAGATTTAGAGTCCATCAAGATTATAGGCCAAAGGAAGTTATGTCCAACTTTCAAAGGGAATTTGATGTTCAAATATCTTACCGGAAGGCCCACATTGCAAAGGAAATAGCTATGAAACACATCTGCAGTTCTTATGAGGATTCATACAAGATCCTATCTGATTATCGTTTGGAGCTGAAACGCACTTACCCAGGTATAGTTGACAACCTGTGGTCAAAAGATGAATACTCCTTTCAGAGATATTATGTTTGTTTTAGTGGATGTGCTCGGTCTTTCAAATCATCAATCAGGCCACCGATCGCCCCTGATGGGACACACCTCTTGGGTAAATACCCAGGAGCCTTACTCATTGCGTTTTGTCAGGATGGTGACCATGGGCTTTTTCCACTAGCTTTTGCTATTGTGGAGTCTGAGTGCTATGCGACTTGGTCATGGTTTCTAGCAAATCTGGATGAAATCTTGGAACATGTTTACAATCTTACAATAGTGTCGGATAGAATGAAGGGACTAACCAATGCAGTGAAGGATGTACTTCCAACTGCAAAACACTGTTACTGTCGCCGTCACATTTCACAAAATATTCAAGCGAAATTCATAAATGATGGAATCGTCATGAGGTTTTGGTGTGCCTCATGTTCATCGTGTGTCTGTGAGTACTATAACTACATGGCAGAAATCAGAGCAATTGATGTAGGGGCTCATGATTACATTATCGTGATCGGTCGCCAACAATGGGCAAATGCATTCATTGAGGGACAACGTTATGACATGCTAACTACGAATATTGCAGAGAGCACAAATAACTTGTTGACGGATATTAGGGAGCTACCCATCACACAACAGATAAAGTCGATACAGGCAAAGCTGATCGAATTTTACTAGAACCGGCGTGAAAAAGGGCTAGACATGAAGACAAGAGTCACGCCATATGTAGATAAGATCATAATCGCGAAGCATAAGCCTCATGGAGACTCCAATGTTGGCAAGTGGGAGAATTCGAGTTTCAGGTATTGTCGCCAGAGTACACAGATGTTGTACACCTCGATAGGTCATGCACATGCCGCAAATGGGAACTCCTTAGCATTCCTTGTTCACATGCCCTTTGTGCTATTAAACTCAAGCGATATGATTCGTATGACTTCTGTGAGCATTGGTTTTCCACTGACTGCTATCGAGCAACTTATGCTGATGTTATCCATGCCATGCGCGACGGAAAACAGTGGGATCCTAGAAGTGACAAGCATGTGTTGCCCCTAGTAGCTCGCAAACAACCTGGAAGGCCGAAAAAATGTCGGATAAGAACAGAGGACAGGATGAGGAAACATGTTACATGCTCCCAGTGCAAGAAGCATGGTCAAAATAGACAGACATGTAGATATCCACCTCCAATGGGATGAATCATATTTCCCGTAAGTTTTTTGGTTGAGATATATCTTCAAGGTGTTCACAGCGTTTTCAAATACCGGGCTTGGTGTAAATACTTATTTTGGCGGGGGAGCATATTGTTCTCATTATTTTGGATGTGTCTCTTGATAATTGTGGGAGAACATATATAATGTATAGTATATTGATGTATAGCGCAAATTAGTAGCGAAGTTTGACATGGCAAAATTTGTAAATTTTTTGTATACTGGCACCATCCATATGGGGTATTTGTGTTATCTCTCAGTTCATGAATACCATTGTCTCTGCACGTTTTGTTATTTCAACCTGCTCCATGAAAATTGCTATTTTCATTTATGAAATAACTCTGGATTATTATCTTTCTTGTTTCTAATGTTGTACTTGGTCATCCTCTAAGTTTTTGCTATTACAGAGATTTAAATTTGGGAGAGTACTTGTGTGGGTTCTTATGAACATGGCTGCTATCAGTTTGAGGACACATCTACAACCTGGTTCACACTTGTTCTCTCTTACATGATATGTCCTTGGCCTTTGTTCCATGTGATAGATGTCTACATCTGTCCTCAATAATCCTGGATGGAACCTCATTTGTTTTGAGGAGCCATCCCAACTCGTAGGAGATGCAAGAAACATGAGAAACAGAACCAGCACAATGAGGCTACTAAAAATGCAATCTTTGAATCTGCTTAAAGATATTTCAAGTAGGAAGATTCATAATCTAAGTACATCATACAATCTACAGTTTTTATTTGGTTTTTTATTTCCCGATTTATCACAATGTCACCTTTGTTGTCCCTATTAGGGATATTTAAAGATTACAGCCTGATCTATCTCTGATCTGTCTGGCAGGGAATATTTGATTAATGGGTTTTCTAGAACAAATGGTTGACTTAAGATGCATCAATCTGTTAGTTTTATTTTAATGATCAAATCCTGCATGAAATCCTTTTTGATACCTGACAGTTGATTGTGGTGTTGTATGTGTTGTAGTACTTATTATGAATAGGAGCTATCTTCATTCAAGATAAGTGTGGAGCGATGAAGACAATGGATAGAGAAAGCAACATGTTGTGAAGATATTCATGTCTAACTTGATCCCAAGTGTGTGCATTCAACTGTTGCATGATGGTTTCCTAGCTATTGCCAAGTTAAAGGGTGTTAATATAGTTTTTTCATTTCCAGATTTAAGTACAGTTTTCATTTTATTTTTCAAGTTAGGGTATCTGGAATTTTTAGCCTGTTTTGAAAAGCTCTCTGTCGAGCAATAAAAGGTTGATGAGCTGCGTGAAAATTAACAAAGTTTATCTCACTTTTTTTGTCCTGTTTACCTACAATTCCATCCGTTCCGATGATCGCTATACAATGTGCATTTTCATTCATTTAAAAAGGGTTGATATGAGGGCCGGCCCCTATTGATTCGGATGGGTCCATTAAAACTGTCTCAACACCAGAACGATTATAGCCATTTTTGCCTTTTATCCATAGGCACGACGCGCCTTTAGAAAGCTGAATCAGTGAATTTTACATTCACAATACTCCATACGAAAAACAGAGAAAACGAACAAAAGAATAGGTAAGACACAGTTGAGAATAACAGTATGAGATAAATTTCTCTAAAGCGTACTGCATTAAACAAACTCCTTGCAAAAATAGATTAGACATGATAGTCAAAGGAGGAAATAGGTACAAATAAACATGGACATTATCCAAAAATCTTGAAAACATGGTTGTTTAGGCACCTGAAAAGGATGGAAACCAGTCAAGTCACAAATTTATAATAAACTCAATCCCACTGAGGCTAAAATAGATCCTCAGAGAACATCAAAAGCAGGAGGAACAATCATTCGCGGCACAAACGATCGAGCATATCGACAAAACTCTGTCATATCTCAATGAATCCTTTATTCACTCGCACTTCTATATGCCTGAGACGCTCATTTAACGCATGAATCGCCCCATCACCTAATTGATCATCTCCTGATAATTCTGGATACGAATCTGCAGCTACGGAAGGGCCTACCCCTGAAGGAGCAGCTCCAGAGGGACCAGCTGTATCTCCCTCATCATCATCATCCAATTTAATAGAAAGGAGGTGGGACTTGAACTTTTCAAGGGTGAAGCGATCAATCTTATGCTTGTGAATTATAATGTCTTCATTGGGTTCAGCCAGCTTACTCATGTCCAGAAGTAGTTTGGATATGAGCCCCGGGAAGGGAAGAGCCGTATTATGAGATGTAGTGTGGACCTTGGCCATTCCACGATACACCACAAGAGGAATGTCGACTTTCCTTTGAGTCCCGATGCAGTAAAGGAGATACCCATCCTCCTTTGTGACTCTTTTGCTACCTTTGGGGTTGACATTGTAACGGATGAAAATATTCAGCAGGCGATAGGAACCGCTCAGCTTGTGGTGGGATATGTCACTATCGATCCAAGCGACAGGCTTGTCGGTCAATTCTTTAGCTACCAGATTGAGAGTAATCTGACGGTTGCCCACGATCGGGAAGTGTGCGCCTTTGATACGAACAATTTCTAGCACTTGACTTAGAAGATCAGGCGTAATTTCGAGTTCCTATCCTCGAACAAAATGTCTTGAACGAACTGTCTGAAACTTCATGCATGTTAGAGTAGAACTCCCTGACCCAATTGACCATTATCTGATAGCCAAGATCGTACATTGTACACCATCCTCTCTCACGCATCCACACAGCAAAATTAGTTTCATCTAGCTCATTGTACATGACAATTCTTTCGGTCACAACAAATCGATTCAGGAACTTGTTCATAAAAGAAATTTGGTCAGCTTCACTTAAAAACCGAGACCGATTGAAAGAAGATTGTTGACAAGTACGTTTGTTTCGAGGAGCCATATCAACTAGACGAACTTGTAAGAAAGGACAGTTCTAGAACCATCACAATAAGTTTATGAAAGGAGAATACAACAAAGAAAATCCATTTTAAATGTCAAAAAAAAAGTAAGAGATCACATAAAATACATGGTATTGGTTATCAAGAAGTCACATAAAATACATTATTTTCTCTTGCCTTTACAGCCCCAAAGCAATACAGGCAACTGTACCATTATTGATGGAATTGATACAAAATTTATTGGTGATCATTTGTTTAAAAGAGAAAGAACTCAGAAGTGCACACTGTTGAAGAACATGAAAACCAATGAACAACATCCAAAGCAGTTAAACATTTAATGGATTTCCAATGAGAAATTGTGGCCATGATTCTAAAGATTTGACATGTCATTTGAATTATACACATTGATTCATGATGATTACGCTATTGGGAAGATAATCCATTCCGACATAATTTCACCAATTAAATAATTTTTGAAGTAAATCACATCACAATGCCTTTCCCTATAGTGATCTTTATCTAAAATTTCAAAGTCCTTTTGTTCTCTAGGTCATTACACTTTCACCGTAGGCTACATCAAAGGATTATTTCTACCAATTGAAGAAAAAATATAAACAACTAACCACATTCCAAGCAATCTTCATTTTATCAGTGATCATAAAGTATTTCACAACCTCCACACCCCCCCCCCCCCCCCCCCCCCCCCCCCCCCCCCCCCCCCGCGGAAGAAATCAACGATTTCCTAAAAAACCATACCACAAATGAGAAACTCCAAATTTGGTAAGAATTACTCAAAAGCCCATCTAAATCCCTTTGAAATAGTAACTGGTGAAGCACTGGCGACTAAGGGCTCGCCTTGCACCTTAACTTTATAATGAGAACCCATCGCCCACCCTATCATTCCATTGTCCTTCACCAGTTTTGGATTTCCCAGTATTGTCATAGAGTTGTAACAAGAAAGGAAAATAGGGCAGAAAATAGAGAAATGTAACAAAGAAGAGAAGGAAAATAGGTATGATAGTGATTGAATCTGAAGGGGAACATTTGGGAAGAGACGTACCTTTGCAAATAAAGGAAAATTGCTCAGCAGAGATCCTAGAGGGAGACGGGGGGAAGGCGAATAGTTCCTACCTTTGGGACTTAGGGTTTTGTTGCCAACTATGGTTGTGCGTTCTTAACGCCGAGGGAGGGCCGTTTTTACAAAGGGTTGAACTCACATAAAAGGAGTTTGAACCATTGGGCTGTCTGGAAATGGCCTGTCATGCATATGCTATATGCTGGGATTTGTCCAATGTTCGAACCCTCATTTTGAGGGTTCAAACCCTTGCAGTGAGGCATTGAACCTTTGTGCCCTTTGCCAAATGGCTCCGGAAGGGCATTTAATGAAGGTTCGAATCCTAAAAGCGAGGGTTCGAACCTTTGGGTTATCTGTGATTTAGCCCAGGAAGGTCAATGTTTGAAGGTTCGAACCCTCACTTTGAGGGTTCGAACCTTTGTGCTCTCTGCAAAATGGCTAAAAAGGGCATTTATTGAAGGATCGAACCAGGATAGAGAGGGTTCGAACCATTGGGTTCTCTGGAATATGGCCCATGAATGGCAGACTATGAGGCGAGGGTTCGAACCTTTGTGCCCTTTGGAAAATGGCTCCGGAAGGGCATTTAAAGAAGGTTCGAGGGCTTGAACCATAAGGCTTTCTGAATTTGGCCCAGGAAGTGCAATATGTGAAGGTTCGAATCCTCATTTCAAGGGTTCGAACCTTTGTGCTATCTGGACAATGTGGTGAAATAAAAAAAAAAAAAACCTGTATGGAAAATGGATCCGGACTGGGGAAAAAAAAGGGTTCGAACCATTGGGCTCTGGAATTCTCCAAACTCGAAGGTTTGATTAAGCCTCAAAGCGAGGGTTCGAACCTTTGGGCCGGCGAGATTGGTCCAAGTAAATGAACTGACAGTTAGGTTCAAATCATCAAGTTCATGGGAATCTTTGTCTTTGTAAGACCCTTGAATTGCTTGCCTCTATTCAAAAATGGACAGCATAATGTGAGGAAGTCATGTAGTGTGACCTGATTGCACTTTTTATGTGGTGCAGTCATTGAAGAATTACTTGGACCAATCACCATGAGTGCTATGTGTTGTAGGTTCAGCAGTTCCAAAAATCTTCTTAATAAACAGTGTTGAGTTTCCTTAAGCATATTTATTTATACAATTTCCATGCACGAACCGGTTGTGCCTTTTTCCTTCCATTATTTTGTCCCATGGAGGTGGAGACGTAAAGTATTTACTACGATCTGAATGACCGCTTTGAGGGTTAGAGTAGAACCCGAATACAACGTTATTATTCTCACCCTCCTCCAAATGTAAGCAGATTGTACTTGACTATAGTCTTAGTTAAATTAACAATGAAAAAGCCTACATACTCGACCCTGTTTAACGATTTAATTAGTTTCCGGTAGCAATGTCTGTACGAATGTTTGGGCAAGTTTTTTCCTCAATTTTCCATTTTTTTGTTCCCGAGTAATGAAAATGAACATGAATACAACATGAGATACTGAAACGACATGAAAAATACCGTGACGGCTGAAGATTAGTGATTTATAATAATTTGGATAACGATATCGCTACGATCCGTTGTTGGTTTTCATTTCTAATTGTTAGCCGGCGGAGAGAGTGATCCTGAAAATGTATTTAGATACAAACTATGATGAAAAAGGCTACTAGAGGTTGCAAGAAATGTACAATTTGATTATATCACACCAACGATATCGTTACCTGCCTTCATGATCTTTACTGAATGGTGCAATATTCTCAATGTGGGTATACCAATATAACTTGATCGAAATTACAATGGTGGTGTGGCCTTCCCAAAAAATGGGTGCTGGTATCAATGTGGTCTTTAATGTGTGATGTTACAATTTTAATGCAAGTATACTAATGTAAAGCAATAAGACTTCAACAGTTGTGGACTTTCAAACTTATAACTTGAGCGCTACATAGCCCACTGTTGACAAAAAAAAAATGTCACTTTGCCTCTTAAACATCAAGAAAGCTACATGAAGTCACAGCCTACCACAAATGGGCGATGCTACTTCTAAAAAAAATCAAATCTTGTCAGAATCAAACAAAAACTACAAGATCCTTCAAGAAAGCCAAGAGAGGGGTAGACAATAAGTTTCGGGCCATTTCAAAATCATTTGGCCTAACTTCGCTCCTTGGTTTGACTTGGAACTTGACGTTGTGTGAAATGGCCGAAAAACGACGACGGAAGGTGAAAAATCGCCCTAGGGTCGCAGCAAGCGACCCTGGCCCATGGTCATTGGCAACCCTGCACATGGTCGCCGGTGGCCATGGAGATCCGGGTCACCAGATTTACCCCAGAAGGGTCGTTTTCCGTCCCTTTTCACATTTCGAGATGTTGGCCCCTGTGATTTTCCAAAAATCTAACTTTCGTGGCACCAAATCCGTCAATCTTCATCAACATCACGGGTCCGTCTTCGAGGGGATCAAATCATCATTGATCGCCAACCGGTAAACCAAGAAAGAGCACTTTTTGTTCGATCGATCGAGAAATCGACATGACAGATAGCATCGGCCCGCTGTTAGCAATCATTGTCTGAAGTTGCATGATCATTTGATGTCGATCAGCATGAAAATCCATCAATGATCATCGTTAGAAGAACTCCAAAAGACGCGGCACGGCCCGCGACTCTTCGACTGCTCGGAGACCACTTAATGCAGTTAATTGACTAGCTTTATTGCAGTGATTAATTCGTTATTTTGGACGACCCAATCAGAAGCAAGCATTTGGGAGTTACAAGTCAAGAGATTCATGGCATTTAAACCATGAAAATCCTCTCATCATGGAGCTTAAAGGTGATTAAATGCCTTAAATCTCCACCGGCCAATCAGAAGCCAAGAAAAATGAGTTACAAAGTAAATAAATTAAAACTTATAACTCCTCCCATTATGTAGCTTAATGATAATTAAAGCCCATAAGCTCTCCTAAATGGCTACCAAAGGCCTATAAATAGGAGACCATTCCAAAGAAATCCGGATTAGAAAAATCAAAGCAAAGAGAAGAAAAATCCAAGCAAAGATAAAAAAATATCCGGAAAAAACCAGAGATCAGATTAGAAAAAGAGAGAAAACTCTGCTGAAGTTCTGCGCCGACCACTGCTATAAGGTGACAAAAATCCCTTGGGGGGCACTCTCCCCCATGGTCCTTTGCCTTCTCCTTCTACTTCCAATGGCTTAGACGTGGCTTTTCAGCCCGTCTACTTAGTTTTTTATTGGACATAGGACCTCCTCTTTGTCGTTGTCTTCTAAGAATCTAAGGTTGAAGCCGAGCCAAGTGAATCAAGAGCATCCTCTGTTCTCATCTGCATGGATGATGGCGAAGTCCACATATGGCTTGCGACCATCAATCTGAACGAGTCCCCCACAATCTTCTGAGAAGTTAGATCCTCATTTTCTTGCTTTTCATTGTAGTTTGTATTTTTCTAAAAAAGACAAAAATTACAACTCTTGTCTTTCATTATTGATAAGAATTGTAAATCGGCTATAAACGCCAATCGGCTATAAACGCCAAATCGGCTATAAACACCAAACATCGCCTTTCACGGCAAAATAAATAAAATCACCTCTTACAGCATTTCAAAACCATGTCTCTTTTCTTAAATATATGTGCAATGAAAACTTGAAAGAAGTTGATTTTTCCTTTTTACTTGCGAAGGTCGATCTCCGGATCACCACTTACAATTCCAAGTAAAATAGAAAATCTAGCACACCCACCGAAAGAAAATGTTGATGCTTGCTTTCGCCCCCTCCGGGCATGAAGGGGTTGGACCAAACGGACTCCCACGTCCGCCGACCTCCGTAGTTCCGAGAGAGCGAAATGCGCGGTCCATCAAGTTGGCACACCCGGTGGGACTCGTTCATTTGAGAACACGATGCTTGGAAATGAAATATTTGCATATCATATTTTTTTCTCTATGCTTATACTTCTTTTCTGGATTCCTTGTCTACTTTCTAGTTGGTGGCCTATGTTGGATTTCGCATCTGAAAAAATGAGATGGGGTTTTTTGGAAATTTCTAATTCTATCTTTAAATTTATTTACACTCTTTCTCTTTTAAAAAAAATCAGATTTCTCATTTTGGATTCAAAATTGAGAAACTTTGATCCTCTCCTATCGTTTATGTGCTTGCAGAAATGTTGAGCCTATTCGAATTGGGTTTTGGGCCATCGTTTCTCTTCGATGAGTTCATTAGAGATCTTAAGAAAAATTAGATTTCTTAGTTTGGATTCAAAATTATGAAACTTTGATCCTCTCCTATCGTTCATGTGCTTGCAGAATTGTTGAGCCTGTTTGAATTGGGATTTGGGCCATCGCTTCTCTTCGATGAGTTCATTAGAGATCTTAAAAAAAATCAAATTTCCCAGTTTGGATTCAAAATTAAGAAACTTTGATCCTCTCCTATCATTCATGTGCTTGCAAAAATGTTGAGACTGTTCGAATTGAGATTTGGACCATCGTTTCTCTTCGATGAGTTCATTAGAGATCTTAAAAAAAGATTCAGATTTCTCATTTTCGATTCAAAATTGAGAAACTTTGATCGGAACTGGTGCTCATAGAAATGTTGAGCCTCTGTTTAGATTGGGGATTGGGCCATCGTTTCTCTTCGATGAGTCTATTAGGGATCTAAAAAAAAACAGACATAGACCACTAAGGTTAAACCAATTGCGTTCTTTGATCACGATTGATTCAAGAAAAACCTTGTCCAGAGTGTGGAGACAGCTTGATTGTTCTACGCAAGGGTCCTCCAAACGGGTTCATTAAGTAATCATACCCTTACCTGGGGGCAATTCTATCAATTTAGGTTTTATAAGACCGAGTTAGGAGGCCTATGTGTACTCTCTCGTCTTTAAATCTTAAAAAAAAGTTTTTTAGAAAAAAAAAACTTTAAAAAAAGATTTTTAGAAAAGAAAATAATAAATAAAAAAATATTTTTTAAAAAAAACTTAAAAAAATTATTTTTAGAAAAAACTAAAAATTAAAAAAATCTTTTTGATAAAAATCTTAAAAATGAGACTTAAAAAAATAAAAATAAAATAACCTTTTTTAAAAAAAATCTTAAAAAAACTAAAAAAAAATCTTCAAAAAAAAAATTCGTCATCTTTGGGTTCAGATCTGAGAAATTTTGGCCTCTTCCCTTCTGAGCACTGGCGCTCGCAAAATTATGGAGCCCGTGTTCAGATTTGAATGCCATTCGCTCTCTTTGATGAATCCGATATTAACCTTTCAAAAAGAAAAAAGAAAAACTCTCCTCATTTTGGATTCCGATTCGATAAATTGTGGTTCCTTCGCTTCTGGGCACTGGTGCTCACAGAAATTGTTGAGCCTGTGTTCGGATTGGAATACCATTTGCTCTCTTTGATGAAACCAATCCTGACCTTTCAAAACATAGAATCCCATCTCATGGATGCGATTTCCAACATTTGTGCCTAGCGGTATTGGTACACCCTTTCAGGGTCTACTGTATTTGTAACCAGGCATATTTGTAACTCCAACCTTATATTCTTATTACCTCAAGCAAGCCCTGCTTCTCGATAAGTCGAATTTAGGTTTGCAATTGCTTCTAGCATTCACTGGAACGCTCATTCTGGGCTCACCATACTTGCGATCAAAACAATTGTACCATCTATGACTTTTTGCCTTCTGCATGTCGTTTGGGTTGGACCATGTCCCTCGAGCGATTTGAAAAGACAAAACCATAGAATTTTCCATTTATGATTATTATATTCTTGTGATTACTAATGGATGTGGTCTTGTTTCAAAATTTTTTTGAAAACTAACAATGGCAGCTTCCTTGACCATTACTTTCGACGAGAACAAGCACCAACTCATGCTTCAATAGAAGCAAAACACGCGCACTCATAAGTGCCCTGTCAGCTGCCGAAGCGTCAACTCCCTCGGCAACTCTCTGAATTCCGGGTCGACCTCGACTCTTTGGACTATCGTCTTTGGGACGCTGGGACCATTCCCACTTCCCAAAGAAGAAATTATGCTTTTCAAAAAGCAGAAGATCGCGTCTCAACGTGTCACCACCGTGACACCAAAGGGGAGTGCCAAGAAGCCAGAAGCCTGCGGCACCCCCACAAATCCTCAACCCATAAACAACCAGGTCTATCCCAAGACTTGGCCCCCAAAACCTTCACCAAAACAAAAAAGGTCCCAAACATTAACCAAGTCAGCATACTTGGCCCCAATCAAGGAGAACCAGTTCTACCCTCTTGCCTACATGAAAGAGGAGAGACTCATCTCCAACCTGACAACCAAGTCAACCCTGCATGAGCCGGTTTGTTCCTACAAGCCCAAAATCAAGTCATGCATCACTAGGACTCTACAAGCACCTGCTAAGGCCTACAATCCTATAGTTCGACCCGTCATCTCTAAAGGGGCCGAACTCGAAAAATTCAAAGCTTCGCTGCAACAGGCAAGGACCGGGTCTGCATCCTGTCCTTGCCTAGCTACAAAGAAGACAGGTTCGGCTGCTGCGCCCGAGGGAGCACATCCTTCATTGTCAAAGCCCAGCCATAGCTGACCAAAGCTCAAATTGCTCGTTTTGTACGCCGCCGCATGTCATATCAACAAAAGAGACTAGAGAAGCAAAGGACCCAGCATCCTACACTTCAAGTCTCTCACAAATGGGTCGAAAAAGAAAGACCCCACCAAGTTATTGTTGTCCATATGGTTGGAAAAAGAAGAAGACGCCAAAAGTCAGCAACAAAAATCCATGTCCAACGTCCGGTGACCTGCAGCGTCTCCAAGATAAGAAGACATTCAGAAGAATCTCATGCCCCTTTAAGCCAAGGACGGCGGAGTGATCCTTCCTCAAGCTCTTCATCAAAAAGAATGAGCTCCAGCTCAGTCACCAGGACAATTTCTTCATTCGAATCCCGAGGGATGAACGTCTTGGCTACAAATTCTGAGCCACCACCTTGCAATCCACCTCAAGATGATGCGATCACATGCATCTAGAATTGGAACAAGGCCAACAGAGGATTTAAACTCTGATGGAAAACTTCTCCTCGCCTTTCAAAATCAGGCGAACAATGAACCTCCTCTGAATCTTCAAAATGATGAGGTAAATGGAGAAGAAAATGAGTCACGCTCCCTCACCAAAAAGGACGTAGACAGTATCTTCGCAAAAGCTAAAGAAGAGGATATACTCAAGGAGCATGGGATCAAGCCACCATATCCCTTATGGATGGACTCGGTCCCATTCCCTACAAAATTCAAACATCCTACCCTCCAAACATATACGGGGAAAGGATCAGCCAGACAGCACGTCATCCACTTCAAAATCCTGACGGGAGCTATCGTGGATCAAGATGAACTTAAGATCCGCCTCTTTGCAAGTACCCTAAAAGGTACAGCCTTTGATTGGTACTCCACTCTTCTGGAGGACTCCATCCAAAATTGGGCCATGTTAGAGACACGCTTCCTCACTCACTTCAAAGGTGAGGATCATCCCGCTACTTGGCTCAGCTTTGCTGCCTAAAACATGGGGAGAATGAGTCAACATATGGCTTCATTCATAAGTGGAAAGCAATGGCGTACAAATGCTCTGATGTACTGCCACAAGCGTCGCTAGTCGACATCTGCCGAAACAACATGAGAGCAAGAATCCGCTCCATGATCATTGGCAACAAATCAAAGAACCTGTGAAAACTCCTAGAAGCTTCCATGGAGGCTGGAACGGTGATCAAAGAACTCAACAGTCAGAAATCATCAAGAAAAGAGCCAACCACCATTGCAATCTCTAAACCAAAGAAAAAAGGTCCTCAATGTGCAAACCAAGTCAGCTCCTCAGCCACCAAAGAAAGCTGAAAATAAAGCTGCAGGTAAGAGACCTGAACTCTTTGATTCCTTCAAAGAGTGAGTATAAAAGAAATACCCGTTCGATGAAGATGTTGATGAAATCTTCGGGGCCCTCATTGCGAAAGGCAAGCTAACCTTGCCTGAACCCAAAAGACCGGGAGATATTGGTAAAACCAATGATCCTCGGTACTGTCCATACCACCAGATGATCTCACACCCTCTCAATCAATGCTCCGTTGTGAGAGAGAAAATAAACGAGATGTGGAAAATGGAGTCATCACCTTTGACAAAAACTATAGGTCTACCTCCGTCAACATGGTGTCATGTGGACAAACATCAAAATCACCAAGAAGAAGATCAATACTTCTTTCAAGGTGATAAAAAGAATTCAAGCATCCGAAGCACTGGTTCCTTACCGACACCAGACGGACAACCCATATGGGTACATCCCGATCTCCTATAAGGTGAAAACTGGGAGATCGTGAAAACAAAGCCAACAGCTCAACGAAGGCAGGCTAGGAAACATCTCCTCAAGCTCAAACGGCAAGAGAAGACCCAGCCAAAATAAGAAGTCCATGAAAAGGCGGAGATCTCCTCTATCGCTTCACTAGGGGCAACAAAAGAGTCCCTTACAGAGACTTCAAAGAGGGTAAGAAAATTCACTCTCAGTGATATCATGCCACCTCAATTCAAAAAAGAAGCCACACAAGGGGCATCATACTCTTGCAACTCAGTAGTTGGATTCTCCATTGATGGATACGAGTCCAGCGACACCGACGATGGATACGAATCCAACGACACCGAAGAGTGGGAGGAATCACTTGAAACAGGAGAATACCTCTCCGATGAAAAATGGGTTCCTGAAACGCACCTTATGCCAGTAATCTAGTATAACCCCTTACAGCCACAAGGATCCTGGTCTGATGATGACGAAGACCCAGAGGCTGTACAAGAAAATGCTGTTGACCCAGCACCCGTCGTTGCTCCAGTGGAAATCAACCATGTTGAACCACAAAGAGCAGATGAAGAAGAAGATTTGGCTCCCATGCCTGATCTTGAGGAATATGCGAGGATCTTGCAACATCTCGCTTTAGAACAAGAGCAAGACCGCGTCAACGAGCATCTTCACAATCCAGAGCCGGAAGTCCTTAAAGTCCACCAGGTACCTCCTCCCTTAACTCCTGAAAATGGGGAAAATTACTAGATCGATGATCCTCTTACATCTGAGGATGAGTCTGACTCCCAAGAGTCCGTTCTGGCAACGTCTCCTATCAGAGTTGCCTGTAATGTGATAATTCGGGAATATAGCTCTTCCAAAGCCTCATCTAATGAGATCACTTACATTCCGACGACGCCTAGCACCATATCCTCTGGAGTTACCTCGTCTCACGTGACTTTCACAAAGATGGCACCCTCTTAGGTTTCTTATCCTGAGACTTTGACTTCAGAACTCACACTCTTCCCGACTGATCATCATGAAGAAACCCCAACTATTGATGCTTAGGACGATGAATTGGTCAACGAAGAAGAAAAGTTGCTGGATGTTATTCAGGACTTGTTCCCGGAAAATGCTCCGTGCAACATAATCACTGAGGATGGCAACTCAGCTAAAGATACATCCCCAGTAAATGAGAAACGACAACCTCTTGGTCCTGAAGACAATCTTCCAAACAAAGATCCTTCTCAAGAAGCTCTCGAAATTGGTAGAGGCACCCGCTCTGGCCGGGACTACCACAAAAATTACAACCAATCTTCCTTTACTCATGTAAATCCTTCGGGAAAAGATGTTGTAAGCGCCCCTAGTGGCAACAATGATAAACATGCAGGCCCCAAGGAGGCTTTCAAGTATGACTTGATCGAGCACTTCAAACACATACCTGCACGTCTGCACATCCTAGACTTATTGCGAATGTCTCTGCGCACTCGTGATAATCTCATTTCAGAATTAAAAAAACTGAATGAGGATGTTGACAGACATGCCCTGCAAGTCCTCCAAATTGAAATGGACTATCGGGTCAAAAACTCAAAAACTTTTCAAAGGGAGAAAAGAAGAAAATTGAGGGATCTTGCATTGAATGCCTCTCGGTTCAAAAAGCAGCTAGTGTAACCATGGCTTTCACAAAGGAAGACCTCCTACTTGGCGAAACAAGGAACAACCGACCCCTGTACTTCACAGCATACATCAAGGAAATACCTATGCACAGTGTTCAGATCCACCCAGGTTCTGCTCTCAACCTCATCTCCACTTCGGCTCTCGAAGAGTTGGGCATTCCACCCAGCAAGCTGAGCCACACATCTGTATCTATCTTTGGATACGATGGGAGTACTCAAAGGCCTATCGGCAAAATCAGGTTCAAGTTGCAAATCGGTGATCTTATTTCTGAGGTCACTGTGTATGTAATAAAAACCCCAATCACTGGAAGAAAACAAAACCCTTTGGTAAATCTGAAGAGAGCATTCAAACTCCCTTTATCATCCCCCTCAAATCTTCAAAGCCTTTGGCCATCACCACTAAAGTGAAGAAGTCAAAGCAAAAGCCTGGGGGCAAATTTGTTGCCTCTTTCGTGTCTATCATGCACGACATGAATTCGGATTCAGAGCCAGAAGACGACACATCGTCAAGCCAAGCTGACACTCAGCAAGTTCAGCCTGCTCTTACTCCAATGGAGACACCTGCTGATGTAGAAGATCCTACGTCTGCTTCCTTTGTTGTTCCGGCAACATCAACAAAAGAAAGGCCGATCTTCTTCCATAGATTGGATACTTATTCATCAAACTGCATGCTTGAACCTTTCCAAAATGTAGGTATGCCTCAAACTCCATGCTTGAACCTTTCTAAAATGTAGGTATGCCTCAACTATCCTTATATAGTCCTGTGGCACAAGCTATTATGAAGAAAATGGGCTATGACGCTCAAAACCCAATCGGTTTGGGAGAAGGTTGCGGTATTCTCACGCCATTGGGGCCCGCCATGACCAAAAGCCAGCTGGTAGATTGGAGACTCTACGGCCATGTAGAAAAGTCTTCACACGGAGTAGGGTATGATCCCGACACTCCTCTGAGACAGTTGACACAAAGGCTTAAAAGTCGACTTGCCGACCAAGGCTCAACATCTCATGTCCATGAAGACATTAATCTCCCTGGATATCTCTTCGATGAGTCACCTGACAAGGATCCAGGAAGCTCATCCAATTTGTACGATTTCTCTGACGAAGAAGTGGAATTGATCGATGGCATAGACATGTGATCTTCTGACCCAGAAGAACCCTCGTCTCCAAAAAAAGTACCTTACTTCAACCCAGTTTCAACAGGCAATTGGGACTATCTCATAGCAAGCCTTGAGAAGATCACCAATCAAGAAGTGAAAGAACATGCGATATTTCAGATCTGGACATCACTAGGGGAAGACGTCCATGGCTGATTTGGAATAAGCAAAATAGATTTAAAAAATCTGATCTCAGCAGCGCAGAACAGCCATATAAATCGCATAAAAACTCCATCGAATCATGATCAACAAGTGTATAATAAAAGGAGATAAAAGAAGACTATTACCTTGATGATATGAAGACTTCAAATATCTTAAAATAAAGATCCAAAGGGCTGATCTCAGATCTGCAATCAGCAATCTGGTTGCTGGAATTTTCAGCAGTAGCCTTGCTTTTGATCTTCTCCTATATTTCACTTCCAAATCTAATTGGCTAAGATAGTGGGATCTAAATATGGATTTCTTGATGGGTTTTCTGAATTATACTATATGGAAAAATTCAGACTTGAAGCTCTCTTCAAGGAAGAAGAATAAAAGGCCAAGGACGTGTGCAAGAATGGGTGTGGACGGCCAAGGAATGCATTCCTCTTTTTATTGCAAACCTAGGGATGACTTTCCCTAAAGACTTTTCCTACTAATCCTTTTGGACGTCCCTCAAAAGGAATATACCATGCTAAGATTTATTTCCTTCTAAGTTCACTCCAATTAGAAAAGGAAAATAAAAAGGAACATCCCATAAACTTAGCAATTAGTTACCTTAGGTGTGCAACACCTACTAATTTTAAGTTTCTAAAATAAAAAGGAAACTATACTATAGGAATTCTTATCCAAAGATGAGTCCAACTTTCCAAGTAAAGAAACCTACTCAAAGTTGGAAACCTCTCGCAGGTAGTTCCTATTATGGCCAACCCACATGATTATAAATCACACCAGGGCCCACAAGTCAATAATTTAGCTAGAGTCAAATTCATGTATGCCATCAAAGGCCTATTTGAATTTAAACTCAAAATTATTTTTCCACTAAAATAATTCAACCACATGTCATCTAAACAAATTAGGAAACCATGCCAATATAGGAAAGTGACTAGAGAAGGGACCAAAAGACATATTTGCCATTGGCTCCCAAAATGACCAAAATGTCCATGCTAAACCCATAGCAACATTAAGACCATTTTAACCTTAACTCATTCCACTAAAGAGTTATGGTTGAACTCCAGGAATAAATATTTGATATGATTTTAAGCTAGTCAGAAAGTGACAGTTGTCTTCGACTTACTAAGTGAAATGACCAAAATGCCCCTCTATGTAACATCCATAATCAAGTCAGGTTATCAAAGGCACTATCAACCTTCTCGATTACATCTCAACCTTAGAACTTCATATTCTTGACTTAATCATCATCCGGATATCATTCTCTTGGTCCAGGGAGCGACCCACAAGTTCAATATCCATATGGAACATCCATATACTAAGATCTTAGATTTTGATGATTAATCGGATAATTCTAAGGGGACGATCACTCCATCATTAGATGGCATAGATTCTTTATTACATCTGCACGTCCCAACCGATCAAGCCCGAGCACCCAAAACACAGAGCTGTTGACCCATGTGAAGGATCTCACCCATAGTGAATTAAAGCACAAGAACTCGACTTCGTCAATTCATCCACAAATGCTCAAGATTAAGAGCACTGGTCACTCAGTAGCATGAGGTGACTCGATCTCTCTCAGTGATAGTACTATTTTAGAGATCACACCTACAATGGTCCTGTTCAATGCATGACATATGCACTAATGAGAGAAATCCGGGAAAGGCCTCCCATGACTTAGGTAAGTCACCATGAATACAGGAGAGTATCTCACTATAACTTACACCAAGATGAAGTGCCCAACTCCATCTCTCAGTTATGAACAAATTTATTGTTTCCAGTGTCCATGAGTTAGACCTATCTGCGTGAAGCCACTACACACCTAATTCATTTACTAGAAACAATGGGCCTTACACATCTATACATATATACATGTTTAAAGAGAAAAGAGTCATTCCATTAAATAATCAGTAAATATCCAACATAGATGAAAGTGCAGCCAGTGGGCTTTAGGGCATACACCAATCCTAACAAGAAGACCCATGGAAAGGAACAAAACCTTGGTCTGGAAATGCCCTTGAAACCCCAGAAGGTTTCGTTGAGCTGGAAGCCTCCGAAGATATTGTGGAGGAACCACCTTCGAACTTTCCAACAGAAGATCATGTTCAAAAGATGGACTTAGGAACACCAGATAACCTACGTCCTATATTCATAAGCAAGAATATAAAGGATGATGAGTTACCCGAGTATATCGTTTTTCTTCGTGAGTTCGTTGATTGCTTTGCATGGTCTTACGCTGAAATGCCCAGTTTAGACCCCAAAGTAGTAGTCCATAAACTCAATCTTCAAGAAGACATCAAGTCTGTCAAGCAGGGCCAAAGAAGATTTCGTCCAGATGTGATAGATAAAATTGAACAAGAAGTTCAAAAACCCAAAAGCGTTGGCTTCATCCGAGAGGAACAACATCCTAAATGGTTGGCCAACATTGTCCCCGTGATAAAGAAAAACGGACAGGTCAGGGTCTGTATTGACTATAGAAACCTGAATGGCGCATGTCCTAAAGATGATTTCCCGCTCCCGAAACCTAAGGTAATGATTGACAATACTTGTGGATCCGAGCGAATGACATTCATGGATGGCTTCTCTGGCTACAATCAAATAAAGAAGCATCCTAAAGATGAAAAGCACACTTCTTTTCGGACTCCATTTGGCGTGTATTGCTACACGGTCATGCCATTTGGTCTGAAAAATGCTGGTGCCACATATCAAAGGCTATGATGAAAATATTCCAAGATATGCAACACAAGACGGTCGAATGTTACGTTGATGACCTCGCCATCAAAAGCAAAAGAAAAGAAGATCATCTCGAGGACCTTCAAGAAGTCTTCTTCCGGCTTCGCAAACACAAACTGCGGATGAATCCTTTGAAGTGCTTCTTTGGCGTCTCGTCGGGTAAGTTCCTCGGATTCCTAGTTCGGGAAGCTGGAATAGAACTTGACCCCATCAAAGTCAAGGCTATTCTAGAAATGCCCTCTCCAAGAACCTTGAGATAACTGAAAGGGCTTCAAGGGAGATTGGCCTACATCAGACGGTTTATCTCAATCTTTCAGGGAAATGCTATCCACTCTCTCGGTTAAACTTTGTCTGGGATGATGACTGTGTTGACACAAAAAAAATATGTCACTTTGCCTCTTCAACATCAAGAGAACTACATGAAGTCGCAGGCTGCCATAAATAGGCAATGCTATTTCCAAAAATCAAATCTTGTCAGAATTAAACAAAAACTACAAGATTCTTCAAGACAGCCAAAAGAGGAGTACAAAAGAAGTTTTGAGCCATTTTAAAATCATTTGGCCTAACTTTGCTTCTCCGATAGCTGAACTGGAGCTCCCAGCGGCGACAACATCAGAGACACCAAATCTTCGATCAGAGCCTATGGATAGTCTCAAAATACATCCAAAAGGCTCCACATCAAGTTTCGAGTCAAACCGACAACGTTTGACCCTACATTAACCCTTAAACAGCTAAATCAAGCCTCCCACGGTGAGAACCACCGAGGCCATCACTCATCAGACAGAGCACATGGCTGGCTTCAAGATGCTTACAAAGAGCTACACGTCAAGTTTTAGGTCATTTCGACAACATTTCACCATACTTTGACTCTCGGAAGCCAAATCAAGCCTCTCGGTGGCGAACCTCCCCGGGACTATGGTTTTCAAGACAATGCCTGTGGATCATCTCAAAATGACTCCAATAGGTTCCCTGTCAAATTTCAAGTCAATCAGACATCGGTTGACCGCACATCAAGCCGTGACATCTTCCTCGCGATAAAATCAAGTCTACTAGTGACAGGACCCATACGGCTTCAAAACTCAAATAAAAGCCTATGGTTGGTCTTATTTATTGCTCAAGAGGCTTCACCTCAAATTTCAGGTCATTCCGACATCGTTTGACCCAGTTTCGGCTTCTGACGGAAAATCGATAGCTCTGCGCGACAATGACTTCGACTTTCCCGGAAAATTGAAAACTTTCACTCCAAAATGCAAGGATTCTCGTCAAGTTTTCTACAGGGAAATCAGGCCAACAAATGTGCAAAAATGTCAAGAAAAATACAGAAGAAAAAAGAATGGAAAAATACCTCAAAACGGCCGCAAAACGGGGACCAAAGGGGAAAATTCCCCCCAGGCCGGGGTCGCAGACCCCCGCGACCCTGTGCATGGTCGCCAGCGATCATGGAACCCCAGGTCGCAGGGTTCGCCCCGAAAGGCCCGTTTTCCATCTTTTTTTGTGATTCGAAGCTTCCAACTCCTGGGATTTTCCAAAATTCATGCTTTTAAGGCACCAAATCCTTCGATATCCGTCAAAATCACGGGTCAATCATCCAGAATATCAAAATCAACATTGATTGCCAACAGGTCAACCAAAAAGTGTGCTTTCTGCTCGACCGATCGAGAAATCGACCGGACAGATGGCACCGACCCGATATTGACAATCAATACCTGAAGTTATATGGTCATCCGATGTTGATCTACATGAAGATCCATCAATGATCATCGCCAGAAGAATCCCAAAAGACGCGGCACGCCCAAAAGATGTCGATCTTCATGGGCCGTGCCGCGTCTTTTGGGATTCTTCTGGCGATGATCATCGATGGATCTTCATGTAGATCGACATCGGATGACCATGTAACTTCAGGTGTTGGTTGCCAACAACGGGTCGGTACCATCTGTCCTGTCGATTTCTCGATTGGTTGGGTAGAAAGCACACTTTTTTTGGTTGACCGGGTGGCGATCAATGCTGTTTTCGATACTCTTGATGATTAACCCATGTTTTTGACGGATGTCAGAGGAATTGGTGTCTCAAAAGTAAGAATTTTGGAAAATACCAGAGGCCGGACGCTTCGAATCGCGAAAAAAATGCGAAAAACAGGTTTCCGAGGCCCACCGGGCGATCCCGGCCCCAGGGTCGCAGGGGCCTGCGACCCTGGGGGGGTTTTCCCCTTTTTGTCCCGTTTTATGTCCGTTTTTGCTATTTTTTTATTTTTTTTATTCTGTATTTTTCCTTGACATTTTTGATCATTTATTGGCCTGATTTCCCTGTAGAAAACCTGATGAGAATCCTTGTATTTTATTTTGCAAAGTTTCCAATTTTCTGAGAAAGCCGAAGACTTTGTCGCGCAGAGCTACAGATTTTCCGTCAGAAGCTGAAACTGGGTCAAACAATGTCAGAATGACCTGAATTTTGGGGTGAAGCCTACTGAGCAATAAATAAGACCAACCATAGGCTTTTGTTTGAGTTTTGAAGCCGTTTTTGGGGTCCTATCACCAGTAGACTTGCTTTTATCGCGACGAAGATGTCGCGGTTTGATGTGCGGTCAACCGATGTCCGATTGACTTGAAATTTGACAGGGAACCTATTGGAGACATTTTAAGATGATCCATAGGCTCTGTCTTGGAAACCATGGTCCCGGAGAGCTTCGCCACCGAGAGGCCTGATTTGGCTTCCGAGCGTCAAACTATGGTCAAATGTTGTCGAAATGACCTGAAATTTGACGTGTAGCCCTTTGTAAGCATTTTGAAGCCGTCCATGTGCTCTATCTGATGAGTGATGGCCTCGGTGGTTCTCGCCGCCGAGAGGCTTGATTTAGCTGTTCGAGGGTTGATGTAGGGTCAAACGTTGTCGGTTTGACTCGAAACTTGACGTGGAGCCTTTTGGATGTATTTTGAGACCATCCATCGGCTCCGATCGAAGATTTGGTGTCTCCGATGCTTTCGCCGCCGGGAGCTCCTTTTCAGTTGCCGGAGAAGCGAAGTTAGGCCAAATGATTTTAAAATGGCCCGAAACTTCTTGTGTACTCCTCTTTTGGCTGTCTTGAAGGATCTTGCAGTTTTTGTTTGATTCTAACAAGATTTGATTTTTTGGAAGTAGCATTGCCTATTTATGGCAGGTTGCGACTTCATGTAGCTCTTTGGATCTTGAAGAGGCAAAGTGACATTTTTGGTGTCAACAAATGCCCCCTCGAGGTATAGCGACGAGTTGCTTATCATTTGTAGTCGATGTGCCTCGAAGAGATTTGTGAAGGAGAGCCTGTGACTTGACCAAGAGTCTTTGAGCAGTCTTTCTTTTTGGAATTTGTAGCCTTTTGAGCTTCCAGGGGAATTTTATGGTAGTGAAAGGGATCACATACCATCTCGAGGCAAAGTTTTGATGTGAATTTGGGTTTTGACCTTGTGACCTAACAGGCTGTATGTGGCAGGTTAGGGGGTCGGGTTTGGTTTTGACCGTGTGACCCAACAAGTTGTATGTGGAATGTTGGGGGAGATGGAACGCACATCAGGCCGCATTGTATTTTTTCGGCTTGTCAGATGGCGTTTGGAGAGCAGCTTGCTTTGGTGCCATCTCTTTATTCCTACATGTGTACCGAACTGCAGGCTGCTGCTTTTTTGGTTCGGCTTGGGCCTCCCATGAATAGGGTATTTTCAGCCCACATCTTTTATTCGTGGTACGTGTACCACTGTCCTGGCTTCCACTGGCTGGGAGCTGCACAGGATGATGATCCTCTGATGATTCGACTGGCTAAGGGCAAAGCCGTGTCCGAATCACTTTTGTTTGCCCGCATGAGGATCCGACGGTTTAGGGACGTCGAGATGGGGCAGTCTTCAGTGAAGCTTTCTCCGGAGTTGCGAAAGAAGGCTTTTGATTTTGGTGCCTCCCGAGACTCTACCAGGGCGGGGTCGGGAAGGCATTACTCCTTGACGAATGCAGAGAGAGTGGCTTTTCAGCATACGTGTCGGGACGATGGTGTACCGCAGACATCTTTTCGTTGACATCCAGCCGTATGTACCCTCTCGCTTTGCTTTGCAGCTGGGCTTTTCTCAAGGCGTTGTTGGAGCGCCTTCAAGCATGGTGAAGCGCTTTGGAGGTTTACAGGACGGGAGAAATGCATGGGCTTTCTATAGTGCTGAAGACACTACAACCATGATCTCTTATCCTGTGTTGTTGACTTCCCGGACTGCCGGCTTTGCGAAGTGGTTCGCGGAGAGCTTTTCGGCATATCGAGGGCTTTCCAAGAAGGAGCTTGATGCGAAGCTGGCATCTGGAAAGGGCCTTGGAAAGTCGGATGGCATCCGGCGAGAGGAAGTTTGGGCCTTCCTTTCTGGAGAGAAGCACAAGATAGGCTTTCTTGGTGACCAGGGCATCATTGGTTCTGAAGTTGTTCGAGAAATACCTGATGAGGCTTTAGTGTTGGATATCGCGATCACTGAGAGGGGGGGGGTGAATCAGTGATTTCTAAAAACAGGTCCAATTCAATAACAAAACGAGTCAAACCACACAATGACACCAGATTTAACGTGGTTCACCAAAAGGCTACGTCCACGGATCAAAACCGTCCGAACACCGATCCGGTACAGGTCTGAATATATTTAGTCGCACCAACGACAAAGAGCACCAACCCTTAGTTTCAGATAGCACCAACTATCTAGGAAGCACCGACTCCCTTTACAATTTATCTGCACCCAAAGATAGGATCACCAAACCCCAAACACCAAGCACCAACTTAATGTATAAACAGAATATAAGATAAACTCTGTCTACAGCCCTTCCCCTCTACAATTCTCTCTTCTCTCAATCCCTTACAAATTGAAATTAAAGCATAAACAGAGAGACGCTTATCTTATGGACGAAAACATCATCTTCAAGAGCACATCCTCGTCCTCACTTGCTATAGAAAGATGTAGCACAACAGCAACACAGCAACACACAGCAACAGCACCAGCACTTAGTTCTCTCTTCTCTTCTCTTCTTTCTCTCTCTGGTGTATCTTTAGAACGACCCATACATGCCTTTTTATAGGTTATGTTAACCCTTAATTGTATTCAAAACGGGCTACAATTCGTTTAGAAAAAGTCCCAAACAAATTAGATAAGAGTGCTGAATTTTCGTGCAAAACTTCTAATTCTGCGCAACTCTGGTTCCCGTGCTCGGTCGACATCATACTTTGCTCGGTCGACATCATACACTATCTGGAAATAGTCAATTATCGCGCTCGGTCGACATCCTGGGGTCCCGGTCGACCGAAGACACACTGTGTCACGAAAATAACTGGGAGCTACCTGAATCTGTTTCTGCAGGTTTCTCTTTTCTCAGTCGACCGCATGGGGTGCCCGGTCGACCGAATGCTCTGCTTCAGGAATTCTCAAATCCTGACTGTTTCAATTCTGATTTCTTCTTTTCAGCTCTATTTTCATTAGCCTACTATCATCATGCTTGTGACAATGTGTTGACAAGAATTCCAACTCAAAACAATACTTTGAGATATTAATTCCTTTAATTCTTCAAAAGACTTTCAAGTCATCTCAAATTCCAACAATCTCCCCCTTTGGAATTGTTGGCAACACTATTGGAACTTCAACACTCACTTGGAATCAATTCTTAAATTCTGAAATAACAATCATCCACTGTCAACAATCTCCCCCTAGCTTTCATAGCATAACATCTCTCCTTGCTATCATAGCAAAACATCTCCCCCCCTTTGACAACAAGTCCAAAGGGACCAAACCGAGGAGCGAATAGGATATTCAATGAATGGATTGCTCCCCCTTTCAAGCACAACTCCTACGGTTTAGGAGAGTGAGGAACTCCTAACTTTTTCCGGAGATACTCGAAGACTTCCTTTGGCAGAGGTTTCGTGAAAATATCAGCCACTTGCTCAGTTGTTGGAACATATTCCAACTTGACCTCTCCATCAGCAACTTTATCTTTAAGAAAATGATAACGAATTGCTACATGCTTTGTTCGAGAGTGCTGAACAGGATTCTTAGAGATATGAATTGCACTCGTGTTGTCACATAGGATCGGCGTAGGATCCGTTGTAGGAACTCCTAGATCAGAGAGCATTTGCCGCATCCATAACACTTGCGTACAACAAGTTGCCGCTGCAATATATTCCGCTTCCGCTGTTGAAAGGGATACTGAGTCTTGCTTCTTACTATGCCAAGCAACTAATCTTTCTCCAAGATAAAATGCGCCGCCGCTAGTACTCTTGCGATCATCTACGCATCCAGCCCAATCGGCATCAGAATATGCAACAAGAGTGAAGGATTTGCCTTTGGGATACCAGATACCAAGCTCCATAGTACCTTTCAGATATCGAAATATTCTTTTCACTGCTGTAAGGTGCGTTTCAGTTGGTGCTGCTTGAAAACGTGCAACCATACATACTGCTTGTAGAAGATCTGGTCTTGTAGCAGTCAAGTAGAGCAAGCTTCCTATCATAGAGCGATAGGTGGTATGATCAACGGACGAGGCCTTATCATCTTTGCTAAGCTTCGTGTTCGTTGACATTGGTGTGCTCACTGGCTTGCTGTCTTCCATATTGAACCGTTTCAGCATTTCCTTAATGTACTTCATTTGTGATATGAAGATGCCATGTTTCAGCTGCTGCACTTGTAAACCAAGAAAGAACTTTAGCTCTCCAAGCATTGACATCTCAAATTCTTTCTTCATCTCTTCAGCAAAATTCCTGCACATCTCCTCATCATTGCCACCAAAGATTATGTCATCAACATAAACAATGACAACCAGTTGTTTGCTTAACTCAGTTTTAACATACAGATTGCTATCAACCATTCCTTTTCCAAAACCGATCTTGCGGAGATAGAGATCCAGCCTTGCATACCATGCCCTTGGCGCTTGTTTCAGTCCATAAAGAGCCTTTTTTAACTTGCACACTAGATCTGAATTTTTGCTGATGAGAAAACCATCAGGTTGCTCAATGTAGACCTCTTCTTCAAGTAAACCATTCAAGAAAGCTGACTTTACGTCCATCTGAAATACCTTGAAGGTTTTGTATGCTGCCAATGCAAGAAACATACGAATAGCTTCCAGACGAGCCACCGGTGCAAAGGTCTCTTCAAAATCTATGCCTTCAACTTGAGCATAGCCTTTACAAACCAACCTTGCTTTGTTTCTAATGACTTGACCATCTTCATTCAGCTTATTCCGAAAGACCCATTTAGTACCAATAACATTCTTATCAGTAGGTCTAGGAACAAGTTCCCATGTGGAGTTCTTCTCAATTTGCTCCAACTCCTCATGCATAGATTTCAACCAACTTTCATCGAGATTGGCTTCAGCCACAGTCTTGGGTTCAATGGTGGACACAAGTGAGTAATTGCTAACTACACTTTGTCTAGTTTGCACGCCTGCCTTAGGATCTCCAATGATTTGATCCTTAGGGTGTTGCTCTACCCAAGTGCTGTGCTTCTTAGTTGTAGTATCTTCTGAGTCATCCTTTGATTTCTCAGAATCATTAGATTCAGCCATCTCATCATCAATCTCACTCGAGTCCTCATAAACTGGACTGTCATTATGAGTTGCATTCTTTGGTTCAATATTCTCATCTATTCTCACATCAGCACTTTCTATGATTTTTCTGGTTCTTTTGTTAAGACACCTATATGCCTTGCTAGTAGAGGAGTAACCCAGAAATATACCTTCGTCAGCTCTTTCTTCAAATTTGCCCGAATTTTGTTCGAGCCGCTTGATGTAACACTTGCTGCCGAAGACTCTGAAGTGCTTGACTGTTGCTTTTCTTCCAAACCATAGCTCATAGGGAGTTTTGTCTTCATGTGGCCTGATCAAGCATCGATTTTGAATGTATACAGCCGTATGAATTGCCTCTTTCCAATACTTGTCAGCCATCTTGCTTTCACTTAGCATCGTACGAGCCATCTCTTGTACGGTGCGATTCTTCCGTTCCACAACTCCATTTTGCTGTGGAGTTCTAGGGGCTGAGTACTGTCTTTGAATGCCATGATGTTCACAATATTTAGTGAACTCTTCAGATGTGAACTCGCCTCCACGATCAGACCTTAATATCTTGATACGTTTTTCCAATTGATTTTCAACCTGTGCTTTAAACACTTTAAAACGATCAAGTGCTTGATGCTTATGCTTAAGAAACAATACCCATGTCATACGAGTATAATCATCAATGCATAACATGAAATACTTATCTCCATTGGTGCTTTGAGTTCGCATCGGTCCACAGAGATCAGTGTGCACTAGCTCAAGAGGTTTCTTGGAATGATGCTCCTTTGACTTGAACATAACCCTCGTTTGCTTTCCCTTTTGGCAAGAGTCGCAAATGGGATTGGAAGGCTTTTCAACTGTAGAAATGCCTCTTACAGCCTTTGAATTGCAAATCTTTGACATGTTATCAAAGCTTAGATGCCCAAGGCGTTTGTGCCACAACCAACTTTCCTCTGTCCGACTCATCAAGCAGGTCTTTTCAGCTCCATCTGACAATGTATAGAGATTTCCAGCAGTTCTTGATCCAGTTGCCACTGTTTTGCCGTTGCTACTCTTCTTGATGGCAAACTCATTCTTTGTGAAGATAACTTCGTGACCCTTGTCACAGATCTGGCTCACACTAAGCAGGTTGTGTCTCAATCCAGACACATATAAGACTTCTTCCGATCTGATCTTGTTTGCCATAAGCTGAATAACACCTTTTCCGCAGATTTTGGCACCATCATTGTTGCCAAACTTCACTGAACCGCCTTCATAGTGCTGTAATTTGATGAATTTCTCTTTATCACCAGTCATATGGCTTGAACAACCACTATCAAGGACCCATGGTGCTGCCTTCTTTTGTGCATTGAATGCCATTTGCACAATGAGAGATTCTTTGGAATTACCTTCCCTTTTCTTTGCCCTCCATGCCTTAACTAACTTGGGTTTCTTTTCAACCTGAAATTGGTTAGCTATAGGCAACCTACAATCCCTAGCCAAGTGTCCATAATTATGACATATATAGCACTCAATTTTGTGGCTGTTTAGGATTGAAAAAGGGTTCCTAGTCACAAGTGGGCTGTTTCTAACATAGAATTTGCAATCAGCTCTTTTATGTCCATATCTATTACAATGAAAGCAATAACCATAGAATTTGTATCTTCTTTGTGGCTGGTTAGTCTTCATTACCTTTCTAACAGGAATGGACTCCTTTCTAGGTTGAGTGGGCTTCATAGAGTTAGAAGGTGCAGTGACTTGCTTCACAAACTCTTTCTTTTCAGGAGGTGCAATCTTAGAGGATTCACCTTTCTCAAATCCTAGACCAAATCTGAAGTGGGCAGGTCTTTGAACTTTCAGTAGTTCATCGAGTTTCATAGTCCCTTCAATCGCTTGGAGCGCTTTGAGTTTTTTGCTATTTTCCAAATTTTCAGCCTTTGCTCTAGCGATCTCAGTTTCAAGTTTCATAGCCTCTTCCTTTTTTATACTTATTTGGTTTTCAAGGACTTCTACCATTCTTTTATATTCTTCTACTTGAGTTTTCAAAGCAATAATAGAACTTTCAGATTCATGGAGAAGTTTCAGATTTTTCTTACTTGTCTTGCGTTCCATGCTAAGCTCCTCAAGTGCGGCTATGAGTTCCTCTTCAAGATTGACTTCAGCCTCCTCTTCCTCTTCCGGATCTAGCTCTTCTTCTTCTTCAACAGTGACCATGAAGAGAGCTTCGGTTGATTCATCATCGTCTGAAGTTTCAGACGTGCTGTCATCTTGTTGACATAGAAAGTTTTTAGCTTTGCCCCTTTTTTCTGAAATTTCTCCTTCCTTTACTCTTTTCAGCATAAGAGTCATTATCATTGTCTTCTTTTAGCGGACACTTCGCAGCAAAGTGACCAATACCTCCACAATTGAAGCATTTAAAGGGTAGCTTCCCTTTGTACTTGCCATTGCTTCCTTTCTTCAATTTTCTAACGAATTGAGCCTCAAGCTCATCATCATCAGAATCAACATCATGACCAGCAGTCTCTTTTGCCTTTTTCTAAACTTTGAAGGCCGCTTCTTTATCAGATGAAGACGTCTTTCCTATGCGCATCTCATAGGCAGTTAGAGAACCGTGTAATTCATCCATGGAAAATGCATTCAGATCTTTGGCTTCTTCGATGGCTGAGACTTTTGAATCAAACCGGGGAAGAAGAGATCTTAGAACCTTTTTTACGATGACCGGCTCTTTAATCTGCTCCCCTAGTCCACGAATGTCATTCGTGACTTCATTCACTCGTTGCATATACGAGTCAACATTCTCGCTTTCCTCCATGCGAAGAGACTCGAATTGAGAGCGATGAGTTTGCAATTTGGCTTCTTTAATCTTCTCATCACCTTCATGTATGCTTTGCAACTTGTCCCAAATTTCCTTGGCTGTTTTGCATGCAATTACTTTGACAAGCTCGCTGTCCACAAGGCCACTAAAGAGTGCATTCTGCGCCTTGGAGTCGTTGTCTGCCAACTTCTTCGATGCAGTATCATTGGGTACGGTGGCAGTATTGTAACCGACTCTGACAGCCTCCCAAACATCATAGCCAAGAGATTTGATGAAGGCTTGCATCCTAATCTTCCAAAAAGAGTAATTAGAACCATCAAACAGAGGTGCTTTCATATTCCCTGTATTGACTGCCATGTGATTTGACAAGAGATCACCCTTAGCGTATTAAACTGATCAAGGGAACCTCGCTCTGATACCAATTGTTGGATATCGCGATCACTGAGAGGGGGGGGGGGTGAATCAGTGATTTCTAAAAACAGGTCCAATTCAACAACAAAACGAGTCAAACCACACAATGACACCAGATTTAACGTGGTTCACCAAAAGGCTACGTCCACGGATCAAAACCGTCCGAACACCGATCCGGTACAGGTCTGAATATATTTAGTCGCACCAACGACAAAGAGCACCAACCCTTAGTTTCAGATAGCACCAACTATCTACGAAGCACCGACTCCCTTTACAATTTATCTGCACCCACAGATAGGATCACCAAACCCCAAACACCAAGCACCAACTTGATGTATGAACAGAATATAAGATAAACTCTGTCTACAGCCCTTCCCCTCTACAATTCTCTCTTCTCTCAATCCCTTACAAATTGAAATTAAAGCATAGACAGAGAGACACTTATCTTATGGACGAAAACATCATCTTCAAGAGCACATCCTCGTCCTCACTTGCTGTAGAAAGATGTAGCACAACAGCAACACAGCAACACACAGCAACAGCACCAGCACTTAGTTCTCTCTTCTCTTCTCTTCTTTCTCTCTCTGGTGTATCTTTAGAACGACCCATACATGCCTTTTTATAGGTTATGTTAACCCTTAATTGTATTCAAAACGGGCTACAATTCGTTTAGAAAGAGTCCCAAACAAATTAGATAAGAGTGCTGAATTTTCGTGCAAGACTTCTGATTCTGCGCAACTCTGGTTCCCGTGCTCGGTCGACATCATACTGTGCTCGGTCGACATCATACACTATCTGGAAACAGTCAATTATCGCGCTCGGTCGACATCCTGGGGTCCCGGTCGACCGAAGACACACTGTGTCACGAAAATAACTGGGAGCTACCTGAATCTGTTTCTGCAGGTTTTTCTTTTCTCGGTCGACCGCATGGGGTGCCCGGTCGACCGAATGCTCTGCTTCAGGAATTCTCAAATCCTGACTGTTTCAATTCTGATTTCTTCTTTTCAGCTCTATTTTCAATAGCCTACTATCATCATGCTTGTGACAATGTGTTGACAAGAATTCCAACTCAAAATAATACTTTGAGATATTAATTCCTTCAATTCTTTAAAAGACTTTCAAGTCATCTCAAATTCCAACATTTAGAGCAGCTAGAACAGGAGGAAGCCGAACTTGGTACTTGGATGCAAGCGGCACAGAGGCAAGCTTCCGTGGAGTCTACTGGCAAGAGTAGACCATCCAGTGAGGAGTCAAGTGGGAAACCTGACTCTGACAGCGGGGCAGGTTCCTCTAAGAAGCGAGCCCGCAGGAGTAAGAGGAGGATGAGTCATCATCGCAGCAAGGGGCAGCATGAGGACTCTCCTGACTTGGAAGTTCCTCTTACTATCAATGAGGATGTGCCAGTGGATGCTGACGAGCCTCCAGAGAAGAGAAGCCGAGAAGAAGAGACCGTTGGTGAAGGTATGATTCTTCCTTTTTCTCTTTCCATTTCTTTTCATGGGATTTTTCCATGTTCTGATTTGCTTCTTGTTTCTGCTTTTCTTTTTTTTTTTAGCAGAGGAAGACTTGGTGATGCCTGAGGTTCCAGTCGATGAGGTGGTGACGGATCCTGTCGGGGCACCTGAAGAAGAACCGAGGGACTCTGGAGTGAATCCAGAGTCTCCAATTGGTATGACTTCTTTTGCTTTTTTTTTTTTGTGTCTGTGACTTGGTTTGCTAACATTTTTTTTTTGCCAGCTGACTTGCCACAGGATTCCGATGACTTTGAACCATTGATGGATGCAAATGTTGATGATGCTTCCGATGAGTTCATGGAGGAAGAGAGTGTTCCGCCAGTCGTCGAAGAAGGTATTTTGTAGTAATAACCCTGATAATGATTTTCAAACAGGATCATATTCATACCTTTTTGTGTTTCTTTGGCAGGTTTTGAAGTGACAGAGGAGGATCCGTCGCTTCCAGAGCATGGGATGCCAGAGGTTTGTTGGAATTTGAGATGCCTTGAGAAGTCTTATGAAGCATTGAAGTGTTTAGTATCCCTTTCTACAGCGGAAGCGGAATATATTGCAGCGGCAACTTGTTGTACGCAAGTGTTATGGATGCGGCAAATGCTCTCTGATCTAGGAGTTCCGACAACGGATCCTACGCCGATCCTCTGTGACAACACAAGTGCAATTCACATCTCTAAGAATCCTGTTCAGCATTCTAGAACGAAGCATGTTGCAATCCGCTATCACTTTCTCAAGGAAAAGGTTGCAGACGGTGAGGTAAAGTTGGAATATGTTCCAACTACTGAGCAAGTTGCTGATATCTTCACAAAACCTCTGCCAAAGGAAGTCTTCGAGTATCTCCGAAAAAAATTAGGAGTTACTCACTCTCCTAATCCTTAGGAGTTGTGCTTGAAAGGGGGAGCAATGTATTCCTTGAATATCCTATTCGCTCCTTGGTTGGTCCCTTTGGACTTGTTGTCAAAGGGGGAGAAAGCTATGCTAGGAGAAGTTATGCGAAGAAGTTATGCTATGATAGCTTGGGGGAGATTGGTATCAAGAATGTGAATGTGAAGATCTTGATTCTGTTGGTTTTTTAAGACAGGGGGAGTCTATGGTTCTGAAGAAGCTTCATGAAGGTCAACTGGTTCAAAGTGTTCCAAGTGTTGCCAACAATTCCAAAGGGGGAGATTGTTGGAATTTGAGATGCCTTGAGAAGTCTTATGAAGCATTGAAGTGTTTAGTATCTCAAGTATCATTTTGTGTTGGAATTATTGTCAACACAATGTCACAAATGTGGTGTTGGTAGTGTGGTGTTGATAGAGCTTCAAAGAGAAAACAGAGCTGAAATAGTACAGGAAATCAGAATTCCTGAAGCAGTATGGCCGGTCGACCGGGGACCCCACGCGGTCGACCGGGCAAGAGAAGTCTGCAGAAGACAGTCTCAGTTAGCTCCCAGTTATTTGTTGCAACAGTGTGTCGCCGGTCGACCAGGGACCCCACGCGGTCGACCGAGCACGGGAAACCAGAATTGCGCAGAAATGGAAGTTTTGCACGAAAATTCAGAAACTTATGTATTTCGTTTGGGACTCTTTCTAAACGAATTCTAGCCTAATTTGAACATTCTTTAGGGTTACCATAACCTATATAAAGGCTTGCTAAGTTCGTTTTCATTATGAGAGAAGAGAAGAGAGAACAAAAGAGAAGGTTTTGGAGAGAAGAGTGATTGGAGAAGAAGGTGCTGCTGTGTGCTATTGTGCTGCAAGTTTCTACAGCAAGTTGGATGAAAATATGCTCATGAAGATGGTGATTCGTCCATAGATAAGTGTCTCTCTTTTTATGCTTTAAATTTCAATTTGTAAGGGATTGAGAGAGAGAGATTGTAGAGGGGAAGGGCTGTAGAAAAGTTCTCTACTTTAATTCTGTAGAACATCAAGTTGGTGCTTGGTGTTAGGGGTTTGGTGATCCTATCTGTTGGTGCAGATAAATTGTAAAGGGGGTAGGTGCTTCCTAGATAGTTGGTGCTATCTGAAACTTAAGGGTTGGTGCTCTTTGTCGTTGGTGCGACTAAATAGATTCAGACCTGTTCCGGATCGGTGTTCGGACAGTCTTTGAACCGTGGACGTAGCCTTTTGGTGAACCACGTTAAATCTGGTGTCCTTGTGTGATTTGATTTGCTTTTGTTGTTAAATTGGACCTATTTTTAAGGGATCACTGATTCACCCCCCCCCCCCCCCCCCTCAGTGATCGCGATATCTAACAATTGGTATCAGAGCGCCAAGGCTCCCTTGATAAGCTTAACACGCTAAGGGTGATCTCTTGTCAAATCACATGGCATCCAATACAGGGAATATGAAAGCACCTTTGTTTGATGGTTCTAATTACTCCTTCTGGAAGATCAGAATGCAGGCTTTCATCAAATCACTTGGCTATGATGTCTGGGAGACTGTCAGAGTCGGTTACAATACTGCCATCGTACCCACTGATGCTGCAACGAAGAAGTTAGCAGACAACGACTCCAAGGCGCAGAATGCACTCTTTAGTGGCCTTGTGGACAGCGAGCTGGTCAAAGTAATTGCATGCAAAACAGCCAAGGAAATATGGGACAAGTTGAAAAGCATTCATGAAGGAGATGAGAAGATCAAAGAAGCAAAATTGCAAACTCATCGCTCTCAATTCGAGTCTCTTCGCATGGAGGAAAGCGAGAATGTTGACTTGTATATGCAACGAGTGAATGAAGTCACGAATGACATTCGTGGACTAGGGGAGGAGATTAAAGAACCAGTCATCGTCAAAAAGGTTCTAAGATCTCTTCTTCCCCGGTTTGATTCAAAAGTCTCAGCCATAGAAGAAGCCAAGGATCTGAATGAATTTACCATGGATGAGTTGCATGGTTCACTCACTGCCTATGAGATGCGCATAGGTAAGACGTCTTCATCTGATAGAGAAGCGGCCTTCAAAGTTCAGAAAAAGGGAAAAGAGACTGCTGGTCATGATGCTGATACTGATGATGATGAGCTTGAGGCTCAATTAGTTAGAAAGCTTAAAAAAGGAAGCAATGGAAAGTACAAAGGGAAGCTACCCTTTAAATGCTTCAATTGTGGCGGTGTTGGTCACTTTGCTGCGAAGTGTCCGCTGAAAGAAAACAATGATGATGACTCTTATGTTGATAAGAGTAAATGGAAGAAAAATTTCAAAAAGAGGGGCAAAGCAAAAAGCTTCATCAGTCAATATAATGACAGTACGTCTGAAACTTCAGACGATGATGAATCAGCCGAGGCAACTGAAGCTCTCTTCATGGTTACTGTTGAAGAAGAAGAGGAGCAAGAGCCGGAAGAGGAAGAGGAGGCTGAGGTCAATCTTGAAGAAGAACTCATTGCCGCACTTGAGGAGCTTAGCATGGCACGAAAAACAAGTAAGAAAAATCTGCAACTTCTTCATGAATCTGAAAATTCAATTATTGCTTTGAAAACTCAAGTTGAAGAATATAAAAGAATGGTAGAAGTCCTAGAAATACAAATCAGTACCAAAACTGAGGAAGTGGTGAAACTTGAGAATGAAATCCTTGGAGCAAGGACTGAAAATATACAAATGAATCAAAAGCTCAAGGAATTCCAAGCAATCAATGGAACATTGAAGCTAAATGAAATACTGAAAGTTCAAAGGCCTCCTCACTTCAAATTTGGTCTAGGATTTGAGAATGGACAATCCTCTAAGATTACACCTCCTGAAAAGACAAAACCTGTGAAGCCCACCCAGCCTAGAAAAGAGTCCATTCATGTGAGAAAGGAAATGAAGTCTAACCAGCCACAAAGAAGATTCAAATTTTATGGTTACTGTTATCATTGCAATAGATATGGACATAAAAGGGCTGAATGCAAATTCTTTGTTAGAAACAGCCCATTTGTGACTAGGAACCCTTTTTCAATCCTAAACAGCCACAAAATTGAGTATTATAAGTGTCATAATTATGGACACTTGACTAGGGATTGTAGGTTGCCTATTGCTAACCAATTTCAGGTTGAAAAGAAACCCAAGTTAGTTAAGGCATGGAGGGCAGAGAAAAGGGAAGATAATTCCAAGGAATCTCTCATTGTGCAAATGGCATTTAATGCACAAAAGAAGGCAGCACCATGGGTCCTTGATAGAGGCTGTTCAAGCCATATGACAGGTGATAAGGAAAAATTCGTCAAATTACAGCACTATGAAGGCGGATCAGTGAAGTTTGGTAACAATGATGGTGCCAAAATCTGCTGAAAAGGTGTTTTTCAGTTAAAGGCAAACAAGATCAGATCAGAAGAGGTCTTATATGTGTCTGGACTGAGACACAACTTGCTTAGTGTGAGCCAGATCTGTGACAAAGGCCATGAAGTTGTCTTCACTAAGAATGGGTTTGCTATCAAGAAGTGTAGCAACAGCAAAACAGTGGCTACTGGATCTAGGACTGCTGGAAATCTCTATACATTGTCAGATGGAGCTGAAAAGACTTGCTTGATGAGTCGGACAGAGGAAAGTTGGTTGTGGCACAAACGCCTTGGGCATCTAAACTTTGATAACATGTCAAAGATTTGCAATTCAAAGGCTGTTAGAGGTATGTCTACAGTTGAAAAGCCTTCCAACCCCATTTGCGATTCTTGCCAAAAGGGAAAGCAAACGAGGGTAATGTTCAAGTCAAAGGAGCATCATTCAAAGAAACCTCTTGAGCTAGTGCACACTGATCTCTGTGGACCGATGCGAACTCAAAGCACCAATGGAGATAAGTATTTTATGTTATGCATTGATGATTATACTCGTATGACATGGGTATTGTTTCTTAAGCATAAACATCAAGCACTTGATCGTTTTAAAGTGTTTAAAGCACAGGTTGAAAATATGCTTGGAAAACGTATCAAGATTTTAAGGTCTGATCGAGGAGGTGAATTCACATCTGAAGAGTTCACTAACTATTGTGAGCACCATGGCAATCAAAGACAATATTCAGCCCCTAGAACTCCACAGCAAAATGGAGTTGTGGAACGGAAAAATCACACCGTGCAAGAGATGGCTCGCACAATGCTAACTGAGAGCAAGCTAGCTAACAAATACTGGAAGGAGGCAATCCATACGGCTGTATACATTCAGAATCGATGCTTGATCAGGCCACATGAAGACAAAACTCCTTATGAGCTATGGTTTGGGAGAAAAGCAACAGTCAGGCACTTCAGAGTCTTCGGTAGCAAGTGTTACATCAAGCGTCTTGAACAAAATCCGGGCAAATTTGAAGAAAGAGCTGATGAAGGTATATTTCTGGGTTACTCCTCCTCTAGTAAGGCTTACAGATGTCTTAACAAAAGGACCAGAAAAATCATAGAAAGTGCCGATGTTAGAATTGATGAAAACCGTGAATCAAAGAATGTAACTCATAATGACAGTCCAGTTTATGAGGACTCGAGTGAGATTGATGATGAAGTGGCTGAACCTAATGATTCTGAGAAATCAAAGGATGACTCAGAGGATGCTACACCTAGAAAGAAAAGCACTTGGGTAGACCAACACCCTAAGGATCAAATCATTGGAGATCCTGAGGCCGGTGTTAAAACATGACAAAGTGTAGTTAGCAATTACTCACTTGTGTCCACCATTGAACCCAAGACTGTGGCTGAAGCCAGTCTCGATGAAAGTTGGTTGAAAGCTATGCATGAGGAGTTGGAGCAAATTGAGAAGAACTCCACATGGGAACTAGTTTCTAGACCTACCGATAAGAATGTTATTGGTACTAAATGGGTCTTTCGGAATAAGCTGAATGAAGATGGTCAGGTCATACGAAACAAAGCAAGGTTGGTTTGTAAAGGCTATGCTCAAGTTGAAGGCATAGATTTTGAGGAGACATTTGCACCGGTGGTTCGTCTGGAAGCCATTCGTATGTTTCTTGCATTGGCTGCATACAAAACCTTCAAGGTATTTCAGATGGATGTAAAGTCAGCCTTCTTGAATGGATTACTTGAAGAAGAGGTCTACATTGAGCAACCTAATGGTTTTCTCATTAGCAAAAATTCAGACCTAGTGTGCAAGTTGAAAAAGGCTCTTTATGGGCTGAAATAAGCGCCAAGGGTGTGGTATGCAAGGCTGGACCTCTATCTCCGCAAGATCGGCTTTGGAAAAGGACTGGTTGATAGCAATCTTTATGTCAAAACAGAGTTGAGCAAACAGCTGGTTGTCATTGTTTATGTCGATGACATAATCTTTGGTGGCAATGATGAGGAAATGTGCAGGAATTTTGCTGAAGAGATGAAGAAAGAATTTGAGATGTCAATGCTTGGAGAACTAAAGTTCTTCCTTGGTTTACAAGTTCAGCAGCTGAAACATGGTATCTTCATATCACAGATGAAATACATCAAGGAAATGCTGAAGCGTTTTAACATGGAAGACAGCAAGCCAGTGAGCACACCAATGACAACGAACACAAAGCTAAGCAAAGATGATAAGGGTTCGTCTGTTGATCACACCACTTATCGTTCTATGATAGGAAGCTTGCTTTATTTGACTGCTACAAGACCGGATCTTCTGCAAGCAGTATGTATGGTGGCTCGATTTCAAGAATCACCAACTGAGACGCACCTTACAGCAGTAAAAAGGATATTTCGATATCTGAAAGGTACCATGGAGCTTGGCATTTGGTATCCTAAAGGCAAATCCTTCACTCTTGTTGCATACTCTGACGCCGATTGGGCTGGATGTATAGATGATCGCAAGAGTACAAGCGGTGGTGCATTCTATCTCGGTGAAAGGTTGGTGGCATGGCACAGTAAGAAACAAGACTCAGTATCCCTTTCTACAGCGGAAGCGGAATATATTGCAGCGGCAACTTGTTGTACGCAAGTGTTATGGATGCGGCAAATGCTCTCTGATCTAGGAGTTCCGACAACGGATCCTACGCCGATCCTCTGTGACAACACAAGTGCAATTCACATCTCTAAGAATCCTGTTCAGCATTCTAGAACGAAGCATGTTGCAATCCGCTATCACTTTCTCAAGGAAAAGGTTGCATACGGTGAGGTAAAGTTGGAATATGTTCCAACTACTGAGCAAGTTGCTGATATCTTCACAAAACCTCTGCCAAAGGAAGTCTTCGAGTATCTCCAGAAAAAATTAGGAGTTACTCACTCTCCTAATCCTTAGGAGTTGTGCTTGAAAGGGGGAGCAATGTATTCCTTGAATATCCTATTCGCTCCTTGGTTGGTCCCTTTGGACTTGTTGTCAAAGGGGGAGAAAGCTATGCTAGGAGAAGTTATGCGAAGAAGTTATGCTATGATAGCTTGGGGGAGATTGGTATCAAGAATGTGAATGTGAAGATCTTGATTCTGTTGGTTTTTTAAGACAGGGGGAGTCTATGGTTCTGAAGAAGCTTCATGAAGGTCAACTGGTTCAAAGTGTTCCAAGTGTTGAAGTTCCAAGTGTTGCCAACAATTCCAAAGGGGGAGACTGTTGGAATTTGAGATGCCTTGAGAAGTCTTATGAAGCATTGAAGTGTTTAGTATCTCAAGTATCATTTTGTGTTGGAATTATTGTCAACACAATGTCACAAGTGTGGTGTTGATAGTGTGGTGTTGATAGAGCTTCAAAGAGAAAACAGAGCTGAAATAGTACAGGAAATCAGAATTCCTGAAGCAGTATGGCCGGTCGACCGGGGACCCCACGCGGTCGACCGGGCAAGAGAAGTCTGCAGAAGACAGTCTCAGTTAGCTCCCAGTTATTTGTTGCCACAGTGTGTCGCCGGTCGACCGAGGACCCCACGCGGTCGACCGAGCACGGGAAACCAGAATTGCGCAGAAATAGAAGTTTTGCACGAAAATTCAGGAAACTTATGTATTTCGTTTGGGACTCTTTCTAAACGAATTCTAGCCTAATTTGAACACTCTTTAGGGTTACCATAACCTATATAAAGGCTTGCTAAGTTCGTTTTCATTATGACAGAAGAGAAGAGAGAACAAAAGAGAAGGTTTTGGAGAGAAAAGTGATTGGAGAAGAAGGTGCTGCTGTGTGTTGTTGTGCTGCAAGTTTCTACAGCAAGTTGGACGAAAATATGCTCATGAAGATGGTGATTCGTCCATAGATAAGTGTCTCTCTTTTTATGCTTTAAATTTCAATTTGTAAGGGATTGAGAGAGAGAGATTGTAGAGGGGAAGGGCTGTAGAAAAGTTCTCTACTTTAATTCTGTAGAACATCAAGTTGGTGCTTGGTGTTAGGGGTTTGGTGATCCTATCTGTTGGTGCAGATAAATTGTAAAGGGGGTAGGTGCTTCCTAGATAGTTGGTGCTATCTGAAACTTAAGGGTTGGTGCTCTTTGTCGTTGGTGCGACTAAATAGATTCAGACCTATTCCGGATCGGTGTTCGGACAGTCTTTGAACCGTGGACGTAGCCTTTTGGTGAACCACGTTAAATCTGGTGTCCTTGTGTGATTTGATTTGCTTTTGTTGTTAAATTGGACCTATTTTTAAGGGATCACTGATTCACCCCCCCCCCCCTAAGTGATCGCGATATCTAACAAGGTTGATCCAGAGGTAGAGACTCCTGGGACCAGTTCTGACAATGTTGAGGAGATACCTCGTGCTGAGATTCCTTCCCGAGCAGGAGCAGCTTCAACTGGAAAGAGTTCTTTTGTTACTCTTCCAACAGGTGATGACATGAGCAGCTGACCAATGGAGTTGGGCGAATCTTCAGCTGGGCCATCTCTTCTTTTTGCGAAGAAGGTGGTGGTGCGAGTTTTGAGCTCTTGGATTGAGACTCTGCTTTCTGGGCACTTAGATGCCGGATTTGGGATGATCCAGCATGTGCGTGAGATTCTTGGTGATGCCGAAGAGGCTGGTCTGGATGTCACAAGTGCTAAGGCGATCGTTGATAGGATCATTGAGCTGGGTGATAGGTGGTTTGAGACCATGGGTTTTCCTGACGACCAGTTCTTCAAGGAGATGTTCCTGGTGTTAGTTTTATGGACTCAATCCAGTAGATGATATAATAAATTGATTAAATTCTTTATTTATTCATATATTCATGCTTTCCTTTCATGAGATGAATGGTAATTTATTATATACTTGCACATAACCAATATGAATGACATGATGGTTCATGAGATGAACTGGGGTCCACAAGTATATTAGATGTAACACATGTGTATGGATGAGATCCACATACAGGAGACATGTGTGACAAATCTTATACTTAAATATCTTCACAACCAGTGATGAGACTGGACATCTCATACTGACAAGGTTGCAGCACTTTGATCACTATGAGATAGTGTGATTTGTCTCGATCATCAGAATGTAAGATTCTGGATCATAGTGCTGGTACATTGGATGTATTGAAGGACCATGAGAAGCACCTTATGAACACTATCTTTACTTTAAGGTCTGCTCTCATAATTCCCTAGCAATAGGCTCTCAATCCTGAAACATTAATGAACTCAAGTTTCTATCTATTCATTTGCTTTGAGTCACCAATGAGTGAGGCCAACTGTAGGTCAACACCTCGGTGATTTGGGTACGTGGTAGTAGAGCTGTGGGAACATTCAATGGTCAAGATGGAATCTATCTCTAATATCCCCTTGTGCCAATTAATGGATTTATCATTGGTAAGTGCGCACCCATTCCGATTAAGAGTTAATTGGAAAGGTACCTATGATCATTATAATTAATTGGGGCTCAAGGATAATAAGATATGGATCTAGTTTGGAAGACAGGTCCAATTGATCCATGGATATTGATAGAAGGGTCTACTTGTGGTAATGTGGAAGTTTAGGGTCTTCTATGTAATATTCCTAAGACTGGAGTTCAATTGCATTTATATAGTGGAGTTATTTGCAATTAACTGTGGGCCCGGATTACACATGAGATGTGGGGTCGCGTGTCCCAGTTGGAGCCAGCTTTCTAAGGAATCCCTAGTGGTCCCCACGCTAGCCAAATTATTAGAAAGTATCTAATTCTAGTTGAACTCTAAAAGGAAAGTTACTATTTCTATTTGAAGTGAGACTTCTAATAGTGGTAATAGTAGACTTACTAATTTTAGTAGAAGTGAGACTTCTATTTTAATTAGAAAAGGAATTAGAAAGTTACTAATCATATTTGAAGTGAGACTTCTAATTATGATATAGTAAGTTACTAATTATTGTGGAAGTAAGACTTCTATCTTAACTAGTAATAGAAGAGAGTTACTAATTGTTAGAGAAGTGAGACTTCTATTTCAATTAGAAAGAGGAGGTGGCTTAATTGCTTTTAAGCTATAAATAGAGGAGAGGAGGGCTTGGACGTCCATGCATATATCCTAGCCTAGGGATTCACACCCAAGGCCCTTGTGTGCAATAGTTGCACATGCTCTTCATCCTCTCCCTCTTCTAGTTCTCTTTCTAGTTCCTCCCTAGAGTTCCTAGTAGTTTTCTCTTGGAGATCCCACCATCTTCTTGAGAAAAAGGAGAATCTGATACGGGTCGTACCGTGGAAGATCAAGAGGTCTTGGAGATTCCTATTTGATTAGTGAAAGCGTTTCATCATCAAAGAAAGACGCAACTTCTCCATTAGAGCACAACCGAGCTCCAAAGGTATAATCTACTTCCTTGCATATTGTAGATTTATTTGTAGCTTATATGTTGCTGGTTCTATCTTCTAGATAGATTGTATTTACTGATCATGATGGCAGAGATTGAGGACATGGATCTTGGATTGGGTTTTATAGCCTTCTGGATAGTTGATCCCTGCATCAAGTGGGTCAAAAGTTTTGAAACCTATCCTAGAGGCCCACCCTATTTCCAACACCTGGACCCTGCGGATAAGGCTCAGTCTAACCTGGATGAGGCTACACAAAGCAAAAAGCAGGTAGTCCGAGAGAAGAACTTAGAAGAGCTAACCATCATTGGGCTGACACATGACCTTAACATCCTTGATAGGGAGGTCGATGAGGCCAGGAAACGTCTTGAGCATCTGCAGGCACAAGTCGCTGCAAAGTGGACTGCAATAACAGAGGCTCGTAACCAGGTTGCAGATGCCGATCGAGTTTTTAAAAGGAAGTCTGAAGAGAACAAACAATGGCAAACTACTCGGGGGAAGCTTCCCGGTGTGAAAGAAGGATTACAGCCCACCCCAGCATCTCATGGCAAGTTCCTGAAGAAGCGTGCCTTGGAATCCCTGACGGCTGAGGCCAAAAGTTTGCTTAAGGAGCTGAACTCTTGGCTGGAGACCATTTTTTATTGAGCTCCCGTTTTTTTTTTAACAAAAACCATCCTTCTCTCTTTTTTTTTTAGTACCACTTGTATTTTTTTGGTACTTTTCTCTTCTCTTTTTTTTTGTAGTGTTTGTGAACACTTTCTTTTTTTTTGTACCACATGTACTTTTTTTGGTACTTTTTTTTTGTTATCCCTACGCTCACTTGAATATTTTTGTGATAAAAGTAATTGCTAAATGGGATGCCTTTTTTTTTGTTTTCCCTACGCTCACTTAAATCTTTTTGTGATAAAAGTAATTGCTAAATGGGACTTGATCAAAAGCTTGTCATTTTGTGAAAATCTTTTGTCAAATGATTTTTTTGGCATGGAAGCCACATTTTTGTTTGTGGCATGGAAGCAGATTTTTGGCATGAGAGCCAGCTTTTTTTTTGTGGCATTGATAGCCGATTTGTGGCATTGATAGCCGGTTTGTTTTGTGGCATCTATAGCCACTTTTTGGTGGCATTGATAGCCGAGTTTGTGGCATTGATAGCCAGGTTTTTTGAAAGCCAATTTTTTTTTGTTTGTGGCATTGATAGCCGGTTTTGTTTTGTGGCATTGATAGCCGGTTTGTGGCATTTATAGCCTGTTTTGGTGGCATTTATAGCCGGTTTGTGGCATTTATAGCCGGTTTGGTTTTCAAAAATGCAAGTATCGACTAAAAGTCGCCTCCCTGCTGAATGTTCTTGCAAGTATCGATGGAATGTCGCATCCTTGCTCATTCGGTTGCGAGTATCGATGGAATGTCGCATCCTCGCAGATTTGGGTGCAAGTATCGATGGAATGTCGCATCCTTGCTTTTCAAAAATTTTGGTTTTGCGGGTACTGACTTGATGTCGTTTTCCCATGATTTTTGAAATTTGTGGTCTTCTCGAACCTTTGGGTTATGGATATCAACTGAAATGTTGCGTCTCCATGGTTTTTTTAGGTTTTTTCGAACCTTTGAAATTTGGGTTGTGGATATCAACTGAAATGTTGCATCTCCACGGTTTTGGATTTTGCAAGTATCGACGAAATGTCGCTTCCCTGCAATTTTGGAAGTGTCGAACGTGGTTCGTATGCTTCCGATTTGTGCGAGTATCGACTAAGCGTCGCTTCCCCGCGGTTTTTTTTTTGTTTAAAGACACGAGGGTCATAAGTTTTGACCTAAAACCATTTAGGCGGTAAAAGGTAGGGTGGACTAGGGTGGAAATCCCTGAATCCGGATTTTGCTTCAAACCATGAATTTTGGGTTCAAGGGTTGAAGATTTTGGTCAAGTTAGGGAAAGGTTCCTAAACTTGGATTTTTTTTTTAACAATGAAACCATGAAAGTAAGCATTGTTTAAATTTCTAGAAATTTCAACATTTGATATGAAAATTCTAAAAAAAGGTGGGTTTAGCGAGCGTGTACCGGGAAACCGGTTTTGGCCGTACAGGCATTGCTCTTACCCAGTTGGGTAAGTCTTCAAGGGTAGTACCGCTTTAAGAACTTGCCTTTGATGGGCAGCATACATCTGTCGCCTTCCATGTTTAGGAGTGCGTATGCGCCATTGGAGAAAACCTTGTCGATGACGTAGGGTCCCTCCCATTTTGGCTCAAATTTGCCCTTGGACTTGTGAGCGAAGACCATTGGTCTTTTTACCGCAAGGACCAAGTCACCCTTTTTGTAGGCGCGTTGCCTGACCTTTTTATCGAAAGATCCTGCTATGCGTGCTTGGTAAAGTTCAATGCTTTGTTGAGCTTCGAGCCGTCTCTCATCGAGATTGTCCAGCTCATGGAGTCGCAATTTGACATTGCTTTCTTGAGTCATGTCATTTTGCAAGGATACCCTAAAGGAAGGAATTTGTACTTCCAAGGGCACGACAGCTTCGCATCCATAGACCAAGGAGAATGGTGTGCTATGGGTTGGTCCTCGAACGGTGGTTCGATAGGCCCACAAAGCTTCAGAAATTTTGTCGCTCCAGTCTCTTTTGTGACTAGAGACCATTTTTTTGAGGATTTTGTAGAGTGTCTTGTTGAAAGCTTAAGCTAACCCGTTTGTTGCCGGATTGTATGGAGTCGAAGGACAGCTTTGGATTTTGTATTTGTCGCAGAACCTGTAGAATTGATGATCCCGAAATTGTGGTCTGTTATCATGGATGAATCTTTTGGGTATGCCGAAACGACAATTGATGTTAGTGTGCAGGAATTGAAGGACTGATGAGGTCTTCATTTCGTTGAACGCAAATGCTTCTGACCACTTGGAGAAATAATCCGTAGCGGCGAAGATGAAGTGATGACCTTTGCTCGAAGGGGGAGAAATAGGACCTATGATGTCCATACCCCAGGCTTCGAAAGGCCATGAGATCGCTGTAGGATGCAGCCATTCTGGAGGCATGTGAATGTAATCTCCATGAACTTGGCATTGTTGGCAGCGCTTAGCAAATTGCATTGCGTCAGCTACCATGGTAGGCCAGTAATAACCTTACCTTTTTATCTGATCATAGTGCTTGGGACCAGCCTGATGAGCTCCGCAAAGACCAGCATGAACTTCTTTGAGTGTTTCTTCAGCCTTTTGTTGTAACAAACAGCGTAGAAGTACTCCGTTGAAGGATTTCCTATAAAGGATTTTTTAAGGAATATCCAAATGAAAGCTTGGGGTTCGCCTTTGGATGCTTACCCGTTCTTTTGGATCTTCAGGTAGGATTCCGAACATAATGTAATCAATGAACGGATCCCTCCAGTCACCGATTGAAGTTTGAAGGATTGAAATCTGACTTCCAACCATTTGGTGGCATTCAGCAACAGCTTGGTGTGTGTTGAGAGGAGGAAGGATTCTTCTTTTGCACACTGTGATTTGCATGTTTTCCCCTTCCTGGATTGCCATGGATGTGGCAAGTCCAGCTAGGGCATCTGCACGTATGTTTTCACCTCTACGAATGTGGGTGATGTGACAGATGTCAAACTTTTGCAGAAGTGATTGTGCCTTGTTGTAGTGAGGCAGCAAATCTGGCTTCCTGACTTCAAATTTCTGATTCATCTGGTTGACGATCAGTTGAGAGTCTCCAAAGACTTCCAGTATGGTGATACCGGATTCAATGGCGAGTTCCAATCCTAGGATCAGTGCTTGATATTCAGCTGCATTGTTTGTGCATGGTTCCAGTAGTGAGAATGCGTGTGGAATCAAGTATTTGTCGGGGCTAACAAAGAGGATGCCAACTCCCGAGATCAGCTGTCTTTTTTCATTTGTCCTGGTTGCACCGTCAAAGTACATGTCCCAGGAGGCACTTTGCGAGAAAGTCTCCACATTGTAGACTGGTTCGTCTGGGAGATCATCTCTGAGCGGAGAATCTTTAGGCAATGGATGCTCTGCGAGGAAGTCCGCTAGAGCTTGCCCTTTGATTGCCTTTTATGGTACATACCTAATATCAAATTGTGACAGAAGGATGGACCATTTTGCCAGTCGAGCATTGAGAGGATCTGCCTTTGTGACAAGGACCTTCAAGAGGTTGACTCTCGAGACCAGGTATACTGTGTTGGAAAGTAAGTAGTGACGCAGCTTTTATACGGCGAACATCACTGCAAGACATTCTTTTTCAACTGGAGAGTAGCGATGCTCTGCACCTACTAGCATGCGGCTGAGGTAATATAGAGCAGCTTCTTTTCTTTGATCATTTTCTTGCGCAAGCAGAGCTCCCAAAGAGTGATCAAGGGCTCTTGTGTACAAGATGAATGGTTTTCCAGTGGTAGGAGCAGCTAACGCTAGAGGTTTTGTCAGGTATGACTTGATGTCTTGGAAAGCAGCTTCACAATCAGCATCCCAGACAAAGTTTACACCTTTTTTCATCAATCGGGAGAATGGACGGCATTTCCCCGATAGATTGGAGATGAACCGTCTGATGTAGGCCAATCTCCCTTGAAGCCCTTTGAGTTCTCTCAAGGTTCTTGGAGAGGGCGTTTCTAGAATCGCTTTGACTTTTATAGGGTCAAGCTCTATTCCAGCTTTCCGAACTAAGAATCCGAGGAACTTACCCGACGAGACGCCGAAAAAGCATTTCAAAGGATTCATCCGCAGTTTGTGTTTGCGAAGCCGGAGGAAGACTTCTCGAAAGTCTTTCGAGATGATCTTCTTTTCTTTTGCTTTTGACGGTGAGGTCATCAACGTAACATTCAACCGTCTTGTGCTGCATATCTTGGAATATTTTCATCATAGCCCTCTGATATGTGGCACCAGCATTTTTCAAACCAAATGGCATGACAGTGTAGCAATACACGCCAAATGGGGTCCGAAAAGATGTATGTTTTTCATCTTCAGGATGCATCTTTATCTGATTGTAGCCAGAAAAACCATCCATGAATGTCATTCGCTCGAATCCACAGGTATTATCAATCATTACCTCTGGTATGGGGAGCGGAAATTCATCTTTAGGGCATGCACCGTTCAGGTCTCTATAGTTAATACAGACCCTGATCTGCCCGTTTTTCTTTGTCACGGGGACATTGTTGGCCAACCATTCAGGATGTTGTTCCTCACGGATGAAGCCGACGCTTTTTTTGAGTTTTTGAACTTCTTGTTCAATTTTATCCATCACATCTGGACGGAATCTTCTTTGGCCTTGCTTGACAGGCTTGATGTCTTCTTGAAGATTGAGTTTGTGAACCGCTATTTTGGGGTCTAAGCCAGGCATTTCAGCGTAAGACCATGCAAAGCAATCAACGAACTCACGAAGAAAGGCGATATACTCGGGTAACTCATCATCCTTTATATTCTTGCTTATGAATACAGGACGTGGGTTATCTGGTGTTCCCAAGTCTATCTTTTGAACAGGATCTTCTGTTGGAAGGTTCGAAGGTGGTTCCTCCACAATATTTTCGGAGGCTTCCAGCTCAACGAAACCTTCTGGGGATTCAAAGGCATTTCCAGACCAAGGTTTTGTTGCTTTCCATGGGTCTTCTTGATCGGTAATTTTCTCAAGGCTTGCTATGAGATGATTCCAATCGCCTGTTGAAACCGGGTCGAAGTAGGCTACTTCTTTTGGAAAAAAGGGTTCTTCTGGGTCAGAAGACCACACGTCTGTGCCATCGGACAACTCCTCTTCATTTTCGGAGAAATCGTGCCAATTGGATGAGCTTCCTGGATCTTTATCAGGTGACTCATCGAAGAGATATCCAGGGAGATCGATGTCTTCATGGACTTGAGATGTTGAGGCTTGGTCAGTATATTGACTTTTAAGCCTTTGTGTCAATTGTCTCAGGGGAGTATCGGGATCATACCCTAACCCGTGTGAAGACTTTTCTACATAGCCGTAGAGTCTCCAATCTTCCAGCTGGCTTTTGGTCAAGACGGGCCCCATTGGCGTGAGAATACCGCGTCCTTCTCCCAAACCGACTGGGTTTTGAGCGTCATAGCCCATTTTCTTCATAATAGCTTGTGCCATAGAACTATATGAGGATAGTTGAGGCATACCTTTATTTTGGAAAGGTTCAAGCATAGAGTTTGATGAAGAAGCATCCGATCTATGGAAGAAGATCGGGTTTTCCTTTGCTGAAGTTGCTGGAACAACGAAGGAAGCTGACGTAGGATCTTCTATGTCAGAAGTTGTCTCCATTGGAGTAAGAGCAGCCTGAACTTGCTGAGTGTCACTTTGGCTTGACGATGTGTCGTCTTCTGGCTCTGAATCTGAATCCGTGTCTTGCATGATAGACACGAAAGAGACAACAAATTTGCCCCCAGGCTTTTGCTTTGCCTTCTTCACTTTAGTTGTGATGACCAAAGGCTTTGAAGGTTTGAGGGAGATGATGAAGGGAGTTTGAATGCTCTCTTCGGATTTACTAGATGGTTTGTTTTCTTCCGGTGATTGTTGAGGAGCTTTGCCTTTATCTTTCTGGAGATTTTCGGCAAAGGATGTTGTGTGCTTATCCTCTTCTTCTTTTTCACCTTCATACATCTGTGAGTCTGCGAAGTGGACTTCTTTACCTTTGAAGGGTTTTCTGTCCGCAAAGACTCGATGTATCATGCCGTCGTCGCCAACAAACTTGATGCATTGATGTAGAGTTGAAGGGACAACACCATTCTCGTGGATCTAAGGGCGTCCGAGAAGGATGTTATAGCATGAAGGGGTTTTTATTGCATACACAGTGACCTCAGAAATAAGATCACCGATCTGCAACTTGAACCTGATTTTGCCGATAGGCCTTTGAGTACTCCCATCGTATCCAAAGATAGATATAGATGTGTGGCTTAGCTTGCTGGGTGGGATGCCCAACTCTTCGAGAGCCGATGTGGAGATGAGGTTGAGTGCAGAACCTGGGTCGATCTGAATTATGTGCATAGGCATTTCCTTGATGTACCCTGTGAAGTACAGGGGTCGGTTGTGCCTGGTTTCGCCAAGTAGGAGGTCGTCCTTTGTGAAGGCGATGGTTGCACTGGCTGCTTTTTTAACCGAGAGGCATTCAATGCATGATCCCTCAGTTTTCTTATTTTCTCCCTTTGAGGAGGCTTCTGAGTTTTTGACCCGGTAATCCATTTCAATTTGGAGGACTTGCGGGGCATGTTTTTCGACATCCTCATTCAGCTTTTGTAATTCTGAGATGAGATTATCACGAGTGTGCGGAGACATTCGCAACAAATCTAGGATGTGCAGACGTGCAGGTATGTGCTTGAAGTGTTCAATCAAGTCATACTTGAAAGCCTCCTTAGGGCCTACATGTTCATCATTGTTGCCACTAGGGGCGCTTACAACATCTTTTCCCGAGGGATTTACATATGTAAAGGAAGATTGGTTGTAATTTTTATGGTAGTCCCAACCAGAGCGGGTGCCTCTACCAACTTCGAGAGCTTCTTGAGAAGTGTCTTCATTTGGAAGATTGTCTTCAGGATTAAGAGGCTGCATTTTTCATTTGCTGAGGATGTATCAGCAGCAGAGTTGCCATCCTCAGTGATTGTGTTGCACGGAGCATTTTCCGGGAACAAGTCCTGAACAGCATCCAGCAACCTTTCTTCTTCGTTGACTAATTCATCGTCCCAAGCATCAATAGCTGGAAATTCTTCAGTCAGGAAGGGTGTGAACTTTGAAGTCACAGTCTCAGGAGAAGAAACCTGAGAGGGTGTCATCTCAGTTGTAAGATCCCGACCCCAATCCTTTTGTTTAGCATTGTTTTAATCGTGGTTTAACTTTTTAAGCGAGATTTGATTTAGTTTGACCGCGTATTTGAGTTTGACCGGATTTTTCCTTGCCTTGGAGATTTTGTAGACCGTTGACTTTAGTTTGACCCGGTCCTTAGGATTTGTATTTTTATGGGAAATTACTTCGGATTTCTAAAAATTCTGGATTTGGTGTATTTCGACTTATTTTATGAAGTTTAACAACTTTCATGTTTTAATCATTTTGGTTTGATACTCAGAAACCACGTTTTTCGAGGAAAAAGGGGCAAAAATGACATTTTCACTAAATCTGTCCATGAATTTCGAAAATTTCAGAAATTAGGGAAAATATACTTTTTGGAAACTAGATATTTCGCCGATCGTTTTTGTTTCCTTCGTCGTTTTCATCCGGGGCCCGCTTATACCATTTTTAGCTTGATGAAGACCGGGGCCCACAAGACCCATTCTATAAGAGGGGAACCCCTCTCTCCTTCTCCTTCATTCGTTTCCAGCAAGGGGCTGAGCTAGGGCTCTTTCCCTCTCTTCCCACTCTTTCTCTCTCATCTGAAACACCTCTCTCTTGGAGCTTTCATGGAGATTTGATCTCACCTCCTTCTTCTCCTCCCTCTTGGCTTTCCAAAGACCCCATTTTCAAGAGCATTGGGCTAGGACAACCCTCCTCTTCAAGCCCTTCTTCTTATTTGGAACACCCTAAGGTTAGCATTGGTTTTCTTTTCTTTAAATCTTTGTTTTCCTTCTCATTTGGAGTGTTTTAATCATTCATGCAATGGGTTTTCATGGAGCTTGGAAAATGATGGATTTCTAGGGTTTCTTCTTGAGCCATTTTGGGGATTTTATGATTTGTGGAGCTTGAGGCCATAAGTGGACTTCATGGAGTGTTTTTACATCTTCTCTTGACCAAGGCAAGTGGAATTTTCAATTAGTATGATGGTTTCATTTCTCTTGTTTGGTTTCATGGCATTTCATGGTTAAGTTCTCATCTCTTCATGATTTATGGATTTACTTTGAATAAATGAAGCAATGTTTTGTTGATTTCCTCTTATGCTATTGCCTTATAATGTATTGGAGGTTTGGTTTCACTTTAGTTAATTTGAAAATTTTGCTTTCTTTGTGTTAAGAGTTGGTGTTCAAAGAAATGGGGAAAAACTTTGATTTTAAAAGTGTTTGTTTGGTTAATTAGATTGCTATTGATTGGGGATTTGATGAGTTTGGAAGGTCAAGGAAGGGCCCAAATGATCTAGGAAATTTGTATGAAGGTTTGGGAATGAAAAAGAATCAAAAATGAAGAAAGAAAATCAGAAAAAAATGAAAAAGAGTGCATTCTGCACTCAGCCCGGACTGGGACAGAGCCCAGTCCGCTCGAGCGACCCAGTGGGCCGCTCGAGCGGACCAGGTTCTGTCTGGGCTTCGCTCGAGCGGACCCTGGGTCGCTCGAGCGAGGCCCAGTTCTGCCTGGGGCCTGGTTCAGGTCCGAAACTGGGTCTGTTTCAAGGATTTTCTGGGCCCGTTTTAAATCTGTTTTGGGCCTGTTTTTGGGGTGTTCTTTGGGCCTATTTCTTGGACCATTCAAGTCAGTTTTTGGGCCATTTCAAGACCTGATATTGGGTCATCTTAGGGCCTGATATTGGACTATTTTAAGACCTGTTTTGTGGGCCTGTTTCAAGGCCTGCTTGGGCTGTTTTTAAAAACCTGATATTGGATCATCTAAGGTTCAGTTTTGGGCTGATTTAAAACCTATTTGGTGGGCCATTCAAAGATTAGTTTTGGGCTGTTTTAAGGTTTGTTTTATGGGCCATTCAAGGTTTAGTTTTGGACTATTTCAAAGTTTGTTTGTGGGCCAATAAAGGCTGAGTTTTGGGCTGTTATAAAATCTGTGTGTGGGCCATTCAAAGCTAGTTTTTAAGAGCTGATTTAAGGTCTGTTTGTGGGCCTGTTCCAAGTTAGTTTTGGGTTTGTTTTAAAACTTGTTTCTTGGACCATTAAAGGATTTGTTTTGGGCTGTTTTTAAGGTTTGTTTTGTGGTCCATTCAAGCTTAGTTTTTGGACTGTTTTACGAATTGTTTGGGCCTTGTTTAAAGGGGCTATTTTGGACTTGGTTTAAGGCCAGCTATGGGCCTGTTTTGAAGAGTTTTGATATTACTTTGACACTTGGAAATTTGTGAAATGGGAATGGGACTAATGAGAGAATGAGCGTATGTGAGATTATCCGGGAACCTTTCGGGTCTCAATGCGCACTTTATCATTTAAATATTATGGATTTTCATTGGCATCAAACACATTCTTTATTAATCAATGTTTAAAGGTTAAATGTGCATTGTGATGGTTCCTTGGTAAGTCATTAAGTCATCCTACATAATTCCATTCCATTTCAAGTCAGAAAAATGTATTTGTATTTGTATTAGTATTTGTATTTGTTTTCTTTGGTGGACTAACTTAAATAGCATCGATGATTTGTCATAAAATCATGTGTCTTCCCATGTTTGAAAGGGTTGCGCGTATGATTTTATACAAATCACCTCGATGCGTATTTGAACGGTTTACCATAGATATTCGTATGTTTTCTCCGATTCGATTTGAAAAGAGATTTGGAGTATGTTCGACACATTCGGGATTTCTTCGATGAGTTTATTGTTTTGATAAGACTCGTATTTGAAAATAAAACCCTCGAGGCAAGACTGGGCCAGAGCTATGTGGTGCGAGCCCATGAGCCAAAGAGGCTATGACTTCGAAAACAAAACCCCGAGGCAAGACGGGGCCAGAGCTATGTGGTGTGAGCCCCTGAGCCAAAGGGATTAGTATTATGTTAGATTTGTATCTGTTTGAGTTTGAAAACTAAAGGCACCACTAGGCTTAGGTCACCTTGTCGGGCTGATCACCCGGCTTGGGATCTTTACTTTGTCCGCCAGCTGCAGCTTGGATTCTGTCTGTACCGACCATGGCAACGGTAATTATCTGCCGGTCCCATTTGTATGGCTACGGTTCGGATACTTTTGATCTGCCGGTCCCATTTGTATGGCTACGGTTCTGATCCTCTGTTTAGTACCACGTTCAGTGGCTACGCTCTGTTTGCTCTTATTACTTCGGTAATAGGAGGATTTAGCTAATTGTGGTTGCCAGTGTTTTATCTGTACATTGCTTTAGGTTATGATTCTCGTTAGTTATACTTTTTATGCTCAGATTTGTTTAATGTCTACGATATCGATCTTTATCATATTGTCACTATTATTCGGGATTTGAAATGTATTTCCGACGATTAAACGTTTGATGCAGGCTTTTATCTTTTTGAGATATTCGTACATCTGATATTGCTCTTTTACTTGTTTCGATATTTATGTTCTAGCTTTCGATCATTTTAGCATGCTTTATTGTCATTATTGTTTAGCCTATTTATTCGGTTTTACGATGATTTCGTCAGGTTTTATATATGTTCTTTTGCCTCATATTATTTGTTTATTTGCTTGCCAGACCGTCGTGTCTGACCCTTTTTGTTTGGTGCCAGTTCTTCTCTTTCTGTTTGTAGGTGTTTGATCAGAGGAGGCGGTGGGACCGCCGGTCTGACGTGAGAGGCCGCCCGTTGATATCACCTAGATGTCAAGTTTGGCACCAGAGTTCGTATATCGAATGTTGGGGTAGTATTTCTGTTTAGTGGATATTGTTGTATGGCTTTATCAGCCTTTTTCTTTTGGGTTTGTAATTAAGACACTTGTTAATTGTAATTTGAATATGGGAAATAATAGATTTGTTACTACCAGCTCAGGGTGTTGTGATTGATGGCTTGTGATATTGGTTGAGTGCGACACGGAACCCGATGGCCACGGATTCCGGGTCGTAACACCATGTTTAGCTTCCGCGATAAATATACTCTGATTATGTTGGGATGTGATTATCCTCATTCACGCGGATCTTGGGAACTATACAAAAAAGTTTCAAATTATTCCAAAATTTCGCACTCCGAGATCGGTTCGCTGCAGGTCCCGGTTTCGGGGCGTGACAGGTTTGGTATCAGAGCTGGTTAGTTTCTAGGAAATAAAATACACTAGAGACATTAAGACGTGTGGTGAGGATTCGTTAGATTGTGTCGATTTGTTTTCCCGTGTCTTTGTTTCGTTGGATTTGAGTCGGCTTTTCTTTCAGTTCGGGAGATTTTGCTTGTCTTTTCTTTTAGTTCTGTTGTTAGGAGATTTGGACGGCCAAATTTCCTCCTTAGTGGTGGAGAATTTTAAAATCTCCATACTCTTGTTCAGTGTCTTTTATCTTTGCTTGTGTCGGAGACTGAGAACCTCGTGGAGTTAGTATGTTGTTTTCGGAGAACGTCAGCAGACTTTCAGCCTTCAGCACCCCGTTGTGGTTAGTAAGAGAAGACATGTGCAGTTGCCAGTCAAAGTAGAACTTGAGCAGCGTTCGAAGACCCCCTCTCAGTTAATCGAAGATCGTCATGCAGCGCACCAGAGTAAGTAAATGTGGAATTTTGGGGGAACTCAGACTATCTTTCCGAGATGAAGGACTGCAAAAGGATGGTTTTGGTTGAGAATTTTGGTGACTTGTAGCGTAGCCAGTGTAGTTGGTTTAGCAGGGATACCAAGTGGATGGCTAGTTGTAGTCAAGATAATTTTTGGCAGCAAAGGAAATGTTGTGGGTTTCACCGACTTTTAAGGTATTGGATTGGACAGCGTGCAGATGCGAGGGAGTACCTCAGTGGTTTGGATGTCCATTTCTTATTTAAAATGATTTTCATGATATTTTCATCTTTGTTATGTTTTCATTACTACCTATGATTTATTCTTGTAGCGTTTAAACAAGGGATTTATGCTTCTTCTTTAAGGCTTATTTTGAAATAAACTATGTCATTATACTCTTTTCATAAGTCACATGATTTTGTTTTCATAAGGTTTTGTGTTTCGAATTTCTGTTTAATCTTCTTAAGATATTATTCTACAATGACCTTAGAATTTCGCTTTTGTTTTAATTTTCTTAAATGTTGACACTTACATTTCAAAACCTTGACGATTTTGAGATTTTGTATATGTTTGGTTGGAAATGGATTTCAATGAAATTTAATGTATGGTCATACTATATGAATTTGAATTATTTTTGAAATCCTAATTTGAAGTGTCAAGTATTTCAAAGATTTGTTGAGTTATGAAAACATGAATTTCAAAAGAATAATGTTATTTCATACTCGTATTTTGATAAACTTTAATTATTAAGTTCTATTTGATAATTTGGAAATTCAGCTCCTACTATGTTTTAAAATGATGAGATTTCACTAAGTAATTATTTTGGTCATTATGTTTAAAATTTAAAGGGGTGTTTGGCATCGAATGGAAGGAGTTGTATTAGTATAGTTGGAGCTTGGAAGTGTAAGAATTGGAGGGATGATGGATGTCAAGTTGTGTACTAGTTCAGTTGGAGGTAAAGTTGGATCTACGAGAGAATCACCCTCATTCAAGAATCGAATTGACAGTTTCAGTTCTTCAGGGATTGACATCAGATTGGATTTCCAAGGTCGGCTTTACAGGTCAAGGGTAGGGGATTTGAAGAGTGAAATCTGAAGAGGCAAGTATCGGGAGCACCGTGTACAGCTTTGAAGGACTTAAGGCACAGGATTCCAAGTGATAGAAGGAGACAGAATTTGCAGTTTCTTGGACCGACAGTGACTGACGAGTTAAGTAGAAGAATTGATCCGGTGCGAGAACGACAGATGGCACCAAGGATGATTGGATGAATTGTTGGGCACCAGTTTGGTCAGAGAAGTTGTTTCGAGCAGTTATGTACAAACAGTGTGAAGCCTTCAACCGAATCAGAATGTGGTGGACCGTGCATCTCAACGTCAGGTTTGGTCAGAGGTTGTCTCAGTCACCGAGGTCTAGCATAGGTGTCAGTGTTCTCGTTTGTCTTTTGAGTTTTTGGTTTCGATTTGGTTTAAGCCATTTGGAGGACCAAATGGATTCTAAGGGGGGGAGGATGTAAGATCCCGACCCCAATCCTTTTGTTTAGCATTGTTTTAATCGTGGTTTAACTTTTTAAGCGAGATTTGATTTAGTTTGACCGCGTATTTGAGTTTGACCGGATTTTTCCTTGCCTTGGAGATTTTGTAGACCGTTGACTTTAGTTTGACCCGGTCCTTAGGATTTGTATTTTTATGGGAAATTACTTCGGATTTCTAAAAATTCTGGATTTGGTGTATTTCGACTTATTTTATGAAGTTTAACAACTTTCATGTTTTAATCATTTTGGTTTGATACTCAGAAACCACGTTTTTCGAGGAAAAAGGGGCAAAAATGACATTTTCACTAAATCTGTCCATGAATTTCGAAAATTTCAGAAATTAGGGAAAATATACTTTTTGGAAACTAGATATTTCGCCGATCGTTTTTGTTTCCTTCGTCGTTTTCATCCGGGGCCCGCTTATACCATTTTTAGCTTGATGAAGACCGGGGCCCACAAGACCCATTCTATAAGAGGGGAACCCCTCTCTCCTTCTCCTTCATTCGTTTCCAGCAAGGGGCTGAGCTAGGGCTCTTTCCCTCTCTTCCCACTCTTTCTCTCTCATCTGAAACACCTCTCTCTTGGAGCTTTCATGGAGATTTGATCTCACCTCCTTCTTCTCCTCCCTCTTGGCTTTCCAAAGACCCCATTTTCAAGAGCATTGGCTAGGACAACCCTCCTCTTCAAGCCCTTCTTCTTATTTGGAACACCCTAAGGTTAGCATTGGTTTTCTTTTCTTTAAATCTTTGTTTTCCTTCTCATTTGGAGTGTTTTAATCATTCATGCAATGGGTTTTCATGGAGCTTGGAAAATGATGGATTTCTAGGGTTTCTTCTTGAGCCATTTTGGGGATTTTATGATTTGTGGAGCTTGAGGCCATAAGTGGACTTCATGGAGTGTTTTTACATCTTCTCTTGACCAAGGCAAGTGGAATTTTCAATTAGTATGATGGTTTCATTTCTCTTGTTTGGTTTCATGGCATTTCATGGTTAAGTTCTCATCTCTTCATGATTTATGGATTTACTTTGAATAAATGAAGCAATGTTTTGTTGATTTCCTCTTATGCTATTGCCTTATAATGTATTGGAGGTTTGGTTTTCACTTTAGTTAATTTGAAAATTTTGCTTTCTTTGTGTTAAGAGTTGGTGTTCAAAGAAATGGGGAAAAACTTTGATTTTAAAAGTGTTTGTTTGGTTAATTAGATTGCTATTGATTGGGGATTTGATGAGTTTGGAAGGTCAAGGAAGGGCCCAAATGATCTAGGAAATTTGTATGAAGGTTTGGGAATAAAAAGAATCAAAAATGAAGAAAGAAAATCAGAAAAAAATGAAAAAGAGTGCATTCTGCACTCAGCCCGGACTGGGACAGAGCCCAGTCCGCTCGAGCGACCCAGTGGGCCGCTCGAGCGGACCAGGTTCTGTCTGGGCTTCGCTCGAGCGGACCCTGGGTCGCTCGAGCGAGGCCCAGTTCTGCCTGGGGCCTGGTTCAGGTCCGAAACTGGGTCTGTTTCAAGGATTTTCTGGGCCCGTTTTAAATCTGTTTTGGGCCTGTTTTTGGGGTGTTCTTTGGGCCTATTTCTTGGACCATTCAAGTCAGTTTTTGGGCCATTTCAAGACCTGATATTGGGTCATCTTAGGGCCTGATATTGGACTATTTTAAGACCTGTTTTGTGGGCCTGTTTCAAGGCCTGCTTGGGCTGTTTTTAAAAACCTGATATTGGATCATCTAAGGTTCAGTTTTGGGCTGATTTAAAACCTATTTGGTGGGCCATTCAAAGATTAGTTTTGGGCTGTTTTAAGGTTTGTTTTATGGGCCATTCAAGGTTTAGTTTTGGACTATTTCAAAGTTTGTTTGTGGGCCAATAAAGGCTGAGTTTTGGGCTGTTATAAAATCTGTGTTGTGGGCCATTCAAAGCTAGTTTTTAAGAGCTGATTTAAGGTCTGTTTGTGGGCCTGTTCCAAGTTAGTTTTGGGTTTGTTTTAAAACTTGTTTCTTGGACCATTAAAGGATTTGTTTTGGGCTGTTTTTAAGGTTTGTTTTGTGGTCCATTCAAGCTTAGTTTTGGACTGTTTTACGAATTGTTTGGGCCTTGTTTAAAGGGGCTATTTTGGACTTGGTTTAAGGCCAGCTATGGGCCTGTTTTGAAGAGTTTTGATATTACTTTGACACTTGGAAATTTGTGAAATGGGAATGGGACCAATGAGAGAATGAGCGTATGTGAGATTATCCGGGAACCTTTCGGGTCTCAATGCGCACTTTATCATTTAAATATTATGGATTTTCATTGGCATCAAACACATTCTTTATTAATCAATGTTTAAAGGTTAAATGTGCATTGTGATGGTTCCTTGGTAAGTCATTAAGTCATCCTACATAATTCCATTCCATTTCAAGTCAGAAAAATGTATTTGTATTTGTATTAGTATTTGTATTTGTTTTCTTTGGTGGACTAACTTAAATAGCATCGATGATTTGTCATAAAATCATGTGTCTTCCCATGTTTGAAAGGGTTGCGCGTATGATTTTATACAAATCACCTCGATGCGTATTTGAACGGTTTACCATAGATATTCGTATGTTTTCTCCGATTCGATTTGAAAAGAGATTTGGAGTATGTTCGACACATTCGGGATTTCTTCGATGAGTTTATTGTTTTGATAAGACTCGTATTTGAAAATAAAACCCTCGAGGCAAGACTGGGCCAGAGCTATGTGGTGCGAGCCCATGAGCCAAAGAGGCTATGACTTCGAAAACAAAACCCCGAGGCAAGACGGGGCCAGAGCTATGTGGTGTGAGCCCCTGAGCCAAAGGGATTAGTATTATGTTAGATTTGTATCTGTTTGAGTTTGAAAACTAAAGGCACCACTAGGCTTAGGTCACCTTGTCGGGCTGATCACCCGGCTTGGGATCTTTACTTTGTCCGCCAGCTGCAGCTTGGATTCTGTCTGTACCGACCATGGCAACGGTAATTATCTGCCGGTCCCATTTGTATGGCTACGGTTCGGATACTTTTGATCTGCCGGTCCCATTTGTATGGCTACGGTTCTGATCCTCTGTTTAGTACCACGTTCAGTGGCTACGCTCTGTTTGCTCTTATTACTTCGGTAATAGGAGGATTTAGCTAATTGTGGTTGCCAGTGTTTTATCTGTACATTGCTTTAGGTTATGATTCTCGTTAGTTATACTTTTTATGCTCAGATTTGTTTAATGTCTACGATATCGATCTTTATCATATTGTCACTATTATTCGGGATTTGAAATGTATTTCCGACGATTAAACGTTTGATGCAGGCTTTTATCTTTTTGAGATATTCGTACATCTGATATTGCTCTTTTACTTGTTTCGATATTTATGTTCTAGCTTTCGATCATTTTAGCATGCTTTATTGTCATTATTGTTTAGCCTATTTATTCGGTTTTACGATGATTTCGTCAGGTTTTATATATGTTCTTTTGCCTCATATTATTTGTTTATTTGCTTGCCAGACCGTCGTGTCTGACCCTTTTTGTTTGGTGCCAGTTCTTCTCTTTCTGTTTGTAGGTGTTTGATCAGAGGAGGCGGTGGGACCGCCGGTCTGACGTGAGAGGCCGCCCGTTGATATCACCTAGATGTCAAGTTTGGCACCAGAGTTCGTATATCGAATGTTGGGGTAGTATTTCTGTTTAGTGGATATTGTTGTATGGCTTTATCAGCCTTTTTCTTTTGGGTTTGTAATTAAGACACTTGTTAATTGTAATTTGAATATGGGAAATAATAGATTTGTTACTACCAGCTCAGGGTGTTGTGATTGATGGCTTGTGATATTGGTTGAGTGCGACACGGAACCCGATGGCCACGGATTCCGGGTCGTAACACCATGTTTAGCTTCCGCGATAAATATACTCTGATTATGTTGGGATGTGATTATCCTCATTCACGCGGATCTTGGGAACTATACAAAAAAGTTTCAAATTATTCCAAAATTTCGCACTCCGAGATCGGTTCGCTGCAGGTCCCGGTTTCGGGGCGTGACATCAGTGAAAGTCACGTGAGACGAGGTGGCTCCAGAAGATACATTGCTAGGCGTCGCCGGAGTGTAAGTGCTCTTATCAGACGATGCTTCGGAAGAGCTATAATCCTAGCTCATCACATTGTAGGAAGCTCTGACGGGAGACATCGCCTGATCGGAGTCAGACTCATCCTCGGATGTAAGATGATCATTTATCCAGTAATTTTCTCCATTTTCAGGAGTTAAGGGAGGATGTACCTGATGGTCTTCAGGGACTTCAGGCTCTGGATTACGAGGAGGCTCGTTAACGCGTTCTTGCTCTTGTTCTAGAGCGAGACGCTGCAAGATCCTTGCATATTCTTCAAGATCAGGAATGGGAGCCAAATCTTCTTCTTCATTAACTCTTTGTGGCTCAACATGGTTGATTTCCACTGGAGTAATGAGAGGTGCTGGGTCAGCAGCATTTTCTTGTATAGCCTCTTGGTCTTCTTCATCATCAGACCAGGATCCTTGTGGCTGTAGAGGGTTATACCAGATTACTGGCATAAGATGAGACTCAGGAACCCATTCTTCATTGGAAAGATATTCTCCTGTTTCAAGGGATTCCTCCCATTCATCTGTGTAGTTGGATTCGAATCCATCATCGGTGTCGCTGGACTCGTTCCATCAATGGAGAATCCAACTACCGAATTGTAAGAGTATGATGCCTCATGCGTGGCTTCTTTGAATTGAGGTGGCATGAAATCACTGAGAGTGAATTTTCTTACCCCCTTTGAAGTCTCTGGAATGGATGTTTTTGTTGCCTCCAGTGAAGCAGTAGAGGAAGCCTCTGCCTTTTCTTTGACTTCTTGCTTTGGCTGGGTTTTCTCTTGCCGTTTGAGCTTGAGGAGATGTTTCCTAGCCTGCCTTCGCTGTTGAGCTGTAGGCTTTGTTTTCACGACCTCCCAATTTTCATCTTCCAGGAGATCGGGATGTACCCATATGGGTTGTCCGTCTGGTGTCGGGTAAGGAACCAGTTCCTCGGACGCTTGGATTGAGTTTATCACCTTGAAGGAAGTAGTGATCTTCTTCTTAGGTGATTTTGATGTTTGTCCACATGTCACCATGTTGACGGAGGCAGGCCCATTGTTTTTGTCAAAGGTGATGACTCCATTTTTCCACATCTCGTTTATTTTCTCCCTCACAACAAAGCATTGATTGAGAGGATGCGAGATCATCTGGTGGTATGGACAGTACCGAGGATCGTTGGTTTTGCCAACATCACCCGGTCTTTTTGGTTCAGGCAAGGTGAGCCTGCCGTTTGCCAAAAGAGCCCCGAAGATTTCATCAACATCTTCATCAAACGGGTATTTCTTCTCTACTCGTTCTTTGAAGGCATCTGAGAGTTCAGGTCTCTTACCCGCAGCTTTGTTTTCATCTTTCTTTGGTGGCTGAGGAGCTGACTTGGTCTGCACATTAAGGACCTCTTTCTTCTTTGATTTAGAGGTTGCAATGGCGGTTGGCTCTTTTCTTGATGATTTCTGACTGTTGAGGTCTTTAATCACCGTTTCAGCTTCCATGGAAGCTTCTAGGAGTTCTCCCAGGTTTTTTGATTTGTTGCCGATGATCATGGAGCGGATTCTGGCTCTCATGTTGTTTCGGCAGATGTCGACTAGCGACGCTTGTGGTAGTACATCAGAACATTTGTACGCCATTGCTTTCCAGTTGTGAATGAAGTCATATGTTGACTCATTCTCCCCTGTTTTAGGCTGCACAGCTGAGCCATAGTAGCGAGATGATCCTCACCTTTGAAGTGAGTCAGGAAGTGTGTCTTTAGCATGGCCCAGTTTTGGATCGAGTCCTCTGGCAGAGTGGAGTACCAATCGAAGGCCGTACCTTTTAGGGTACTTGCAAAGAGGCAGATCTTGAGTGCATCTTGATCCGCGATAGCTCCCGTCAGGATCTTGAAGTGGATGATGTGCTGTCTGGCTAATCCTTTCCCCGTATATGTTTGGAGAGTAGGATGCTTGAATTTGGTGGGGAACGGGACCAAGTCCATCCATAAGGGATATGGTGGGTTGATCCCATGCTCCTTGAGTATATCCTCTTCTTTTGCTTTGGCGAGAATACTGTCTACGTCCTTTTTGGTAAGGGCGCGTGACTCATTTTCTTCTCCATTTACCTCATCGTCTTGATGATTAGGAAGAGGTTCATTGTTCGCCTGATTTTGGAAGGCGAGGAGAAGGTTTTCCATCAGAGTTTCAATCCTCTGGTGGCCTTGTTCCAACTGCTGGATGCAGGTGATCGCATCATCTTAAGGTGGATTGCGGGGTGGTGGCTCAGAATTTGTAGCCAAGACGTTCATCCTTCGTGATTCGAATGAAGAAACTGTCCTGGTGACTGAGCTGGGGCTCATTCTTTTTGAAGAAGAGCTTGAGGAAGGATCACTCTGCCGTCCTTTGCTTGAAGGAGTAGGGGATTCTTCTGAATGTCTTCTTGTCCTGGAGACGCTGCGGGTCATCGGACGTCGGACATGGATTTTTGTTGCTGACTTTTGGCGCCTTCTGGTTTTTCCAACCATATGGACGGTAGCAACTTGGTTGGGTCTTTCTTTTTCGACCCATTTGGGAGAGACTTGAAGTGTAGCAGGCTGGGTCCTTTGCTTCTCTAGTCTCTTTTGTCTATACGACGCGCGGCGTCGTATGCGACGAGCAATTTGAGCTTCGGTCAGCTCTGGCTGGGCTTTGACAATGAAGGATGTGCTCCCTCGGGCGCAGCAGCCGAGCCTGTCTTCTTTGTAGCTGGGCAAGGACAGGATGCGAACCCTGTCCTTCGCCTGTTGCAACGAAGCTTTGGATTTTTGGAGTTCAGCCCCTGTAGAGATGAAGGGTCGAACTACGGGTTTGTAGGCCTTAGCAGGTGCTTGCAGAGGCCTTGTGATGCATGATCTGATTTTGGGCTTGTAGGAACAAGCCGGCTCATGCTGGGATGACTTGGAAGTCAGGTTGGAGATGGGTCTCTCCTCTTTCATGTAAGCAAGAGGGTAGAACTGGTTCTCCTTGAGTGGGGCCAGGAATGCTGGCTTGGTAGATGTTTGGGACCTTCTTTGTTTTGGTGAAGGTCTTGGGGACCAAGTCTTGGGATAGACCTGGTCGTTTACTGGTCGAGGCTTCGTGGGGCTGCCACGGGCTTCGGGCCTTCTGGTGCTCGCCTTTGGTGTCACGGTAGTGACACGTTGAGAGGCGAGTTTCTACTTCTTGGAAGGAGCAGTTTGTTCCTCGGGAAGTGGGAATGGTCCCAGCGTCCTAAAGACAATAGTCCGAGGAGTCGAGGTCGACCCGGAGCTTAGAGAGTTGCCGAGGGAGTTGACGCTTCGGCAGCTGATGGGGCGCTTGTAGGTGCGCATAGTTTGCTTCTATTGAAGCATGACTTGGTGCTTGTTCTCATCGAAGGTAATGGTAAGCGATGCTGCCATTGTTAGTTTTTTTCGAAAAAAAATTTCCGAAACAAGACCACATCCATTAGTAATCACAAGAGTATAATGATCATAAATGGGAAGTTCTATGGTTTTGTCTTTTCAAATTGCTCGAGGAAGATGACCCAAGCAATATGAAGAAGGCAAAACGCCATAGAGGGTACAATTGTTCTGATCGCAGGTATGGTAAGCCCAGAATGAGCGTCCCAGTGACTGCTAGAAGCAATTGTAAACTTAAATTCGACTTATCGAGAAGCAGAGCTTGCTCGAGGTAAGAAGAATATAAAGTTGGAGTTACAGATATGCCGGTCGCAATACACACTACAACAAAATACACCTTTCCCGACACTATTTGCCGACGCAGTGAAAATTTGCGTTGGTAAAAGTCTTATTTCCAACGCATATTTGGACTGCGTTGGCAAAAGTCACAGAAAATGCTACTTTTACCGACGCAAGTAAGACCGCGTTGGCAAAAGCTATTGAAACCACATTGGCGCCAACAAAAAATTCCCCAAAAAGAGAGGGAAGGTTTTGCCGACGCATGTTTTTCTAATGGCGACGTAATAATGCGTTGGCAATTATCTTGCCTACTGGCGACGCACAAGTGTGCGTTGGGAAAGGTCTGAGTTTTTATTCACACCATTGCCAACGCATGAGTTGCGTCCGCAAAACCCCATCTTTGACAAACTTACATTTCCCGACACTATTTTTCGACGCAGTGAAAATTTGCGTTGGCAAAAGTCATAGAGAATTGATGCTTTTACCGACACAAGTAAGACCGCGTTGGCAAAAGCCGTGGAAAAACTTTCCCTACATTATTTACCAACGCAGTGAAAATTGGCGTTGGCAAAAGTCTTATTTTCGATGCATATTTGGACTGCGTTGGCAAGAGTCACAGATAATTGTTACTTTTACTGACACAGGTAAGACCGAGTTGGCAAAAGTTGTGGAAAACATATAATTATTTTGCCTACTGGCGATGCACAGGTCTGCGTCTGTAAAACCACTGCTACCAAAAGGACATTTTATATCGGTTGCAAAAACTACCCTATATCGGTTTTTAATATAACCGATATAATATGTTCAATCAAGGTTTTTTATATCGGTTAATATTTTTTTATATTCATCAAAATTTTTTTTATATCGGTTACATCGTAACCGATATAATAATCTATATATAATATCGGTTAGCTATATTTTACATCGGTTATTATGAAATCGATATTATATAATTTTCCAAAATCGATATGACATTTATCTTTTTATATCGGTTAGAGATTTTCAGCCAGCTAAAACTACTAGCGAAAATTTCAATAGTTTTCCCTTCCCCCTTTTTTCCCCTGCTCCCGCCCTGCTTGTTCGATAACGTTCCCTCCACTTGTTCGGGCACATTTCTTCTCTCCCTCCATCCTCTTTCTCAAAAACTTGTTCTCCTCTCTTTCTCAGAAATCAGAAGTGGTAGGTTTCATTAGATCCATTGCAGGAGATAAAAATCCTAGGGTTGGACTAGTTGGAGATCGATTGCAGAAGACATAAATCCCCTCTCTTTCTCAGAAATCCTAGGTTTTCTTAGATCTCCATCGCTGGCTTGGGATTTCTGATCGTCGCTGCCGTTTGAGCTTCTCGCCATTGTCGGAGAAGACTCTCTCCTCTATATTCTCATTTCTCCAGCCCTCGAGGCCCGAGATCGTTTCATCCCATTTCACCTGTTCCGGTAACAGTGGCAGAGGCTCCACTGGGTAAGCATTTATCTTTCCATTTTCTTCCCTTTTTGTTTTCGGTTTGTGTTTGGTTTATCCTTTTGCATTTCACAGACAGAGAAATAAAGAAAAATCTCTCACAGTTGCTTTGTTTCTTTTTGGGTTTTGGATTTTGTCTTTTCAAACCATTAGATTCCGTGCTTTTGGGATTTTCTTTTTCCTTTTCTTTCTTTTGTGTGTGTGTGGAGTTTGAATGTATTCTATTTTATTCTTCTGATGGTGTTTTAGGGTGCATTTAAATGTACCCATGCTGGTAATCAATTTCAAAATTTTGGTAGAAGGGGAATACTATCATTTTGAGTGCTATTGTTATTCATTTTCTTCATCTCCTCCTTATCTCTGTCATCTTTCTGCCAGCACTTCCTTTTCTCCTTCTTCTCGTCTCGCTGTTGTTTACCCTTTTACTTCCCCCCAACAACACAGCCTTCATTTCCTTTCTCTTTACACAAAAAGCAGCTTTGCAGGCAACGGAGTATGTATTTCCAGACCCAATCCCCGAGTTCGCAGATTCGGTACTTGTTTTCTAACTCCACCCCCACCCCATTTATCTCATTCTTCTTCTTCTCTTTATGGGTGTAGACTAAAGTGTTTTGCATTTTATATGAAATAAAGTGACTTATCTACTGCCCATTTGAGAAATGAAGTGATTCGCGTGCTACCAACTTTTTTTTTCTTTCTAATAAGCAGAATTTCAGTGATTCTTCTAATACTTGATGTCTTTTCTTAATGGAATGAAGTGGTTTTCAATGGAATTGGAGCTGATCGCACCCAATTGCATGATTCATTTAAATTTTGATTATCACCAATTGGGGCTATAGAGATTCCTGATAGAATGTTATATAATGTGTTTCTTTTAATGAAGATGGAATGGTGAGATTCATTTAAATTTGTTCCATTGGATGGTTATATATAGATATTTGTCTTCTCTCTGTTTTTTTTTTTTTAATGAAGATGGAATGGTGAGTGTTGACAAGTAACCAACTTCTTTTTTAGAAGGCATCTAAACCATTAGATCAAGAGAAGTCATTGCTCTGCAGCTGATGCAGAGGTGGTTGGTGCCTGTTCTGGAACCTCACATTCGCAGAGTGGTAAGACAGAGTAGACACATTTTTTTTTTTAGTTTGTTTGTGTTTGTGATATATTTGAAATTTGTTGTGAAATGGAACTGGTTAATGAGTATATGAACTATGATCTTGTCTTTTTAAGTTCATGAATTGTCTTAAGATTATTAGATTTAAGTTCATGGGTTGTATGGATTATCGACTATAGGGAGAATTGAAAGATGATGATCGATATTAGATGAAATTGGTGTTAATTTTTGGTGTATAGTTTCTGCTGCCATTAATAAGATGACCTACATGAACATTGGAGTGGTGTGACTTTAAATGGTTTTTTTTTTTAAGTTTAGTTATGTGAAGAAACTTATATACAAGTGCACACTTCGCGAGGGCCCACCTAATCACCAATCCAAGTGGTGAACGTTGGTTGGGATTGGCCCAACAGGTCTTCTCTTGCGATTGATTCTTTCCTTTCTCTCTCTCTCTCTCTCTCTCTCTCTCTCTCTCTCTCTCTTTGTTATCCATGGGTGGAATCTGTTGTTAAAATTTATAAAGACTATCCTATTCAGCTTTTGTGAGGATGCTCTCTCTCTTTGTTATCCATGGGTGGAATCTGTTGTTAAAATTTATAAAGACTATCCTATTCAGCTTTTGTGAGGATGTTTATTTGGATTTTGCGTGTGAGATTGTACTTTTTCTAACTGATTACATTTTAATGTAGTGCTGATTTAAATTGGGTGAATGCTGGTTTCTGTTTGGATATTGCATTTCTGGTGACGAAATGTGGTGACGAAATGATTTGTCAGTAGTATTTGGTGGCTATTTAATAAAATGATTTGTCAGTAGTATTTTCTTGTAATAAATATATTAATGTTTCTAGTAATGGGTTTGGAATTTTCAATTCATAGTTTTTAACTTTGTACAGTTAGCTTGGATTCTCATATAATATTAGTGTGCCCTGTATTTTAATGTTGAAATGGTGATTGATCCGTGAGACACTTCTCCATGCACATGAAATGAACCTCTTCCATATGTGATGTGAGGATCGTAGCCTTCTACTTAGTCCCCTGAATTTGTTCTTGACCAGGATCCTTACATTCTGGTGGTGGGCCAGCCACATCAGCGCAAAGCAAGGGAAATGGCAGGTACTGTTTTCTCATTGAAGATGATATATTTAGAGGCCATTCAAATTTTCATTTACAACATGATACAATTACTCAATGGAAGCCACTGTATCCTTTGGCCTCTCTGACCTTTTTTTTTCTGCTGAATCAGTCTACTTGCTGCTCTAGTTTGTACCGACATTGTGAAACCATTCGGAGAACAGTGCATATTGTGAACCTAGATCCTGCAGCAGAGAGCTTTGACTATCGTGTAGCAATGGGTATCTACTAGTTACATTTCCTTTTTATTCTCAAGTCTTCTGAACTATAAATTTTTACTCTATTGTTTGAATTCTGTGTACATTCTTTTGATGAATTCTTTGCCTTCAGATATTAGAGAACTCATATGCTTGGATGATGTCATGGAGGAACTTGGCTTAGGTCCAAATGGAGGCCTTATTTACTGCATGGAGTATCCTTTGAGGGTTCCCTCCTTTGTCTATATCTCATTATTAAGTGAAGAAATTTTATGCAAGATTTACTCATTCAGAAGTTCTGATGTTTAAAAAAATAAAAACTGTTACATGGGGAAATATAAGCATAGCATGCAGTTAATCCACTTGTTGAAAAATTATCAGTTGGATCCTTGGAAGTGTCTGATTTGCTTTTATTTTAGTTAAAAGTGTAATAATGATGAAAGAGATATCTTAACAAAAAAAATTGAAGGTAAGAATTTCTATGTTGCATTTTTTTATTTTCATTTTTGTTAACAGTGCAATTGCTTTTGTTTTAGTTCATTGCTATTCCTTCTTTAGTGTGAACATTTTTGGCACCTTGTATCCATTGAACTGGGTTATTTAGTTTGACTGAGCTAAATACTTGCGTGCAGTAGAATGCATATCCTACATGGATCTCCTTTTCTTGTTTGAATGTTTTAAACGCCAATCAGATATAAGTCACCTTCCTGAATATTACGTTTATCATCTTTTTTATAAACTGTGCTGGTTGTGCACATTAACTTCCATGCTTCTTTACCCTGATGATATGATCTCGGTAGCTTTACAACTGTTTCTTTACCAGCATTCAATTCATTTTTAAACTATTGTATGCTTCTTTCTTTGGCGCCGCTTTCTAGTCATCAACAAGTTCTTCAACTATCATCAAACTAGACATTTTGCATGCCCGAACTAGACATGGACATTTCTGAGAAATGAAATTGCCTTATCTTGTTACAACTTATGATGTTGTTGTTTGCACAAACTTTTAGTTTTATATTTTTCAATGGTATGTAAGACTAAGATCATGATTATTTGTCCATTTATTATCAGAATATTTGAACCTATGTTGTTTTAGGCATTTCAATCTTGATTGTTTTATATGACCAAAATATTTAGGTAAAGAAAGCTATTTATTATATGGCTTTTCTTCTTTCTTTTACAATGCATTTGGGTACTTTAAAATTTTGAAACTACACTTGTTATTAGTAATTTCCAGCACTTTGTATTGGTTTTCTTTTATTATTTGGCCTTTTTTTTCAGTTTGGAGAAGTTGCAAAAACAGTGGTCACCTGCATGTCATGCGGTGATGGCCATATCAATAATGGATACGGTTTTTGTTCTTGCAGACTAGGCGCACAAAGAAGGCTGGAATTGTTCGGAAATATGGTAAGTGTTGTAGTTGGTGTTGCCATTTTGCATATTCAATTTATTCTGAGAAATAAAATATTCAATTTATGAACTTGTTGTGTTCTTTTATTTTCTATGAGATGGATATGATTCACTTATATAAGTAGCTGATGTAGTGGGCCATCACGTTCATGAATACTCCATATAAATCAAATTCTTTTGTTTTTTTTTTTTTGTTTATATATAGTTCAACTTTTTGTACATCCCATGGAAGACAATGTAGATACTATATATATACAATATTTCCATGGAGATTTGTCTAGTCAAGCTTTATGTTAATTATTAGTTATGATCATTGGCAAAGTTTGTTAGACACATGGATACTGTGGATCTTTAGAAATCATCATAGAGTAACTTTGCTTAAAGATCTATTGCCTTGTGATTTATTCTTGGTCTTGATCTATGGCCCTGTGATCTATGGCCCTTTACATGTTCACTATACATTTAAGGATAATGGCCCATTATTGATTACAAGACTCATTACTGCTTTAGAATTGTCATTTTTTTCTGAAAAAGGCCAGGACCAACTTCCCTTTTTATTGTTTTGTATCTTGTAATGAGAATGTTGTTTTTGGAATAATGACATGGTGTTGGTTATAGAAATGAATGAACATAAGTTTTTTTTTTGTGCATCTTTCTAGTGTGTTGGGGTATTGAAGTGCTATGGTCAAATGGTGTATGACTGATGACGAGTGGTCAATGACTTTGTAGTGTGTTGGGGCATTGGGTTGTTTATATGAAGTGTTTTTTTGTCATGTACAGGTACTAGCAGGTTGAAAAAAAAATTACATGTCACACGTATAGGGGAGACTATGCCGAAATTTCGAGAAATTCTTTCCAGGTACATCCCATGTTTTTTGGGTCTACAAAGATGTGAACCTTTTCTATGAACCACTTTATTTCGTTTAAGATGTGTTTGATTGCATATGGTGGTTGTTTTTACCAGAAAATCTCATTTTACTGTGTAGTTCTTCATGCATGAGATTGGAAGCATATATATATATATATATATTAGCTAGGCTTCTCTTGCAAAGTATTGATCGATGAAGTGATTTATGCTTTGTAGCTCCATTTCTCATTGGAGAACTAATCGGGGAAGTAGCGGTACACGGAGGCATCATATGCCACATGGTACATATATACATACTTTTGGTTTTTTTGTTTATATATAGTTCAACTTTTTGTACATCCCATGGAAGACAGTGTAGATACTATATATATACACAATATTTCCATAGAGATTTGTCTAGTCAAGCTTTATGTTAATTATTAGTTATGAACGAGGACTAAGCGGTCGAGGCATTATGCATGTTGTTCTCAATACATAATTTTGTCTTTTTTGCTTTAGTTTAACTTAGCTTGTTAAATTGTACAGTACATGGAAGTGAATGAACTACCTATACTATACTATGTGAAAGTCACCTCTACACAATGGTGGGCTTAGACAAGAAGAGCAAGGACACAGAGTATGCCCGTCAGGATTTGGAAGATCTGAACATAGAGTATGCCAATCACAAGGCACTCAAGTATCGGTCCCAGATTGTACTACCAGTCCGCGTGAGATTAGTGCCACCCAGCCCGATGTATCTAGCCAGCCTACTACGGACAGCAGCGTAGGTAAGAAATATTTGACCCTATTATCTTTTCAAACTTATTAGCCCGATTTCATTTTTTTATGATTAATAATTTGGATTTGTTTATGCTGGTTGTAGCATCATCCTCTCGGCGTGTATGGGGTAGGGTGGTGGGCCATGAGTCAGATAAGAGGATGAAGATTCTGGGCAGTAGGCTTTTTGTTCCGCTAGGTGCACAATCGGGGGCATTTGAGGGTATAAATGCCTCTACATTCGCAATCGAGCTGGGGAGTCATATTCGCAGGCTTGTACCTTTGAACAAAGAAACATGGGGAGCAATTGATGATGGGTGCAAGGAGGCAATCTTTACTGCAGCTGCGGTAATAAAACAATCTTATACTTCCTAATCTATATTTATAGGCTTTACTGTTTACTTTTCACACTTGTGGGTTTGAAATGACAGCAAAAGTATGACTTTGGCGACTGGAAGACCGATGCAAGTGTGGCAAATGCAGTCGGGAAACTAGCAATGCATACTTATAGGGAGTTTAGGGCACAGCTACACAAAAAATATAAGAAGTTGTTGGAAAATGGCCACGATCCGAAGCAGTTCCCATATGATACGCAGAGGGCGGCCCAGTGGGTCTGGCTGATAGAACAAATGGGAGACACCAGAGTGGAAGGTATCTAAATTATATTTCTTGATTTGCTTTCGGTACATGGTTTTAATTAGTCTCTACACTATATATTGTTGTTGTTTTAACTATTGTTGTTGTTTGAAACTCGGGCCTTTAACCAACCCGGTAGCAAAATGTATGCTAGCTCTTCGGTCTGTTGTTGAAAACATTGCTCATGGAAAACTTGTTAAGTAGGCCACAACACCATTGCTTGTTGTCAGTGGGACCCAGAACTTTGATTTTAAATGCTTGGATATTTTCTTAGATTAGCTTTATATAGACAGGTGTGTGCATGTTAATATTTACCTTTGATGGGATGATTTGGGATGCTCTCGTCATTACTTGTGATAGGCAATGAGATGATTTGGGATGCACATGCACTTGTCATTACTTGTGATAGGGAAGCCTATGGACTTTAATTTCAAATGCTTGATGCTGGCTACTAGGCTTATTCGTTTGGGTTCACTTCTCTTGATGTTTTTTGTTACTTGATAAAGGCAGTTGATGAGATAAGTGGGTTCCACTCATCATCACTTTTGAAATGACAAAAGGTAAGAAGACAAAAATGAATGAGAACTCTGTATCTCAGTTGTTTTGAAACTCTCATTAAGGTTGCAATGTTGATGATCCTCCGTATTAGCAAAGTAGTGGACTGAGGTCAATTACATTGTTGCAACTTATAAATTTTTATGGCTATGATTCCTCAAATCTCTTTTAAATAAGCTAACTACATTATCTATTACTTCTAATTTTCAGCGTAAGTCACAGAGGAATTCAGAGAGCCAGAGCAAAGTGAAGACGCTTCATACAACTGGGTCTCGATCATTTGCAGCCCAGTTCTCGATCATGCAGGCAGATGAGCAGCAGGCTCCTCCCTCTCAACCTGATTTATATCGTCAGCAACACTATAGCAAGAAGAAGAACAGATGGATCACAGATCATGCTGAGGAGACACATGTGAGTTGTTTCATTAAAAATATTGTATATTATTGTTTATTTCAGTTGCCTAACATATATTAATTACATGACATATTTGAATGTTTTCATATTGTAGCGAAAATGGAGGAGGCAGTCTCAGCCTGAAATTAACTCTCCAGTGGCTGAGCAACAGGTGATCGAGAATCTGCTAGGGAAGAGGGTTGCGAGGAGGCAAGGGTATCGATCGAGGGGCCCATCATCACCTTCTACTGGTATCTTGATGTCTTCTGAGATGAGCACCCTACGACAACAACTAGCTGACTCTTTGAAAGCACAAAAAGAATTGCGGCGACAGTATGAGGACTCACAGAAACAAATGCAAGATGAGTTGTGGTGACAGTATGAGGACTCGCAGAAACAAATGCAAGATCAGGCAGCTTTGCAGGTTCACATGCAGAGTCAAATTCAGTTGTTGCTTTCCCGGGTCGGTATGGATGGTTCGGGGTCCTCCGAAAGATAAGGATTTTATGGTTTTATGAATTGGCATGGGTCATCCCCTCCTAACTGGTTGTGTTTCATGGTGTACTTTGGATGATTAGATTTTAGTTAGTATTTACTTTATTGAGATATTTGATTTTTTTTATGTGGGATATTACATTTTATGTGGCACGGACAAGTTTTATGATTGATTTAAGTTTATTGGTGACTCATTATTTTTTATTGTTTCTTGATGAATGTGGGATTATTTGTTGTTTATCAATGCTTATGCTTGTTGAAAATATAGATTTGAACAGGAAAATATTGTACAGGAAATTTTTTTTTTTTTTAATTGATAAGAAAAGCTATTTCCCAACGCACTCTCTGCGTCGCTAAAAGTAAATTTCTGCCCTCGTTGGAGAAATTTCCCGACATGTCAACATGTCGGGATATGTATTACCGGCGTTGTGTACATGTCATCAAATATGTATTCCGACGCTAGTATGTGCGTTGGCAAATGTATAACTGACGTTATTATGCGTTGGTAGTGAGGTAAATCTATTTTCCGACGCACTTTCTGCATCGCCAAATGTAATTTTCTGCGTCATTGAAGATATTTGCCGACGCTTCAACTAGTCGGAATATGTATTACCGGCGTTGTGTATGCGTCGTCAAATATGTATTCCGACGCTAGTATGTGCGTTGGCAAATGTATAACCGACGTTATTATGCGTTGGCAGTGAGGTAAATCTATTTTCCGACGCACTTTCTGCATCGCCAAAAGTGATTTTCTACGTCATTAAAGATATTTGCCGACGCTTCAACAAGTCGGGATATGTATTACCAACGTTGTGTATGTGTCGTCAAATATGTATTCCGACGCTAGTATGTGCGTTGGTAAATGCATAACCGACGTTGTTATGCGTCGGCAGTGAGGTGAGGTTGACCATTAAGTTCGATTTTTTGCCGACGCTGTTGACATTGCCGGGTCGGTGAATGGCCCTTTTTAGCCGACGCTAAACATTATTACGTCGGGAATGGTTTTCCAGGCATTAGGTAGCCGACGCGGTGCCGACGAACTAAAATACGTTGGGAAATCCTTTGCCAACGCAATTCTGATTTTTCCAGACGCTGTGACTGCGTTGGCAAAACTGTATTTTGTTGTAGTGACAGTAGACCCTGAAAGGGCGTACTAGTACCGCTAGATATAAATGTTTTGAGACCGCATCCATGAGATGAGATTCTCTGTTTTGAAAGGTCAAGATTGGATTCATCAAAGAGAGCAGATGGTATTCCGATCTGAACACGGGCTCAGCAATTTCCGCGAGTGATAGTGCTCAGAAAGAAATGAACCATAATTTCTCGGATCTAAATCCAAAAATGACGAGTTTTTTTTTTTTTGAAAGGCCAATATCGGGTTCATCAAAGAGAGCAAAAGGCACTCCAATCTGAACACGGGTTCAGCGATTTCCACGAGCGCCAGTGCTCAGAAAGGAAAAGACCAAGATTTCTCCAATCTAAACCCAAAATGATGGAAGTTTTTTTTTTGAAGATTTTTTTTTTAAATCTTTTTTTTTATTTTTTTTATTTTAAAATTTTTATTTTTTTAAAAAAAAATTATTTTTTTTTAAAAAATTATTTAAAAGACGAGAGAGTACACATAGGCCTCCTAACCCAGTCTTATGAAATCTCGATTGATAGAATTGCCCCCAGGTAAGGGTAGGATTACTTAATGAACCCGTTTGGAAGGACCCTTGCCTAGAACAGTCAAGCTGTCTCCACACTCTGGACAAGGCTTTTCTTGAATCAACCATGATCAAAGAACGCAGTTGGTTTAACCTTAGTGGTCTATGTCTTTTTTTTGTTTTTATATATATATATATATATTTTTATCTTTAATGAACTCATCGAAGAGAAACGATGGCCCAAAACCTTAGTCGAACAGGCTCAACATTTCTGCAAGCGCGATGAATGATAGGAACGGATCAAGGTTTCTCAATTTTGAATCCAAAATGAGAAATCTGATTTTTTCTATTTTTTTTATTTTATATATATATATATATATTTTTTAGATCTTTAATGAATTCATCGAAGAGAAACGATGGCCCAAAACCTTAGTCGAACAGGCTCAACATTTCTGCAAGCGCGATGAACGATAGGAACGGATCAAGGTTTCTCAATTTTGAATTCAAACTGAAAAATCTGATTTTTTTTTTATTTTTTTTGTTTTTTTAGATCTTTAATGAACTCATCGAAGAGAAACGATGGCCTAAAACCTTAGTCGAACAGGCTCAATATTTCTGCAAGCGCGATGAACGATAGGAAAGGATCAAGGTTTCTCAATTTTGAATCCAAACTGAAAAATCTGATTTTTTGTTTTTTTTTTTTTTTGAAAAGAGAAAGAGTGGAAATAAATTCAAAGAATTAGAAACTCCCAAAAAATCTCATCTCTTTTTTTTTAGATGCGGAATCCAACATAGGCCACCAATTAGAAGGCAGCCAAGGAATCAAGAAAAGAAATAAGCATAGAGCAAAAGATATGATATGCAAATATTTCATTTCTAGCATCGTGTTCTCAAATGAACGAGTCCCACCGGGTGTGCCAGCTTGATGGACCGCACTCCTGCGCCTGGTCCTACCGAGGTCGGCGGACGTGGGAGTCCGTTGGGTCCGACTCTTTCGAAACCGGGGGGCAAGGGCGTGCATCAACATTTCTTTTGTGTGGGTGTGCCAGATTTTCTATTTTACTTGGAATTGCAAGTGGTGATCCGGAGATCAACCTTCACAAGTAAAAAGGAAATCAACTTCTTTCAAGTTTTCCATTGCACATATATTTAAGAAAAGAGACATTTTATTGATTTGCCGTGAAAGGCGATTTTTTTGGCATTTATAGTCGATTTTTGGCGTTTATAGCCGATTTTGGCGTTTATAGCCGATTTACAATCCTTATCAATAATGAAAGACAAGAGTTGTGATTTTTGTCTCTTTTGAAAAAAATACAAACTACAATGAAAAGCAAGAAAAAGAGGATCTAACTTCTCAGGAAATTGTGGGGGACCCGTTCAGATTGACGGTCGCAAGCCATATGTGGACTTCGCCATCATCCATGCAGATGAGAACAGAGGATGCTATTGATTCACTTGGCTTGGCTATAACCTCAGGTTTTTAGAGAACAAAGACCAAAAGGAGGTCCTATGTCCAATAAAAAGCCGAGTAGACGGGCTGAAAAGCCACGTCTAAGCCATTTGGAGGCAGAAGGAGAAGGCAAGGACCTTGGGAGGGAGTACCCCCCAAGGGACTTTTGTCACCTTGTAGCGGTGGTCGGTGTAGAACTTCCGCAGAGTTTTCTCTCTTTTCCTTCTCTGAATTTCTGTGCTTTTTTCTGATCTGGGATCTGTCTCGTTTTTCCGATCTAGATTTCTTTGGAATGCTCTCCTATTTATAGGCTTTTAGGTAGCCATTTAGGAGGGTTTATGAGCCTTAATTGTCATAAAGCTACATAAAGGAAGGAGTTACAAGATTGAATTCTTTATTTTGTAACTCCTTTTTCTTGGCTTCTGATTGGCCGGAGGAGATTGAGGGCATTTAATCGCCTTTAATCGCCATGATGGGAGGAGTTTCATGGGTTAAATGCCATGAATCTCTGACTTGTAACTCCCGGATGCTTGCTTCTGATTGGTTCGTCCAAAGAAATGGATTAATGACTGTAATAAAGCTAGTCAATTAATCGCATTAAGTGGTCGCCGAGCAGTTGAAGAGTCGCGGGCCGTGCCGCGTCTTTTGGGATTCTTCTGGCGATGATCATCGATGGATCTTCATGTAGATCGACATCGAATGACCATGTAACTTCAGGTGTTGGTTGCCAACAGCGGGTCGGTACCATCTGTCCTGTCGATCTCTCGATCGGTCGGGTAGAAAGCACACTTTTTTTGGTTGACCGGGTGGCGATCAATGCTGTTTTCGATACTCTTGATGATTAACCCATGTTTTTGACGGATGTCAGAGGATTTGGTGTCTCAAAAGTATGAATTTTGGAAAATACCAGAGGCCGGATGCTTCGAATCGCGAAAAAACTGCGAAAAACGGGGTTTCCGGGGCCCACCGGGCGATCCCGGGCCCCAAGGTCGCCTGCGACCCTGGGGGTTTTTTTCCCCCTTTGTCCCGTTTTGTGTCCGTTTTTGCTGTTTTTTTATTCTTTTTTATTCTGTATTTTTCCTTGACATTTTTTATCATTTATTGGCCTGATTTCCCTGTAGAAAACCTGATGAGAATCCTTGCATTTTATTTTGCAAAGTTTTCAATTTTCTGAGAAAGCCGAAGACTTTGTCGCGCAGAGCTGCAGATTTTTCGTCAGAAGCTGAAACAGGGTCAAACAATGTCAAAATGACCTAAAATTTGGGGTGAAGCCTGCTGAGCAATAAATAAGACCAACCATAGGCTTTTGTTTGAGTTTTGAAGCCGTTTTTGGGGTCCTATCACCAGTAGACTTGCTTTTGTCGCTATGAAGATGTCGCGGTTTGATGTGCGGTCAACCGATGTCCGATTGACTTGAAATTTGATAGGGAACCTATTAGAGTCATTTTAAGATGATCCATAGGCTCTGTCTTGGAAACCACGGTCCTGGAGAGCTTCGTCGCTGAGAGGCCTGATTTGGCTTCCGAGCGTCAAACTATGGTCAAATGTTGTCGAAATGACCTGAAATTTGACGTGTAGCCCTTTGTAAGCATTTTGAAGTCGTCCATCTGCTCTATCTGATGAGTGATGGCGTCGGTGGTTCTCGCCGTCGAGAGGCTTGATTTAGCTGTTCGAGGGTTGATGTAGGGTCAAACGTTGTCGGTTTGACTCGGAACTTGACGTGGAGCCTTTTGGATGTATTTTGAGACCATCCATCGGCTCCGATCGAAGATTTGGTGTCTCCGATGCTTTCGCCGCCAGGAGCTCCTTTTCAGTTGCCGGAGAAGCGAAGTTAGGCCAAATGATTTTGAAATGGCCCGAAACTTCTTGTGTACTCCTCTTTTGGCTGTCTTGAAGGATCTTGCAGTTTTTGTTTGATTCTGAAAAGATTTGTTTTTTTTTGAAAGTTGTTGGGATTGGTGTATGCCCTAAAGCCCACTAGCTGCACTCTCATCTTTTGTTACTGGATATTTACTGGTTATTTAATGGAAATACTCTTTTATGCTTAAACATGTATATATGTATGGTTGTGTAAGGCCCATTGTTTCTAGTAAATGAATTAGGTGTGTAGTGTCTACACACAGATAGGTCTAATTCATGGACAACTGGAAACATCATATTTGTTCATAACTGAAAGATGGAGCTGGGCACTTTATCTTGGTATAAGTTATAATGAGAGACTCTCCTGTATTCAGGGTGACTTACCTAAGTCATGGGAGGGCTTTCCCGGATTCATCTCATTAGTGCATATGCAATGCATTGAACAGGACCATGGTAGGTGTGATCTCTAAAATAGTACTATCACAGAGAGAGATCAAGTCACCTCATGCTACTGAGTGACCGGTGCTCTTAATCTTGAGCATTTGTGGATGAACTGACGAAGTCAAGTTCTTGTGCTTTAATTCACTATGGGTGAGATTCTTTTCATGGGTCAACAGCTCTGTGTTTTGGGTACTCGGACTTGATCAGTTGGGACGTGCAGATGCAATATAGAATCTATGCCATCTGATGATGGAATAATCGTCCCCTTAGAATTATTCGATTAATGATCAAAATCTAAGATCTTAGTATATGGATGTTCCATATGGATATTGAACTTGTGGGTCGCTCCCTGGATCAAGAGAATGATATTCGAATGATGATTATGTTAAGGATATGAAGTTCTAAGGTTTAGATGTAATCGGGAAGGTTGATAGTACATGTGATCACCTGACTCGATTATGGATGTTACATAGAAGGGGCATTCAGGTCATTACACTTAGTAGGTCGAAGACAACCGTCATTTTATGACGAGCTTATTATAATATATATTTGTCCTTGGAGTTCAACCATAACTCTTTAGTGGAATGAGTTAAGGTTAAAATGGTCTTAATGTTGCTATGGGTTTAGCATGGACATTTTGGTCATTTTGGGAGCCAATGGCAAATATGTCTTTTGGTCCCTTCTCTAGTCACTTACCAAGATTGGCATGGTTTCCTAAAATGTTTAGATAACATAAGGATGAATTATTTTAGTGGAAAAATAATTTTGAGTTTAAATTCAAATAGGCCTTTGAAGGCATACATGAATTTAACTCTAGATAAATTGTATGTGGGCCATGGTGTGCATTATCATAAGGGACGTCCATAATAAGATTTCCATGGGTAAGGTTTCCAACTTTGAGTAGGACTCTCTACTTGGAAAGTTGGACTCCTCTTTGGATTAGTATTCTTATGAGAAGGTTTCCTTTTTGGATTAGGAACTTAAAATTAGTAAGTGTTCTACAACTAGGATTACTAATTGTATGGAAAGTTCCTTTTGGTTTCCTTTTCTAATTAGAGTGTTTCTTAAAGGAAATAAGTCTTTCCTTTTTGGACATCAATGAGAATTAGAAGAGATAACTTTGTGGGAAAGCTATCCCAAAGTTTCTATAAAAGATACCAAGCATCCCCATGGACGTCCAACACTTTGTGAGACACTAGGAGAGCCACACGCCCAGCCCTTTGGAGGTTCTCTTCTTGATAGTTGAGAGCTTAAGGTCTGAGATTTTTCCTTGGAGAAATACTTCTTGATTCCTAGATTAAGATCCCACCATCTTAGCCAATCAGATTTGGAAGTGAGATAGAGAAGAAGATCAAAAGGCAATACTAGTGCAGAAAATTCCAGCAACTTGTTTGCTAATTGCAAGTCTGAGTTCGGGCCTTTGGATCTATTTTTTCAGAGATTTGAAGTGTACAAATCTTCGAGGTAATAGTCTTCTTCATTCTCCTTTAATTATACACTTGTTGGTCATGAATTCATGGAGTTCTCTGTTGGATATCGCGATCACTGAGAGGGGGGGTGAATCAGTGATTTCTAAAAACAGGTCCAATTCAACAACAAAAACAAGTCAAACCACACTATGACACCAGATTTAACGTGGTTCACCAAAAGGCTACGTCCACGGATCAAAATCGTCCGAACACCGATCCGGTACAGGTCTGAATATATTTAGTCGCACCAACGACAAAGAGCACCAACCCTTGTGTTTTAGATAGCACCCACTATCTAGGAAGCACCTACTCCTCTTACAATTTATCTGCACCCACAGATAGGATCACCAAACCCCAAACACCAAGCACCAACTTGATGTAAAAACAGAATAGAAGATAAACTCTGTCTACAGCCCTTCCCCTCTACAATTCTCTCTCTCTCAATCCCTTACAAATTGAAATCTAAAGCATAAAGAGAGACACTTAACTCATGGACGAATCACCATCTTCAAGAGCACATTCTCGTCCACAATTGCTGTAGAAAACGTCACCACAACAGCAACACAACAGCACACAGCAGCAGCATCAGCAACAGCACCAGCACTCTCTTCTCTCTTCTCTTCTCTTCTTTCTCTATCTGGTGTGTATTTAGAACGACCCATACATGCCTTTTTATAGGTTATGTTAACCCTTAATTGTATTCAAAATGGGCTACAATTCATTTAGAAAGAGTCCCAAACAAATTAGATAAGAGTGCTGAATTTTCGTGCAAGACTTCTGTTTCTGCGCAACTCTGGTTCCCGTGCTCGGTCGACATCCTGGCTTGCTCGGTCGACATCATACACAGTCTGGAAACAGACAACTATCGCGCTCGGTCGACATCCTGGGGTCCCGGTCGACCGAAGACACACTGTGTCACGAAAATAACTGGGAGCTACCTGAATCTGTTTCTGCAGGTTTCTCTTTGCTCGGTCGACCGCATGGGGTGCCCGGTCGACCGCATGCTCTGCTTCAGGAATTCTCAAATCCTGACTGTTTCAATTCTGAATTCTTCTTTTAAGCTCTATCAACACCAGCCTATTAACATCACGTTTGTGACAATGTGTTGACAATAATTCCAACTCAAATCAATACTTGAGATACTATATTCTTCAACTCGTCAAAAGACTTTCAAGTCATCTCAAATTCCAACAATCTCCCCATTTGGAATTGTTGGCAACACTATTGGAAACTTCAACACTTACTTGGAACCAATTCTGAAATTCTGAAATAACAACCATCCACTGTCAACAATCTCCCCCTAGCTTTCATAGCATAACATCTCTCCTTGCTATCATAGCATAACATCTCTCCCCCTTTGACAACAAGTCCAAAGGGACCAAACCGAGGAGCGAATAGGATATTCAATGAATGCATTGCTCCCCCTTTCAAGCACAACTCCTACGGTTTAGGAGAGTGAGTAACTCCTAACTTTTTCCGGAGATACTCGAAGACTTCCTTTGGCAGAGGTTTCGTGAAAATATCAGCCACTTGCTCAGTTGTTGGAACATATTCCAACTTGACCTCTCCATCAGCAACTTTATCTTTAAGAAAATGATAACGAATTGCTACATGCTTTGTTCGAGAGTGCTGAACAGGATTCTTAGATATATGAATTGCACTCGTGTTGTCACATAGGATCGGCGTAGGATCCGTTGTAGGAACTCCTAGATCAGAGAGCATATGCCGCATCCATAACACTTGCGTACAACAAGTTGCCGCTGCAATATATTCCGCTTCCGCTGTCGAAAGGGATACTGAGTCTTGTTTCTTACTATGCCAAGCAACTAATCTTTCTCCAAGATAAAATGCGCCGCCGCTAGTACTCTTGCGATCATCTACGCATCCAGCCCAATCGGCATCAGAATATGCAACAAGAGTGAAGGATTTGCCTTTGGGATACCAGATACCAAGCTCCATAGTACCTTTCAGATATCGAAAGATTCTTTTCACTGCTGTAAGGTGCGTTTCAGTTGGTGCTGCTTGAAAACGTGCAACCATACATACTGCTTGTAGAAGATCTGGTCTTGTAGCAGTCAAGTAGAGTAAGCTTCCTATCATAGAGCGATAGGTGGTATGATCAATGGACGAGGCCTTATCATCTTTGCTAAGCTTCGTGTTCGTTGACATTGGTGTGCTCACTGGCTTGCTGTCTTCCATATTGAACCGTTTCAGCATTTCCTTAATGTACTTCATTTGTGATATGAAGATGCCATGTTTCAGCTGCTGAACTTGTAAACCAAGGAAGAACTTTAGTTCTCCAAGCATCGACATCTCAAATTCTTTCTTCATCTCTTCAGCAAAATTCCTGCACATCTCCTCATCATTGCCACCAAAGATTATGTCATCAACATAAACAATGACAACCAGCTGTTTGCTTAACTCAATTTTGACATACAGATTGCTATCAACCATTCCTTTTCCAAAACCGATCTTGCGGAGATAGAGATCCAGCCTTGCATACCATGCCCTTGGCGCTTGTTTCAGTCCATAAAGAGCCTTTTTCAACTTGCACACTAGGTCTGAATTTTTGCTAATAAGAAAACCATCAGGTTGCTCAATGTAGACCTCTTCTTCAAGTAAACCATTCAAGAAAGCTGACTTTACGTCCATCTGAAATACCTTGAAGGTTTTGTATGCTGCCAATGCAAGAAACATACGAATAGCTTCCAGACGAGCCACCGGTGCAAAGGTCTCTTCAAAATCTATGCCTTCAACTTGAGCATAGCCTTTACAAACCAACCTTGCTTTGTTTCTAATGACTTGACCATCTTCATTCAGCTTATTCCTAAAGACCCATTTAGTACCAATAACATTCTTATCAGTAGGTCTAGGAACAAGTTCCCATGTGGAGTTCTTCTCAATTTGCTCCAACTCCTCATGCATAGATTTCAACCAACTGTCATCGAGACTGGCTTCAGCCACAGTCTTGGGTTCAATGGTGGACACAAGTGAGTAATTGCTAACTACACTTTGTCTAGTTTGAACGCCTGCCTTAGGATCTCTAATGATTTGATCCTTAGGGTGTTGCTCTACCCAAGTGCTGTGCTTCTTAGGTGTAGTATCTTCTGAGTCATCCTTTGATTTCTCAGAATCATTAGATTCAGCCATCTCATCATCAATCTCACTCGAGTCCTCATAAACTGGACTGTCATTATGAGTTGCGTTCTTTGGTTCAATATTCTCATCTATTCTCACATCAGCACTTTCTATGATTTTTCTGGTTCTTTTGTTAAGACACCTATATGCCTTGCTAGTAGAGGAGTAACCCAGAAATATACCTTCGTCAGCTCTTTCTTCAAATTTGCCCGGATTTTGTTCGAGCCGCTTGATGTAACACTTGCTGCCGAAGACTCTAAAGTGCTTGACTGTTGCTTTTCTTCCAAACCATAGCTCATAGGGAGTTTTGTCTTCATGTGGCCTGATCAAGCATCGATTTTGAATGTATACAGCCGTATGAATTGCCTCTTTCCAATACTTGTCAGCCATCTTGCTTTCACTTAGCATCGTACGAGCCATCTCTTGTACGGTGCGATTCTTCCGTTCCACAACTCCATTTTGCTGTGGAGTTCTAGGGGCTGAGTACTGTCTTTGAATGCCATAATGTTCACAATATTTAGTGAACTCTTCAGATGTGAACTCGCCTCCACGATCAGACCTTAAAATCTTGATACGTTTTTCCAATTGATTTTCAACCTGTGCTTTAAACACTTTAAAAACAATCAAGTGCTTGATGCTTATGCTTAAGAAACAATACCCATGTCATACGAGTATAATCATCAATGCATAACATGAAATACTTATCTCCATTGGTGCTTTGAGTTCGCATCGGTCCACAGAGATCAGTGTGCACTAGCTCAAGAGGTTTCTTGGAATGATGCTCCTTTGACTTGAACATGACCCTCGTTTGCTTTCCCTTTTGGCAAGAGTCGCAAATGGGATTGGAAGGCTTTTCAACTGTAGACATGCCTCTTACAGCCTTTGAATTGCAAATCTTTGACATGTTATCAAAGCTTAGATGCCCAAGGCGTTTGTGCCACAACCAACTTTCCTCTGTCCGACTCATCAAGCAGGTCTTTTCAGCTCCATCTGACAATGTATAGAGATTTCCAGCAGTTCTTGATCCAGTTGCCACTGTTTTGCCGTTGCTACTCTTCTTGATGGCAAACCCATTCTTTGTGAAGATAACTTCGTGACCCTTGTCACAGATCTGGCTCACACTAAGCAGGTTGTGTTTCAATCCAGACACATATAAGACTTCTTCCGATCTGATCTTGTTTGCCATAAGCTGAATAACACCTTTTCCGCAGATTTTGGCACCATCATTGTTGCCAAACTTTACTGAACCGCCTTCATAGTGCTGTAATTTGATGAATTTCTCTTTATCACCAGTCATATGGCTTGAGCAACCACTATCAAGGACCCATGGTGCTGCCTTCTTTTGTGCATTAAATGCCATTTGCACAATGAGAGATTCTTTGGGACTTTCTGCACTTTGCTTTGCTCTCCAAGCCTTGACTAACTTGGGTTTCTTTTCAACCTGAAATTTGTTAGCAATATGCAACCTACAATCCCTAGCCAAGTGTCCATAATTATAGCACTTGTCCATAATTATAGCACTTATGGCACTCAATTTTGTGGCTACTTAGGATTGAAAAAGGGTTCCTAGTCACAAGTGAGCTGTATTTTACATAGAATTTGCAATTGTCTCTCTTATGTCCAAACATATTACAATGAAAGCAATAACCATAGAATTTGTATCTTCTTTGTGGCTGGTTAGTCTTCATTACCTTTCTAACAGGAATGGACTCCTTTCTAGGTTGAGTGGGCTTCATAGAGTTAGAAGGTGCAGTGACTTGCTTCACAAACTCTTTCTTTTCAGGAGGTGCAATCTTAGAGGATTCACCTTTCTCAAATCCTAGACCAAATCTGAAGTGGGCAGGTCTTTGAACTTTCAGTAGTTCATCGAGTTTCATAGTCCCTTCAATCGCTTGGAGCGCTTTGAGTTTTTTGCTATTTTCTAAATTTTCAGCCTTTGCTCTAGCGATCTCAGTTTCAAGTTTCATAGCCTCTTCCTTTTTGATACTTATTTGGTTTTCAAGGACTTCTACCATTCTTTTATATTCTTCTACTTGAGTTTTCAAAGCAATAATAGAACTTTCAGATTCATGGAGAAGTTTCAGATTTTTCTTACTTGTTTTGCGTTCCATGCTAAGCTCCTCAAGTGCGGCTATGAGTTCCTCTTCAAGATTGACTTCAGCCTCCTCTTCCTCTTCCGGATCTAGCTCTTCTTCTTCTTCAACAGTGACCATGAAGAGAGCTTCAGTTGATTCATCATCGTCTGAAATTTCAGACGTGCTGTCATCTTGTTGACATAGAAAGTTTTTAGCTTTGCCTCTTTTTCTGAAATTTCTCTTTCCTTTACTCTTTTCAGCATAAGAGTCATTATCATTGTCTTCTTTTAGCGGACACTTCGTAGCAAAGTGACCAACACCTCCACAATTGAAGCATTTAAAGGGTAGTTTCCCTTTGTACTTGCCATTGCTTCCTTTCTTCAACTTTCTAACAAATTGAGCCTCAAGCTCATCATCATCAGAATCAACATCATGACCAGCAGTCTCTTTTGCCTTTTTCTGAACTTTGAAGGCCGCTTCTTTATCAGATGAAGACGTCTTTCCTATGCGCATCTCATAGGCAGTTAGAGAACCATGTAATTCATCCATGGAAAATGCATTCAGATTGGCTTCTTCGATGGCTGAGACTTTTGAATCAAACCGGGGAAGAAGAGATCTTAGAACCTTTTTTACGATGACCGGCTCTTTAATCTCCTCCCCTAGTCCATGAATGTCATTCGTGACTTCATTCACTCGTTGCATATACGATTCAACATTCTCGCTTTCCTCCATGCGAAGAGACTCGAATTGAGAGCGATGAGTTTGCAATTTGGCTTCTTTAATCTTCTCATCACCTTCATGTATGCTTTGCAACTTGTCCCAAATTTCCTTGGTTGTTTTGCATGCAATTACTTTGACAAGCTCGCTGTCCACAAGGCCACTAAAGAGTGCATTCTGTGCCTTGGAGTCGTTGTCTGCCAACTTCTTCGATGCAGTATCATTGGGTACGGTGGCAGTATTGTAACCGACTCTGACAGCCTCCCAAACATCATAGCCAAGAGATTTGATGAAGGCTTGCATCCTAATCTTCCAAAAAGAGTAATTAGAACCATCAAACAGAGGTGCTTTCATATTCCCTGTATTGACTGCCATGTGATTTGACAAGAGATCACCCTTAGCGTATTAAACTGATCAAGGGAGCCTCGCTCTGATACCAATTGTTGGATATCGCGATCACTGAGAGGGGGGGGTGAATCAGTGATTTCTAAAAACAGGTCCAATTCAACAACAAAAACAAGTCAAACCACACAATGACACCAGATTTAACGTGGTTCACCAAAAGGCTACGTCCACGGATCAAAACCGTCCGAACACCGATCCGGTACAGGTCTGAATATATTTAGTCGCACCAACGACAAAGAGCACCAACCCTTGTGTTTTAGATAGCACCCACTATCTAGGAAGCACCTACTCCTCTTACAATTTATCTGCACCCACAGATAGGATCACCAAACCCCAAACACCAAGCACCAACTTGATGTAAAAACAGAATAGAAGATAAACTCTGTCTACAGCCCTTCCCCTCTACAATTCTCTCTCTCTCAATCCCTTACAAATTGAAATCTAAAGCATAAAGAGAGACACTTACTCATGGACGAATCACCATCTTCAAGAGCACATCTCGTCCACAATTGCTGTAGAAAACGTCACCACAACCAACACAACAGCACACACAGCAGCAGCATCAGCAACAGCAGCACTCTCTCTCTCTCTTCTCTTCTTTCTCTCTCTGGTGTGTATTTAGAACGACCCATACATGCCTTTTTATAGGTTATGTTAACCCTTAATTGTATTCAAAAGGCTACAATTCGTTTAGAAAGAGTCCCAAACAATTAGATAAGAGTGCTGAATTTTTCGTGCAAGACTTCTGTTTCTGCGCAACTCTGGTTCCCGTGCTCGGTCGACATCCTGGCTTGCTCGGTCGACATCATACACAGTCTGGAACAGACAACTATCGCGCTCGTCGACATCCTGGGGTCCCGTCGACCGAAGACACACTGTGTCACGAAAATACTGGGAGCTACCTGAATTTGTTTCTGCAGGTTTTCTTTGCTCGGTCGACCGCATGGGGTGCCCGGTCGACCGCATGCTCTGCTTCAGGAATTCTCAAATCCTGACTGTTTCAATTCTGATTCTTCTTTTAAGCTCTATCAACACCAGCCTATTAACATCACGTTTGTGACAATGTGTTGACAATATTCCAACTCAAATCAATACTTGAGATACTATATTCTTCAACTCGTCAAAAGACTTTCAAGTCATCTCAAATTCCAACATTCTCATGCGATCTATATGGCTGATTTATGCTGGCCAAATCAGATTTTTAAAATCTGTCATGTTACAAATTAGCCATGAATCTCTTCCGCTTATTCAGATCTGAATCGCATTTCTTTCAGTGGTATCAGAGCCACTCCATGTGAAATCATGATCCCATGTTGTGTATAATTAATCCTAGATTGATTATGGGTATGGTGGCACCCTATTAAAGTTATGTTGTGATGCATGTTGTGTGCAAGTTTCATTAACATTGCTGGAATTTATTTTCCAGATTTGTTTAATGATGCACATAGTGAGTTTGCATGCACTAACCTCTTTGTTTGCAGCCATGTATTGCATCCTTGATGGTTCGCATGATTGTTATGTGGGATTTGGATGTTTTTTCATTAGTTGGAAAGTGTACGATTGTGCGTTTAGCAATCATAAGAAGTTGTAATTCTTTCTTTACTTTTATTCCAACTAGTCTTGATGTAAGCTTTCTTGAAAAGCATAGGTATCTCCAATGTAATTTGGGTTTTTAGTTTTTTATGGGTTTGCTTGTATAAATTTGATTTATTGGATCAAGCAAGAAGAAGAAAGTTTCAAGAAAGGTTGCAAGTAACCGGACTCCTTAGTGGTGAAGGAGACAAGACTTCTTGGTGAAAGATGAGACCTATTCTTGATGTCCTAGTTCGATAAGGATTACAAGTCCGAAGAGCAAGGAGCCATCAAGGATTGCATACTTTTATTTGCTTTTATATATGGAATGCATGGATGAGTGCTTTATATAATTGCTATAATTGTCACCTAGAAACATGGCCACCATTAGGTTCTAAAATTGGCATCTTTATTGTATTAGATTGTTTTTAGTTTGGCAAATTGTTTTAAACGGAACTTAGACCAGCACCTTCTATTTGTCTAAGGTTTAAAATTAGATAGGGTTTGGTTTATCTTGGCACCCTTGGTTTCCAAAGAAGGCTAAACTAAAATCTAATTAGATGCTACCTATGGGTTTACATAACCCAAGATAGTTTTTTGACTCTTTGAAGGGATTTGCTCAAATGTTTTAAAGCAAAGGTTATTTGATTTTAAGATGACTTAAGTCATAAATCTAATTAACCAAGTTTGCTAGATTTAAAAAGAGCTTTTGAGTAAAACAATGTAAAGGTCAAAAAGTATAAACCCTAGTGATAAATAATTAAGTGGGAGAGGGGTTTTAGGAAAGACCCCACGGCCTTCCATTCTCGGTTCATGTTATCTCATTAAAGTGTTAGTAGGAACGGCCATCCCTTCGGCGGAGTTCTTTAACTAAAGACCGCTTTGATGGGTTAATGGGTGAACTAATGTGAATATTCGTAATGAGGTGTTAGTAGGAGCGGCCATCCCTTCGGTGGAGTTCTTTACTAAAGATCACTTCTATAAAATGTCAATGAAGTGTTGGTGGGAGCGGCCATCCCTTCGGTGGAGCTCTTTACTAAAGTTCACTTCTAGGAAGGATAAAAGTCTCTTCCCTTCGGAAGACTTAATCATAGACATTCTGGGAATTTCATAAGAGATGGTTACACACTTGACATAAGACGGTGATGACCTCTCCTTAGGAGTTAAGGGTTATTTGTCATATGAGGCCAAACCAATCAGTGATTGGACTACCACTGGATGTGTGTCCAGATAGTGATAATCCAAATAAGTCTGCCTTAATTCAACGTGACTGTAGGCTCGGCCATCCCTTCGATGGAGGGTCTATGAGGAGGTTGAAACACTGATACATTATGATTGGGGTTGAATAATGTAAAAAGTTTCGTGCTTTGTTTTTCCTTTTATAACAAGCACCATATGCATATTACATATATACTGCATGTCTAATTATAAACCGTTTTATATCCAGAAAGAGATGGGTAGAGATTCTTTTAGTCCGTTGATGTGCATTCTTCGTGAGAACAAACTGACTGGCCCTAACTACGTAGATTGGAAAAGAAATCTTGACATAGTACTCACAGCTGAGGATTACAAGTATGTCTTGCTGGAAAACTGTCCCGATATTGATGCTAATTCTACTGATGACCAGCGAGAGGCTGAGAAGAAATGGAAGAAAGCGAATAGCATGGCTAAATGCTACATGCTCGCTTCCATGTCCAACGTGTTGCAAACACAGCACGAGCAAATGGACACAGCCTATGAAATCATGATGTCCTTGTCTGAGATGTTTGCAGACAAGAGAAGGCCAGCTAGGCAAGCTGCCATGAGGACTATCATGAATGCTAGGATGGCTGAGGGAACACCTGTCAGAGAGCATATGCTCAAGCTAATAGATTGTTTCAATGAAGCTGAGATTCTAGGGGCTGAGATTGATGCAGGGAGTCAGACTGACATGATTCTCGAAACTCTGCCGGAATCTTTCAATCAGTTCAAGCTCAATTTCAATATGAGCAAGATGGACATGACTCTACCTGAGTTAATGAAAGAACTCCAGGCGGCAGAGGCTATCATGAAGCCCAAAGCCCAAGCTCATTTTTTCCAGTCTTCCTCTAAACTGAACCCGAAAGGGAAGAAGTCCAAGAAGAAGCAGAATAAGGGAAAAGGGCAGAAAAAGAACAATGCTGGTAATAAGAAGGACAAGGGTATAGATGGAAAGCCCAAAGGGAAATGCTTCAAGTGTGGCCTCAAAGGTCATTGGAAGAAAGATTGTCCCAAGTTCTTGGCCTCAGTTAAGAAAGGTACATCTTTTTCATACTACATTGAAACTTGTCTAGTGGTTGATTCTACTGACTCATGGATAGTAGACTCAGGAGCCACTAATCATATCTGCAATTCATTGCAGGGGTTTCAGATAATGCAGAGAATTGAGAAAGGAGAGTTTGCCTTTAGAGTCGGAACTGGAGCTAAAGTTTGGGCAGTTGCAGTAGGAGTAGTTACCTTACATTTTCCATGTAATAGGATATTAGTTTTAAATAATGTTTTCTATGTTCCGGACATGAGGAAGAATTTAATTTCAGTTTCCAGATTAATTGAATTTAATTATTCAGTTTCTTTCCATTCTGGTGTTGATATCAGTAGAGATGGAAATATTATATGTTCCGGTAGAATACATGACAACTTATTTTATATATATCCTATTGCTCCCACACTGCATAATGTACAACAAGAAAGCTCAACTTCCCTTAAGAGGAAGGTATCTTCAATCAATGACACATATCTTTGGCACTTACGTTTGGGTCACATTAACCTAAAACGGATTCAGAGGTTGGTAGAAGATGGGCTTTTGAGCTCATTAGATTTCGAACATTTTCCTCAGTGCGAATCTTGTCTCAAGGGAAAGATGACCAAACGGTCATTCTCTGGAAAGGGACTAAGGTCAAAGGAGTTGTTAGAATTGATTCACACTGATGTGTGTGGTCCTATGAACAAACCGGCTCGAGGAGGGTATGAGTATTACATCACCTTCACTGATGATTACTCTAGGTATGGATATGTATGCCTAATGCGACGCAAGTCTGAGGCGTTTGATAAGTTCAAACAATTCAAGGCTGAGGCGGAGCTACAACTAGGAAAACATATCAAAGCCCTTCAATCTGATCGAGGTGGCGAGTACCTCCTGGGTGAGTTCAACGAGTACCTCACACAACATGGGATTGTGTCTCAGTTGTCTGCACCGGGTACACCCCAGCAAAATGGTGTAGCAGAGAGAAGAAACCGTACCCTTCTTGATATGGTAAGGTCCATGATGAGTCATGCAACCCTACCTATATCTTTTTGGGGATATGCCCTAGAAGCAGCAGCATACATTCTAAATCTGGTACCTTCTAAATCAGTACTTAGGACACCCCAAGAAATGTGGACAAGTCGAATACCTAGTTTAAGACATATTCACATTTGGGGTTGTCCAGCCTATGTACTGAATGATAAGGCTACCAAGCTGGAACCCAGATCGGAAATGTGCTACTTCATTGGGTATCCTAAGGGAACGAGAGGTGGCATCTTTTATCATCCAAAGGAGCAAAAAGTGCTCATCAGCACTCATGCTAGGTACTTGGAGGATGATTGTATGATGCACCAAGAGCTTAGTTGTAAAGAAATCCTTGAGGAGATTCTTTCGGGATCTCCAATAACATCTGTACCAGATCCTGAGACAGTAGATGAACAAGATATTCCTTTAAACACTCCGGAGCCTCGTCGTAGTGGGAGAATTTCTAGATAGCCAGAAAGATATCTAGGAGTGTCTTTTAAGATAGACTCTGAAGATTTGGTTGAGGATCCTACTAGTTATGATGAAGCAGTAACGGATATAGATGCTGACATGTGGCAGCAAGCGATGAAATCTGAAATGGATTCATTGTATTCCAATCAAGTCTGGGAACTTGTAGATGCACCTGAAGGGATCAAACCCATAGGGTGCAAGTGGATCTACAAGAGAAAGAGAGGAGTGGATGGGAAGGTGGAAACCTTCAAAGCAAGACTGGTGGTGAAAGGATATACTCAGAAAGAGGGTATCGATTATGAGGAAACCTTTTCACCAGTGGCTATGCTTAAGTCCATAAGGATTCTCTTGGCCATCGCATGTCATTATGACTACGAGATATGGCAGATGGATGTCAAGACAGCTTTTCTTAATGGAAGTCTTGACGAATGCATCTATATGATGCAACCAGAGGGCTTCATTGCTAGTGGCCAAGATAACATGGTTTGTAAACTTAAGAAGTCCATCTATGGACTTAAGCAAGCATCTAGAGCATGGAACATCAAGTTTAATCAGGCAGTCAAATCCTTTGGCTTTGATCAAAACATTGATGAACCATGTGTGTATAAGAAAGGAAATGGGAAAGCAGTTGCATTTTTGGTTCTATATGTAGATGACATATTACTCATAGGAAATGATGTAGGTTTATTGTCATCCACAAAGGTTTGGTTATCCTCTCAATTTCAGATGAAGGATTTGGGTGAGGCCAGCTATATCTTAGGGATCAAGCTTTTGCGTGATCGCAAGAATAAGATGTTAGCCCTATCCCAATCTTCTTACATTGAGAAGATATTGGTCAAGTTTAACATGCATGACTCCAAGAAGGGCCTCCTACCTTTTAGACATGGAGTACCACTGTCCCGAGATCAATGTCCAAAGACATCTGAAGAGATAGAGAGCATGAGGAGAGTTCCATATGCATCCGCTGTTGGAAGCCTCATGTATGCTATGTTATGTACTAGACCAGATATTTGCTTTGCCGTTGGCATGGTTAGCAGATATCAGTCAAACCCTGGACCTATGCATTGGACAGCTGTTAAGCATATATTCAAGTATCTTCGGAGAATGAAAGATTATATGCTAACCTTTCAAGCAGATGATCTAACGCCATTGGCGTATACAGACTCTGATTTCCAATCTGATAGTGACGCCAGAAAGTCTACCTCAGGGTACATCTTTACTCTGTCAGGAGGGGCTATATCATGGAGAAGTGTCAAGCAATCCTGTATAGCTGATTCTACCATGGAAGCAGAGTATGTGGCGGCATCGGAAGCTGCGAAGGAAGCGGTATGGCTCAGAAAATTCCTGTTGGAATTGGGAGTTGTTCCTGCAGTGCATAAACCGATTGTCATGTACTGCGATAACACTGGTGCTGTAGCACAGTGCAAAGAGCCCAGGAATCACAAGAAAGGAAAGCACATTCAGAAAAAGTACCACTTGATCCGGGAATTCATTCAGGATGGGGAGATAGTGGAGGAGCATATTGCTTCAGCAAATAACTTAGCTGACCCCTTCACTAAGACTCTTACTGAGAAAGTCTTCACTTCTCATGTTGAGTCTATGGGTGTTAGGTTAGGAAGTAGTGATCTTTAGTGCAAGTGGGTGTTTGTTGGGATTGGTGTATGCCCTAAAGCCCACTAGCTGCACTCTCATCTTTTGTTACTGGATATTACTGGTTATTTAATGGAAAGACTCTTTTATGCTTAAACATATATATATGTATGGTTGTGTAAGGCCCATTGTTTCTAGTAAATGAATTAGGTGTGTAGTGTCTACACACAGATAGGTCTAATTCATGGACAACTGGAAACATCATATTTGTTCATAACTGAAAGATGGAGCTGGGCACTTTATCTTGGTATAAGTTATAATGAGAGACTCTCCTGTACTCAGGGTGACTTACCTAAGTCATGGGAGGGCTTTCCCGGATTCATCTCATTAGTGCATATGCAATGCATTGAACAGGACCATGGTAGGTGTGATCTCTAAAATAGTACTATCACAGAGAGAGATCAAGTCACCTCATGCTACTGAGTGACCGGTGCTCTTAATCTTGAGCATTTGTGGATGAACTGACGAAGTCAAGTTCTTGTGCTTTAATTCACTATGGGTGAGATTCTTTTCATGGGTCAACAGCTCTGTGTTTTGGGTACTCGGACTTGATCAGTTGGGACGTGCAGATGCAATATAGAATCTATGCCATCTGATGATGGAATAATCGTCCCCTTAGAATTATCCGATTAATGATCAAAATCTAAGATCTTAGTATATGGATGTTCCATATGGATATTGAACTTATGGGTCGCTCCCTGGATCAAGAGAATGATATTCGAATGATGATTATGTTAAGGATATGAAGTTCTAAGGTTTAGATGTAATCGGGAAGGTTGATAGTACATGTGATAACCTGACTCGATTATGGATGTTACATAGAGGGGCATTCAGGTCATTACACTTAGTAGGTCGAAGACAACCGTCATTTTATGACGAGCTTATTATAATATATATTTGTCCTTGGAGTTCAACCATAACTCTTTAGTGGAATGAGTTAAGGTTAAAATGGTCTTAATGTTGCTATGGGTTTAGCATGGACATTTTGGTCATTTTGGGAGCCAATGGCAAATATGTCTTTTGGTCCCTTCTCTAGTCACTTACCAAGATTGGCATGGTTTCCTAAAATGTTTAGATAACATAAGGATGAATTATTTTAGTGGAAAAATAATTTTGAGTTTAAATTCAAATAGGCCTTTGAAGGCATACATGAATTTAACTCTAGATAAATTGTATGTGGGCCATGGTGTGCATTATCATAAGGGACGTCCATAATAAGATTTCCATGGGTAAGGTTTCCAACTTTGAGTAGGACTCTCTACTTGGAAAGTTGGACTCCTCTTTGGATTAGTATTCTTATGAGAAGGTTTCCTTTTTGGATTAGGAATTTAAAATTAGTAAGTGTTCTACAACTAGTATTACTAATTGTATGGAAAGTTCCTTTTGGTTTCCTTTTCTAATTAGAGTGTTTCTTAAAGGAAATAAGTCTTTCCTTTTTGGACATCAATGAGAATTAGAAGAGATAACTTTGTGGGAAAGCTATCCCAAAGTTTCTATAAAAGAAACCAAGCATCCCCATGGACGTCCAACACTTTGTGAGACACTAGGAGAGCCACACGCCCAGCCCTTTGGAGGTTCTCTTCTTGATAGTTGAGAGCTTAAGGTCTGAGATTTTTCCTTGGAGAAATACTACTTGATTCCTAGATTAAGATCCCACCATCTTAGCCAATCAGATTTGGAAGTGAGATAGAGAAGAAGATCAAAAGGCAATACTAGTGCAGAAAATTCCAGCAACTTGTTTGCTAATTGCAAGTCTGAGTTCGGGCCTTTGGATCTATTTTTTCAGAGATTTGAAGTGTACAAATCTTCGAGGTAATAGTCTTCTTCATTCTCCTTTAATTATACACTTGTTGGTCATGAATTCATGGAGTTCTCATGCGATCTATATGGCTGATTTATGCTGGCCAAATCAGATTTTTAAAATCTGTCATGTTACAAATTAGCCATGAATCTCTTCCGCTTATTCAGATCTGAATTGCATTTTCTTTCAGAAGTAGCATTGCCTATTTATGGCAGGTTGCGACTTCATATAGCTCTTTGGATCTTGAAGAGGCAAAGTGACATTTTTGGTGTCAACAATGTGCAATGGAATACTTGAAAGAAGTTGATTTCCTTTTTACTTGCGAAGGTCGATCTCCGGATCACCACTTGCAATTCCAAGTAAAATAGAAAATCTGGCACACCCACACAAAAAAAATTATTGATGCCCGTTCTCTGTCCCCCGGGCTCGAAAGGGTCGGATCAAACGGACTCCCATGTCCGCCAACCTCGGTAGCACCGAACAGGTTGCGCTGTCCATCAAGCTGGCACACCCAGTGGGACATGTTCATTTGAGAACACGATGCTTGGAAATGAAGTATTTGCATACCATATTTTTTGCTCTATACTTATACTTCTTTTCTGGATTCCTTGGCTACTTTTTAGTTGGTGGCCTATGTTGGATTTCGCATCTAAAAAAAATGAGATGGGATTTTTTGGAAATTTCTAATTCTTTGACTTTATTTCCACTCTTTCTCTTTTAAAAAAAAAATCGGATCTCTCATTTTGGATTCAAATTTGAGAAACTTTGATCCTTTCTCTTTCGGGCACCGGAGCTTGCAAAAATGTTGAGCCTATGACGAATCGGGGATTGGGCCATCATTTCTCTTTGATGAGTCTGTTCGAGATTTCAAAAAAAAAAATCAGATTTTTCAGTTTGGATTCAAAATTGAGAAACTTTGATCATTTCCCTTTTGGGCACCGGTGCTTGCAGAAATGTTAAGCCTGTGACGAATCAGGGATTGGGCCATCGTTTCTCTTCGATGAGTCTGTCCAGGATTTCAAAAAAAAAATCAGATTTCTCATTTTGGATTCAAAATTGAGAAACTTTGATCCTTTCCCTTTCGGGCACCGGTGCTTGCAGAAATGTTGAGCCTGTGACGAATTGGGGATTGGGCAATCGTTTCTCTTCGATGAGTCTATTTGGTATATAAAAAAAAGACATAGACCACTAAGGTTAAACCAATTGCGTTCTTTGATCAGTGTTGATTCAAGAAAAGTCTTGTCCAGAGTGTGGAGACAGCTTGACTGTTCTAGGCAAGGGTCCTCCAAACGGGTCCATTAAGTAATCCTACCCTTACCTGGGGGCAATTCTATCAATCGAGATTTCATAAGACCGGGTTAGGAGGCCTATGTCTACTTTCTCGTCATTTAAATAAGAAAATTTTAAATTAAAAAATTTTAAAATAAAATTTTTAAAATAAAATTTTTTAAATAATATATAAAAAGTATAGAATAAAAAAAAAGTTTTTTTCAAAAAAAATCTTAAAAATAAATAAAAAAATAAAAAAAAAGATATTTTTCAAAAAAGAAATCTTAAAATAAAATAAAAAAATATTTAAAAAATCTTTAAAAATATATATAAAAAAAAGCAGTCACTGGGATGCTCATTCTGGGCTCACTATACCTGTGATCAGAACAATTGTACAATCTATGGTTTCTTGCCTTCTTCATATCGCTTGGGTCATGCCCCTCTAGCGATTTGAAAAGACAAAACCATAGAATTTTCCATTTATGATCATTATATTCTTATGATTACTAATGGATGTGGTCTTTTTTCCGAAATTTTCAAAAAAACTAACATTGGCAGCTTCCTTGACCATTACTTTTGATGAGAACAAGCATAAACACATGCTTCAACAGAAGCAAACCACGCACACCTACAAGCGCCCTGTCAGCTGCTGAAGCATCAACTCCCTCGGCAACTCTCTAAACTCCGGGTCGACCTCGTCTCCCCGGACTATTGTCTTTGGGACACTGGGACCATTCCCATTTCCCGAAGAACAAACTGCTCCTTCCAAGAAGCAGAAGGTCGCCTCTCAACGTGTCACTACCGTGACACCAAAGGCGAACACCAAAAAGCCCGAGGCCCGTGCACCCCCACGAAGCCTCGACCCACAAACGACTAGGATCAGCCAGACAGCACATCATCCACTTCAAGATCTTGACGGGAGCTATCGTGGATCAAGATGCACTCAAGATCCGCCTCTTTGCAAGTACCCTAAAAGGTATGGCCATCGATTGGTACTCCACTCTGCCGAAGGACTCCATCCAAAATTGGGTCATGCTAGAGACACGCTTCCTGACTCACTTTAAAGGTGAGGATCATCCCGCTACTATGGCTCAGCTGTGCAGCCTAAAACAAGGGGAGAATGAGTCTGTTAGATATCGCGATCACTGAGAGGGGGGGGGGGTGAATCAGTGATTCTTTAAAAACAGGTCCAATTTAACAACAAAAGCAAATCAAATCACACAAGGACACCAGATTTAACGTGGTTCACCGAAAGGCTACGTCCACGGTTCAAAGACTGTCCGAACACCAATCCGGAACAGATCTGAATCTATTTAGTCGCACCAACGACAAAGAGCACCAACCCTTAGTTTCAGATAGCACCAACTATCTAGGAAGCACCTACTCCCTTGAGTTTCAGATAACACCAACTATCTAGGAAGCACCGACTCCCTTTACAATTTATCTGCACCAACAGATAGGATCACCAACCCCAGACACCAAGCACCAACTTGATGTTCTACAGAATAAGAATAGAAACCTTTTTCTATAGACCTTCCCCTCTACAATCTCTCTCTCTCAATCCCTTACAAATTGAAATTAAAGCATAAACAGAGAGACACTTATCTTATGGGCGAAACACCATCTTCAAGAGCACATCCTCGTCCACACTTGCTGTAGAAACGTGCAACACAACTGCACACAGCAACAACACCTTCTACTCTCCAAAACCCTCTTTTTTCTTCTCTCTTCTCTTCTCTTCTCTTCTCTTCTGTACAGGTGTGTCTTCTTAAAAACGAGCCTAAACATGCCTTTATATAGGTTATGGTAACCCTTAAGAGTGTTCAAAATAGGCTAGAATTCGTTTAGAAAGAGTCCCAAACGAAATACTTAAGTTTCCTGAATTTTCGTGCAAAACTTCTATTTCTGCGCAACTCAGGTTTCCCGTGTGTTCTACCGGTAGAAATTGCGGTAGAACAGATGAAATTCTCATGTCCAAGCTTCTGCTAGAATTTAAGCCTCTTCTACCGGTAGTACTTGCGGTAGAACTTTCAGAACAGCCACTTCTACCGGTAGTACTTGCGGTTGACAGATGGAAATCTCAGGGTCAGCCTTTTCTACCCCTTTTCTACCCCTGTTCTACCCCTGTTCTACCGGTAGAAATACCGGTTGACAATTGAAATTCTGATTTCCTGTACTGTTCTATTTCAGCTCTGTTTTCTCTTTGAAGCTCTATCAACACCACACTTGTGACATTGTGTTGACAATAATTCCAACACAAGATGATACTTGAGATACTAATTTCTTCAATTCTTCATTAAACTTCTCAAGGCATCTCAAATTCCAACAATCTCCCCCTTTGGAATTGTTGGCAACACTTTTGGAACTTCAACACTTAGAAACTAGTTGATCTTCATGAAGCTCTTTCAGAACCATAGTCTCCCCCTGTCTTTAAAAAAAATCAAGATCTCTAACACTCTTGATACCAATCTCCCCAAAGTTATCATAGCATAACTTCTTCTAACATTGCTTTCTTTGCTTTCTCCTAACTTAAGTCTTTCTCCCCCTTTGACAACAAGTCCAAAGGGACCAACGAAGGAGCGAATAGGATATTCAAGGAATACTTTGCTCCCCCTTTCAAGCCCATCTCCTAAGGATTAGGAGAGTGAGTAACTCCTAATTTTTTCCGGAGATACTCGAAGACTTCCTTTGGCAGAGGTTTTGTGAAGATATCAGCAACTTGCTCAGTAGTTGGAACAAATTCTAACTTTACCTCACCGTCTGCAACCTTTTCCTTGAGAAAGTGATAGCGAATTGCTACATGCTTTGTTCTAGAATGTTGAACAGGATTCTTGGAGATGTGAATTGCACTTGTGTTGTCACAGAGGATCGGCGTAGGATCCGTTGTCGGAACTCCTAGATCAGAGAGCATTTGCCGCATCCATAACACTTGCGTACAACAAGTTGCCGCTGCAATATATTCCGCTTCCGCTGTAGAAAGGGATACTGAGTCTTGTTTCTTACTGTGCCATGCCACCAACCTTTCACCGAGATAGAATGCACCACCGCTTGTACTCTTGCGATCATCTATACATCCAGCCCAATCGGCGTCAGAGTATGCAACAAGAGTAAAGGATTTGCCTTTAGGATACCAAATGCCAAGCTCCATGGTACCTTTCAGATATCGAAATATCCTTTTTACTGCTGTGAGGTGTGTCTCAGTTGGTGATGCTTGAAATCGAGCCACCATACATACTGCTTGCAGAAGATCCGGTCTTGTAGCAGTCAAATAAAGCAAGCTTCCTATCATAGAACGATAAGTGGTGTGATCAACGGACGAACCCTTATCATCTTTGCTTAGCTTTGTGTTCGTTGTCATTGGTGTGCTCACTGGCTTGCTGTCTTCCATGTTAAAATGCTTCAGCATTTCCTTGATGTATTTCATCTGTGATATGAAAATACCATGTTTCAGCTGCTGAACTTGTAAACCAAGGAAGAACTTTAGTTCTCCAAGCATTGACATCTCAAATTCTTTCTTCATCTCTTCAGCAAAATTCCTGCACATTTCTTCATCGTTGCCACCAAAGATTATGTCATCGACATAAACAATGACAACCAGCTGTTTGCTCAACTCTGTTTTGACATAAAGATTGCTATCAACCAATCCTTTTCCAAAACCGATCTTGCGGAGATATAGGTCCAGCCTTGCATACCACGCCCTTGGCGCTTGTTTCAGCCCATAAAGAGCCTTTTTCAATTTGCACACTAGGTCTGAATTTTTGCTAATGAGAAAACCATCAGGTTGCTCAATGTAGACCTCTTCTTCAAGTAATCCATTCAAGAAGGCTGACTTTACATCCATCTGGAATACCTTGAAGGTTTTGTATGCAGCCAATGCAAGAAACATATGAATGGCTTCCAGACGAGCCACCGGTGCAAAGGTCTCTTCAAAATCTATGCCTTCAACTTGAGCATAGCCTTTACAAACCAACCTTGCTTTGTTTCGTATGACCTGACCATCTTCATTCAGCTTATTCCGAAAGACCCATTTAGTACCAATAACATTCTTATCGGTAGGTCTAGAAACTAGTTCCCATGTGGAGTTCTTCTCAATTTGCTCCAACTCCTCATGCATAGCTTTCAACCAACTTTCATCGAGACTGGCTTCAGCCACAGTCTTGGGTTCAATGGTGGACACAAGTGAGTAATTGCTAACTACACTTTGTCTTGTTTTAACACCGGCCTCAGGATCTCCAATGATTTGATCCTTAGGGTGTTGCTCTACCCAAGTGCTTTTCTTTCTAGGTGTAGCATCCTCTGAGTCATCCTTTGATTTCTCAGAATCATTAGGTTTAGCTACTTCATCATCAATCTCACTCGAGTCCTCATAAACGGGACTGTCATAATGAGTTCCATTCTTGGATTCATGGTTTTCATCAATTCTAACATCGGCACTTTCTATGATTTTTCTGGTCCTTTTGTTAAGACATCTGTAAGCCTTACTAGATGAGGAATAACCCAGAAATATACCTTCATCAGCTCTTTCTTCAAATTTGCCCGGATTTTGTTCAAGACGCTTGATGTAACACTTGCTACCGAAGACTCTGAAGTGCTTGACTGTTGCTTTTCTCCCAAACCATAGCTCATAAGGAGTTTTGTCTTCATGTGGCCTGATCAAGCATCGATTCTGAATGTATACAGCCGTATGGATTGCCTCCTTCCAATATTTGTCAGCTAGCTTGCTCTCAGTTAGCATTGTGCGAGCCATCTCTTGCACGGTGCGATTTTTCCGTTCCACAACTCCATTTTGCTGTGGAGTTCTAGGGGCTGAATATTGTCTTTGAATGCCATGGTGCTCACAATAGTTAGTGAACTCTTCAGATGTGAATTCACCGCCTCGATCAGACTTTAAAATCTTGATACGTTTTCCAAGCATATTTTCAACCTGTGCTTTAAACACTTTAAAATGATCAAGTGCTTGATGTTTATATTTAAGAAACATTACCCATGTCATACGAGTATAATCATCAATGCATAACATAAAATACTTATCTCCATTGGTGCTTTGAGTTCGCATCGGACCACAGAGATCAGTGTGCACTAGCTCAAGAGGTTTCTTTGAATGATGCTCCTTTGACTTGAACATTACCCTCGTTTGCTTTCCCTTTTGACAAGAATCGCAAATGGGATTGGAAGGCTTTTCAACTGTAGACATACCTCTGACAGCCTTTGATTTGCAAATCTTTGACATGTTATCAAAGTTTAGATGCCCAAGGCGTTTGTGCCACAACCAACTTTCCTCTGTCCGACTCATCAAGTAAGTCTTTTCAGCTCCATCTAACAATGTATAGAGATTTCCAGCAGTCCTAGATCCAGTAGCCACTGTTTTGCCGTTGCTACACTTCTTGATAGCAAAACCATTCTTATTGAAGACAACTTCGTGGCCTTTGTCACAGATCTGGCTCACACTAAGCAAGTTGTGTCTTAGTCCAGACACATATAAGACCTCGTCTGATCTGATCTTGTTTGCCTTTAGCTGAACAACACCTTTTCCGCAGATTTTGGCACCATCATTGTTACCAAACTTCACTGATCCGCCTTCATAGTGCTGTAATTTGACGAATTTTTCCTTATCACCTGTCATATGGCTTGAACAGCCACTATCAAGGACCCATGGTGCTGTCTTCTTTTGTGCATTGAATGCCGTTCGCACAATGAGAGATTCTTTGGAATTACCTTTCCTTTTCTTTGCCCTCCATGCCTTAACTAACTTGGGTTTCTTTTCAACCTGAAATTGGTTAGCTATAGGCAACCTACAATCCCTAGCCAAGTGTCCATAATTATGACATATATAGCACTCAATTTTGTGGCTGTTTAGGATTGAAAAAGGGTTCCTAGTCACAAGTGGGCTGTTTCTAACATAGAATTTGCAATCAGCTCTTTTATGTCCATATCTATTACAATGATAGCAATAACCATAGAATCTGAACATTCTTCCTTTCTTAGGTGGCTGGATAAACTCCACAAACCTTTTCTTATTGAACATCTCAATATTGGGCTGAATTTGATGCTTTGTAGCCTTGAGAGGTATAGCACTTTGTCTCATAAACAAAGAAGGTGCAGCTTTAGAGGACTCTCCGGTTTCAAATCCAATACCAAATTTATTGTGGAAGGGCTTTTGAACTTTCAGAGTTTCATTGAGTTTCATTGTACCTTCAATCGCTTGGAGTGCTTTGAGTTTTCGGCTACTTTCCAAGTTTTCAGCCTTTGCTCTAGCGATTTCAGTTTCAAGTTTCATAGCCTCTTCCTTTTTTATACTTATTTGACTTTGAAGGACTTCCACCATTCTTTTATATTCTTCAACTTGAGTTTTCAAAGCAATAATTGAACTTTCAGATTCATGAAGAAGTTTCAGATTTTTCTTACTTGTTTTTCGTTCCATGCTAAGCTCCTCAAGTGCGGCAATGAGTTCTTCTTCGAGATTGACCTCGGCCTCCTCTTCCTCTTCCGGCTCTTGCTCCTCTTCTTCTTCTTCAATGGTAACCATGAAGAGAGCTTTAGTTGCCTCGGCTGATTCATCATCGTCTGAAGTTTCAGACGTGCTGTCATTATATTGACTGATGAAGCTTTTGCTTTGCCCTTCTTTCTGAAATTTTTCTTCCACTTACTCTTATCGACATAAGAGTCATCATCATTATTTTCTTTCAGCGGACACTTCGCAGCAAAGTGACCAACACCGCCACAATTGAAGCATTTAAAGGGTAGCTTCCCTTTGTACTTTCCATTGCTTCCTTTCTTCAGCTTTCTAACAAACTGAGCCTCAAGCTCATCATCATCAGTATCAGAATCATGACCAGCAGTCTCTTTTCCCTTTTTCTGAACTTTGAAGGCCGCTTCTCTATCAGATGAAGACGTCTTACCTATGCGCATCTCATAGGCAGTGAGTGAACCATGCAACTCATCCATGGAAAATTCATTCAGATCCTTAGCTTCTTCTATGGCTGAGACTTTTGAATCAAACTGGGGAAGAAGAGATCTTAGAACCTTTTTGACGATGACTGGTTCTTTAATCTCCTCCCCTAGTCCACGAATGTCATTCGTGACTTCATTCACTCGTTGCAAATATGAGTCAACATTCTCGCTTTCCTCCATGCGAAGAGATTCAAATTGAGAGCGATGGGTTTGCAATTTTGCTTCTTTGATCTTCTCATCTCCTTCATGAATGCTTTTCAACTTGTCCCATATTTCCTTGGCTGTTTTGCATGCAATTACTTTGACTAGCTCGCTGTCCACAAGGCCACTAAAGAGTGCATTCTGCGCCTTTGAGTCGTTGTCTGCTAACTTCTTTGTTGCAGCATCATTGGGTACAATGGCAATATTGTAACCGACTCTGACAGTCTCCCAGACATCATAGCCAAGTGACTTAATGAAAGCCTGCATTCTGATCTTCCAGAAGGAGTAATTAGAACCATCAAACAAAGGTGCTTTCTTATTCCCTGTATTGGTTGCCATGTGATTTGACAAGAGATCACCCTTAGCGTGTTAAGCTTTTCAAGAGAACCTTACGCTCTGATACCAATTGTTAGATATCGCGATCACTGAGAGGGGGGGTGAATCAGTGATTCTTTAAAAACAGGTCCAATTTAACAACAAAAGCAAATCAAATCACACAAGGACACCAGATTTAACGTGGTTCACCGAAAGGCTACGTCCACGGTTCAAAGACTGTCCGAACACCAATCCGGAACAGATCTGAATCTATTTAGTCGCACCAACGACAAAGAGCACCAACCCTTAGTTTCAGATAGCACCAACTATCTAGGAAGCACCTACTCCCTTGAGTTTCAGATAGCACCAACTATCTAGGAAGCACCGACTCCCTTTACAATTTATCTGCACCAACAGATAGGATCACCAAACCCCAGACACCAAGCACCAACTTGATGTTCTACAGAATAAGAATAGAAACCTTTTTCTATAGACCTTCCCCTCTACAATCTCTCTCTCTCAATCCCTTACAAATTGAAATTAAAGCATAAACAGAGAGACACTTATCTTATGGACGAAACACCATCTTCAAGAGCACATCATCGTCCACACTTGCTGTAGAAACGTGCAACACAACTGCACACAGCAACAACACCTTCTACTCTCCAAAACCCTCTTTTTTCTTCTCTCTTCTCTTCTCTTCTCTTCTCTTCTGTACAGGTGTGTCTTCTTAAAAATGAGCCTAAACATGCCTTTATATAGGTTATGGTAACCCTTAAGAGTGTTCAAAATAGGCTAGAATTCGTTTAGAAAGAGTCCCAAACGAAATACTTAAGTTTCCTGAATTTTCGTGCAAAACTTCTATTTCTGCGCAACTCAGGTTTCCCGTGTGTTCTACCGGTAGAAATTGCGGTAGAACAGATGAAATTCTCATGTCCAAGCTTCTGCTAGAATTTAAGCCTCTTCTACCGGTAGTACTTGCGGTAGAACTTTCAGAACAGCCACTTCTACCGGTAGTACTTGCGGTTGACAGATGGAAATCTCAGGGTCAGCCTTTTCTACCCCTTTTCTACCCCTGTTCTACCCCTGTTCTACCGGTAGAAATACCGGTTGACAGTTGAAATTCTGATTTCCTGTACTGTTCTATTTCAGCTCTGTTTTCTCTTTGAAGCTCTATCAACACCACACTTGTGACATTGTGTTGACAATAATTCCAACACAAGATGATACTTGAGATACTAATTTCTTCAATTCTTCATTAAACTTCTCAAGGCATCTCAAATTCCAACAGAGTCAACATATGACTTCATTCATAAGTGGAAAGCAATGGCATACAAATGCTCTGATGTATTGCCACAAGCGTCGCTAGTCGACATCTGCCGAAACAACATGAGAGCCAGAATCCGCTCCATGATCATCGGCAACAAATCAAAGAACCTGGGAGAACTCCTAGAAGCTTCCATGGAAGCTGAAACGGTAATTAAATACCTCAACAGTCAGAAATCATCAAGAAAAGAGCCAACCGCCATTGCAACCTCAAAACCAAAGAAAAAGGAGGTCCTTAATGTGCAAACCAAGTCAGCTCCTCAGCCACCAAAGAAAGCTGAAAACAAAGCTGCTGGTAAGAGACATGAACTCTCTGATGCCTTCAAAGAACGAGTAGAAAAGAAATACCCATTCAATGAAGATGTTGATGAAATCTTCGGAGCTCTTGTGGCAAACGGCAAGCTCACCTTGCCTGAACCCAAAAGACCAAGTGATGTTGGCAAAACCAACGATCATCGGTACTGTCCATACCACCAGATGATCTCGCATCCTCTCGATCAATGCTTTGTTGTGAGAGAGAAAATAAACGAGATGTAGAAAATCGGAGTCATCACCTTTGACAAAAACTATGGGTCTGCCTCCGTCAACATGGTGTCATGTGGACAAACATAAAAATCACCGAAGAAGAAGATCACTACTTCCTTCAAGGTGATAAACTCAATTCAAGCGTCTGAAGAACTGGTTCCTTTCCCGATACCAGACGGACAACCCATATGGGTACATCCCGATCTACTAGAAGATGAAAATTGGGAGGTCGTGAAAACAAAGCCTACAGCTCAACAGCGAAGGCAGGCTAGGAAACATCTCCTCAAGCTCAAACGGCAAGAGAAGACCTAGCCAAAACAAGAAGTCCGAGAAAAGGCAGAGGCTTCCTCTACCGCTTCACTGGAGGCAACAAAAACGTCCCTTCCAGAGACTTCAAAGGGGGTAAGAAAATTCACTCTCAGTGATTTCATGCCACCTCAATTCAAAGAAGCCACGTAGGGGGTATCATACTCTTGCAATTCGGTAGTTGGATTCTCCATTGATGGATACAAGTCCAGCGACACCGATGATGGATTCGAATCTAACTACACCGACGAATGGGAGGAGTCCCTTGAAACAGGAGAATATCTCTCAGATGAAGAATGGGTTCCTGAGACTCATCTTATGCCAGTAATCTAGTATAACCCCCTATAGCCACAAGGATCCTGGTCTGATGATGAAGAAGACCAAGAGGTTGTACAATAAAATGCTGTTGACGCAGCACCCGTCATTGCTCCAGTGGAAATCAACTATGTTGAGCTACAAAGAGTTGATGAAGAAGAAGATTTGGCTCCCATGCCTGATCTTGAAGAATATGTAAGGATCTTGCAGCGTCTCGCTCTAGAAGAATATGAAAACCAAGTAGGAGGTTTTCATTTGTTCAGGACTTGTTCCCGGAAAATGCTCCGTGCAACACAATCACTGAGGATGGCAACTCTGCTGCAGATACATCCTCAGCAAATGAAAAATGACAGCCTCTTGATCCTGAAGATATTCTTCCAAATGAAGACCCTTCTCAAGAAGCTCTCGAAGTTGGTACAGGCACCCGCTCTGGCCGGGACTACCACAAAAATTACAACCAATCTTCCTTTACATATGTAAATCCTTCGGGAAAAGATGTTGTAAGCGCCCCTAGTGGCAACAATGATGAACATGCCGGCCCTAAGGAGGCTTTCAAGTATGACTTGATTAATCATTTCAAGCACATACCTGCACGTCTGCACATCCTAGGTTTATTGCGAATGTCTCCGCACACTCGTGATAATCTCATTTCAGAATTACAAAAGCTGAATGAGGATGTCGACAAACATGTCCCGCACGTCCTCCAAATTGAAATGGACTACCGGGTCAAAAACTCAGAAACTTCCTCAATGGGAGAAAAGAAGAAAACTAAGGGATCATGCATCGAATGCCTCTCGGTTCAAAAAGCAGCCAGTGCAACCATCGCCTTCACAAAGGAAGACCTCCTACTTGGCTAAACAAGGCATAACCGATCCCTGTACTTCACAGAGTACATCAAGGAAATGCCTATGCATAAAGTTCAGATCGACCTAGGTTTGGCACTCAACCTCATCTCCACGTCGGCTCTCGAAGAGTTGGGCATCCCACCCAGCAAGCTGAGCCACACATCTGTATCTATCTTTGGATACGATGGGAGTACTCAAAGGCCTATCGGCAAAATCAGGTTCAAGTTGCAGATCGGTGATCTTATCTCTGAGGTCACTGTGTATGCAATAAAAACCCCTTCATGCTACAACATCCTTCTCGGACGCCCCTGGATCCACGAGAATGGTGTTGTCCCTTCAACTTTACATCAATGCATCAAGTTTGTTGGCGACGACGGCATGATACATCGAGTCTTTGCGAACAGAAAACCCTTTAAAGGTAAAGAAGTCCACTTCGCAGACTCACAGATGTATGAAGGTGAAAAGGAAGAAGAGGAGAAGCACACAGCACCCTTTGCCGAAAATCTCCAGAAAGATAAAGGTAAGGCTCCTCAATAATCATCGGAAGAAAACAAGCCATCCGGTAAATCTGAAGAGAGCATTCAAACTCCCTTCATCATCTCCCTCAAACCTTCAAAGCCTTTGGTCATCACAACAAAAGTGAAGAAGGCAAAGCAAAAGTCTGGGGGCAAATTTGTTGTCTCTTTCGTGTCTATCGTGCAAGACACGAATTCAGATTCAGAGCCAGAAGACGACACATCGTCAACCCAAGCTGACACTCAGCAAGTTCAGCCTGCTCTTACTCCAATCGAGACAACTTCTGACATAGAAGATCCTACGTCAGCTTCCTTCGTTGTTCCAGCAACTTCAGCAAAGGAAAAGCCAATCTTCTTCCATAGATCGGATGCTTCTTCATTAAACTCCGTGCTTGAACCTTTCCAAAATGAAGGTATGCCTCAACTATCCTTATATAGTTCTGTGGCACAAGCTATTATGAAGAAAATGGGCTATGATGCTCAAAACCCAGTCGGTTTGGGAGAAGGACGCGGTATTCTCACTCCATTAGGGCCCGTCTTGACCAAAAGCCAGCTGGAAGATTGGAGACTCTACGGTTTCATAGAGAAATCTTCACATGGGTTAGGGTATGATCCCGACACTCCCTTGAGACAGCTGACACAAAGGCTTAAAAGTCAATTTACTGACCAAGCCTCAACATCTCAAGTCCATGAAGACATCGATCTCCCTGGATATCTCTTCGATGAGTCACCTGACAAAGATCTAGTAAGCTCATCCAATTGGTACGATTTCTTTAACGATGAGGAGGAATTGTCCGATGGCACAGACGTGTGGTCTTCTGACCCATAAGAGCCCTCATCTCCAAAAGAAGTAGCCTACTTCGACACGGTTTCACTAGGCGATTGGGATCATCTCATAGCAAGCCTTGGGAAAATTGTCGATCAAGAAGACCCGTGGAAAGGAACAAAACCTTGGTCTGGAAATGCCCTTGAAACCCCAGAAGGTTCGTTGAGCTGGAAGCCTCCGAAAATATTGTGGAGGAACCACCTTCGAACCTTCCAACAGAAGATCCTGTTCAAAAGATAGACTTGGGAACACCAGATAACCCACGTCCTGTATTCATAAGCAAGAATATAAAGGATGATGAGTTACCCGAGTATATCGCCTTTCTTCGTGAGTTCGTTGATTGCTTTTCATGGTCTTACGCTAAAATGCATGGCTTAGACCCCAAAATAGCAGTCCACAAACTCAATCTTCAAGAAGACATCAAGCCTGCCAAACAGGGTCAAAGAAGATTCCGTCCAGATGTGATGGATAAAATTGAACAAGAAGTTCAAAAACCCAAAAGTGTCGGCTTCATCCGTGAGGAACAACATCCTGAATGGTTGGCCAACATTGTCCCCGTGACAAAGAAAAACGGGCAGATCAGGGTGTGTATTGACTATAGAGACCTGAATGATGTTCGCCGTACAAAAGCTGCATCACTACTTGCTTTCCAACACAGTCTACCTGGTCTCGAGGATCAACCTCTTAAAGGTCCTTGTCACAAAAGCAAGTTCTCTCAATGCCCGACTGGCAAAATGGTCCATCCTTCTATCACAATTTGATATTAGGTATTTACCATAAAAGGCAATCAAAGGGCAAGCTCTAGCGGACTTCCTCGCAGAGCATCCATTGCCTAAAGATTCTCCACTCAGAGATGATCTCCTAGACGAACCAGTCTACAATGTGGAGACTTTCTCACAAAATGCTTCCTGGGACATGTACTTTGACGGTGCAACCAGGACAAATGAAAAAAGACAGCTGATCTTGGGAGTTGGCATCCTCTTTGTTAGCCCCGACAAATACATGATTCCACACGCTTTCTCGCTACTTGAACCATGCACAAACAATGCAGCTGAATATCAAGCTCCGATCCGAGGATTGGAACTCGCCATCGAATTCGATATCACCATGCTGGAAATCTTTGGAGACTCTCAATTGATCGTTAACCAGATGAATCAGAAATTTCAAGTCAGGAAGCCTAATCCGTTGCCTTACTACAACAAGGCATAATCTCTTCTGCAAAAGTTTGACATGTGTCACATCACCCACATTCATAGAGGTGAAAACATACGTGCAGATGCCCTGGCTGGACTTGCCGCATCTATGGTAATCCAAGAAGGGGAAAACAAGCAAATCACTGTGTGCAAAAAAAGAATCCTTCCTCCTCTTAACACACACCAAGCAGTTGCTGAATGCCACCAAGTGGTTGGAAATCGGATCTGTATCCTTCAACCTTCAATCGGCGACTAGAGGGATCCGTTCATTGATTACATTATGTTCGGAATCCTACCTGAAGATCCAAAAGAACGGGTAAGCATCCAAAGGCGAACCCCAAGCTTTCGTTTGGATATTCCTTTAAAAAAACCTTTATAGGAAATCCTTCAACAGAGTACTTCTACGCTGCTTGTCACAACAAGAGGCTAAAGAAACACTCAAAGAAGTTCATGTTGGTCTTTGCGGAGCTCATCAGGCTGGTCCCAAGCTCTATGATCAGATAAAAAGGTTAGGTTATTACTGGCCTACCATGGTAGCTGACGCAATGCAATTTGCTAAACGCTGCCAACAATGCCAAGTTCACGGAGATTATGTTCACATGCCTCCAGAATGGCTACATCCTACAGTGATTTCATGGCCTTTTGAAGCCTGGGTATGGACATCATAGGTCCTATTTCTCCCACTTCGAGCAAAGGTCATCGCTTCATCTCGCCGCTACGGATTATTTCTCCAAGTGGTCAGAAGCATTTGTGCTCAACAAAATGAAGACCTTATCAGTCCTTCGTTCCAGCGCACCAACATCATTTGTCGTTTCGGCATACCCAAGAGATTCGTCCATGATAACGGACCACAATTCCGGGATCATCGATTCTACAGGTTCTGCGACAAATACAAAGTCCAAAGCTGTCCTTCGACTCCATACAATCTGGCAGCAAACGGATTAGCAGAAGCTTTCAACAAGACACTCTGCAAAATCTTCAAAAAAAAATGCTCTCTAGTCACAAAAAAGACTGGAGCGACAAACTATCTGAAGCTTTGTGGGCCTATCGAACCACCGTTCGAGGACCAACCCATAGCACACCATTCTCCTTGGTCTATGGATGCGAAGCTGTCGTGCCCTTGGAAGTACAATTTCCTTCCTCGAGGGTATCCTTGCAAAATGACATGACTCAAGAAAGCAATGTCAAATTGTGACTCCATGAGCTGGACAATCTCGATGAAAGACGGCTTGAAGCTCGACAAAACATAGAACTTTACCAAGCAAGCATGGCAGGATCTTTCGACAAAAAGATCAGGCAACGCGCCTACAAAAAGGGTGACTTGGTTCTTGCGGTAAAAAGACCAATGGCCTTCGCTCATAAGTCCAAATGCAAATTTGAGCCAAAATGGGAAGGACCCTACGTCATCGACATGGTTTTCTCCAACGGCGCAAACGCACTCCTAAACATGGAGGGTGATAGATGTATGCTACCCATCAATGGCAAGTTCTTAAAGCGGTACTACCCTTGAAGACTTACCCAACTGGGTAAGAGCAATGCCTGTACGTCCAAAACCGGTTTCCTAGTACACGCTCGTCAAACCCACTCTTTTTAGAATTTTCATATCAAATGTTGAAATTTCTAGAAATTTAAACAATGCTTACTTTCACCGTTTCATTGTTCAAAAAAAAATTCCAAGTTTAGGAACCTTTCCCTAACTTGACCAAAATTTTCAACCCTTGAACCCAAAATTCATGGCTTGAGACAAAATCCGGATTCAGGGATTTCCACCCTAGTCCACCCTGCCTTTTACCGCCAAAATGGTTTTAGGTCAAAACTTATGACCCTCGTGTCTTTAAATAAAAAAAATGGTTTTTCAAAAAAACCGCGGGGAAGCGACGCTTAGTCAATACTCGAACAAATCGGAAGCATACGAACCATGTTCACATTTCCAAAATTGCAGGGAAGTGACATTTCGTCGATACTTGCAAAATCCGAAACCGTGAAGATGCAACATTTCGGTTGATATCCACAACCCAAATTTCAAAGGTTCGAAAAAAACCAAGAAACCATGGAAATGCAACATTTCAGTTGATATCCACAACCCAAATTTCAAAGGTTGAAAAAAAAACCAAGAAATCATGGAGATGCAACATTGCAGTTGATATCCATAACCCAGAGGTTCGAGAAAACCGCAAATTTCAAAAATCATTGGGAAACGACATCAAGTCAGTACCCGCAAAACCAAAATTTTTGAAAAGAAAGGATACGACATTCCATCGATACTTGTACCCAAATCCGCGAGGATGCGACATTCCATTGATACTCGCAACTGAATGAGCAAGGATGCGACATTCCATTGATACTTGCAAGACCATTCAGTAGGGAGGTGACTTTTAGTCGATACTTGCATTTTTGAAAACAAAAAACCGGCTATAAATGCCATCAAAACCGGCTATAAATGCCGCAAATCGGCTATAAATGCCACAAAACAAACCGGCTATCAATGCCACAAAACAAACCGGTTATCAATGCCACAAAACAAAATCGGCTATCAATGCCACAAACCAAAAACTTGGCTTTCAAAAAAAAACCCGGCTATCAATGCCACCAAATCAGCTATCAATGCCTCAAAATTGGCTCTCATGCCAACCCGGCTATCAATGCCACCAAATCGGCTATCAATGCCACCAAAACTGGCTATAGATGCCACCAAAACTGGCTCTCATGCCAAAATCGGCTTCCATGCCACAAACAAAAAAAAATATGGCTCCCCTGCCAAAACAATCATTTGACAAAAGATTTTCACAAAATTACAAGCTTTTGATCAAATCCCATTTAGCAATTACTTTCATCACAAAAGATTTAAGTGAGCATAGGGAAAACAAAAAAGAAAAAAAGCATCCCATTTATCAATTGCTTTCATCACAAAAAGATTTAAGTGAACGTAGGGAAAACAAAAAACAATCAGATTTAAGTGTTCACAAGCACTACAAAAAAAAAAGAGTACCAAAAAAAATATACATGTGGTACCAAAAAAAAAGAAGAAGGATAGTTTCTGTTACAAAAATCTGGAGCTCAACCAAAAATGGTTCCTAGCCAAAATTTCAGCTCCTCAAGCAAACTTTTGGCCTTAGCTGTCAGAGTTTCCAGGGCACGCTTCTTCAGAAACTTGCCATGAGATGCTGGAGAAGGCTGCAACCCTTCTTACACACCGGGAAGCTTATCCCGAGCAGTTTGCCATTGTTTGTCCTCTTGAAACTTCATTTCAAGAACTCGATCAGCATCTGCAACCCGGCGAATCAGAGCACTCTCCCTGTCGCGAGCCTCTGTTATAGCAGCCCACTTGGCAGCGACTTGTGCCTTTAAATGCTCAAGACATTTCCTGGCCTCATCGACCTCCCTATCAAGGATGTTAAGGTCATGTGTCAGCCCAATGATGGCTAGCTCTTCTAAGTTCTTCTCTCGGACTAGCTGCTTCCTGCTTTGTGTAGCCTCATTCAGGTCAAACTTAGCCTTATCAGCAGCGTCCAGGAACATCTCCTTGAAGAACCGGTCGTCAGCAAAACCTATGGTCTCAAATCACTTATTACCCAGTGCAATGATCCTATCAACGATCGCCCTGGCACCTGTGACATCCAGACCAGCCTCTTCGGCATCAACGAGAATCTCCTGCACATGCTAGATCATACCAAATCCGGCATCCAAGTGTCCAGCAAGGAGAGTCTCAATCCAAGAGCTCAGAACCCGCACCACCACCTTCTTCGCAAAAAGAAGAGATGGCACAGCTGAGGATTCGCCCCGCTCCGTCGGTCGGCTGCTCATGTCATGCCTCGTTGGAAGAGTAACAAAAGAACTCTTTCCAGTCGGAGCTGCTGGGGAAGAAATCTCAGCACGAGGTACCTCCTCCACAGTGTCAGAATTGGTTGCAGGAGTCTCTACCTCCGGATCAACCTCTGGCATCTCTTGCTCTGGTTCTGAAGGAAGCAACGGACTATCCTTTGTCACCTCAAAACCTACCAAAGAAACACAAAAAGGTATGAATATGATCCTGTTTGAAAATCATTATCAGGGTTATTACTATAAAATACCTTCTTCGACGACTGGTGGAACACTCTCTTCCTCCATGAACTCATCGGAAGCATCGTCAACATTTGCGTCCATCGATGGTTCAAAGTCATCGGAATCCTGTGGCAAGTCAGCTGACAAGAAAAAAGTTAGCAAACCAAGTCACAGACAAAAAAAAATAAAGCAAAAGAAGTTATACCAATTGGAGATTCTGGAATCACTCCAGAGTCCCTCGGTTCTTCTTCAGGTGCCCCGACAGGATCCGTCACCACCTCATAGGTTGGAACCTCAGGCATCGCCAAGTCTTCTGCTGCTAAAAAAAAGAAAAGCAAAAACAAAAAGCAAATTAGAACATGGAAAATCCCATGAAAAACAATGGAAAGAGCAAGAGGAAGAATCATACCTTCACCGACGGTCTCTTCTTCTCGGCTTCTCTTTTATGGAGGCTCGTCAGCATTTCCTGGCACCTCCTCATTGATAGTAAGAGGGACTTTTATGTTAGGAGAGTCCTCATGTTGCCCCTTGCTGCAATGATGACTCATCTTCCTCTTACTTTTGCGGGCTCGCTTCTTAGAAGAACCTGCCCCACTGTCAGAGTCAGGTTTCCCACTTGACTCCTCACTGGATGGTCTACTCTTGCTAGTAGACTCCACGGAAGCTTGCTTTTGTGCCGCTTGCATCCAAGCATCAAGTTCAGCTTCCTCTTGTTCTAGCTGCTCTAAAGCCTCATCAGGTATTTCTCGAACAGCTTTAGAACCAATGACGCCCTGGTCACCGAGAAAGCCTATCTTGTGCTTCTCTCCAGAAAGTATGGCCCAAACCTCCCCTCACCGGACGCCATCCGACTTTCCAAGGCCTTTTCCAGATGATTGCTTCACATCAAGCTCCTTCTTGGAAAGCCCCCGATATGCCGAAAAGCTCTCTGCAAACCACTTCGCGAAGCCAGCAGTCCTGGAAGTCGACCCGACCCCCTAACCTGCCACATACAGCTTGTTAGGTCACAATGTCAAAACCTAAATCCACATCCCTGATGTCATCTTCAAAACTTTACCTCGAGATGGTATGTGATCCCTTTCAATACCATAAAATTCCCCTGGAAGCTCAAAAGACTCTTGGTCAAGTCACAAGCTCTCCTTCAAAAATTTCTTCGAGGCACATCGACTACAAAAGTTAAGCAACTCGTCGCTGCACCTCGAGGGGGCATTTGTTGACACCAAAAATGTCACTTTGCCTCTTCAAGATCCAGAAAGCTACATGAAGTCGCACCCTGCCATAAATAGGCAATGCTACTTCCAAAAAATCAAATCTTATCAGAATCAAACAAAAACTGCAAGATCCTTCAAGACAGCCAAAAGAGGGGCACACAAGAAGTTTCAGGCCATTTCAAAATCATTTGGTCTAACTTCACTTCTCCAGCAGCTGAAAAAGAGCTTCCGGCGGTGAAAGTATCGGAGACACCAAATCTTCGATCAGAGCCGATGGATGGTCTCAAAATACATCCAAAAGGCTCCACGTCAAGTTCCGTGTCAAAACCGACAATGTTTGACCCTACATCAACCCTCCAATAGCTAAATCAAGCCTCTCAGCGGCGAGAACCATCGAGGCCATCACTCATCAGATAGAACACATAGACGGCTTCAAAATCCTTACAAAGGGCTACACGTCAAATTTTAGGTCATTTCTACAACATTTGACCAGACTTTAACGCTCGGAAGCCAAATCAGGCCTCTTGGCGGCGAAGCTCTCCGGGACCATGGTTTCCAAGACAGAGCCGGTGGATCATCTTAAAATGACTCCAATAGGTTCCCTGTCAAATTTCAAGCCAATCGGACATCGGTTGACCGCATATCAAGCCGCGACATCTTCATCGCGACAAAAACAAGTCTACTGGTGATAGGACCCCAAACGGCTTCAAAACTCAAACAAAAGCTATGGTTGGTCTTATTTATTGCTCAGGAGGCTTCACCCCAAATTTCAGGTCATTCCGACATCGTTTGACCCAATTTCAGCTTCTGACGGAAAATCGACAACTCTGCGCGACAAAGTCTTCGGCTTTCTTGAAAAATTGGAAGCTTTGCAATCCAAAATGCAAGGATTCTCATCAAGTTTTCTATAGGGAAATTAGGCCAATAAATGATCAAAATGTCAAGAAAAAATACAGAAGAAAAAAGAATCGAAAAACATAAAAAACGGACGCAAAACGGGACAAAAAGGGGGAAACCCCCCAGGGTCGCAGACCCCTGCGACCATGGGGCACGGGATCACCGGGTGGGCCCCGAAAACCCCATTTTTCGTCGTTTTTTCGCAATTTGAAGCATCCAACTTCTGTGATTTTCCAAAATTCATACTTTTGAGACACCAAATCCTTTGACATCTGTCAAAATCACGGGTCAATCATCAAGAGTATCAAAATCAACATTGATCGCCAACCGGTCAAACCAAACAAGTGTGCTTTCTACCCGACCGATCGAGAAATCGACAGGACAAATGGCACTGACCGGCTGTTGGCAACCAATACCTTATGTTACATGGTCATCCAATGTCGATCTATATGAAGATCCATCGATGATCATCGCCAGAAGAATCCCAAAAGACGCGGCACGGCCCGCGACTCTTCAACTGCTCGGCGACCACTTAATGAGATTAATTGACTAGCTTTATTGCAGTCATTAATTCATTTCTTTGGACGACCCAATCAGAAGCAAGCATCCGGGAGTTACAAGTCAATTGATTCATGGCATTTAACCCATGAAACTCCTCCCATCGTGGCGATTAAAGGCGATTAAATGCCCTCAATCTCCTCCGGCCAATCAAAACCCAAGAAAAAAGAGTTACAAAATAAAGAATTCAATCTTGTAACTCCTCCCTTTATGTAGCTTTATGACAATTAAAGCTCATAAATCCTCCTAAATGGCTACCTAAAAGCCTATAAATAGGAGAACATTCCAAAGAACTCCAGATCGGAAAAATCAAACAGAGATCCCTGATCAGAAAGAAGCACAGAAAATCCAGAGAAAGAAAGAAAGAAAACTCTGCTGAAGTTCTGCACCGGCCACCACTACAAGGTGACAAAAGTCCCTTGGGGGGTACCCCCCCCCCCCCCGGGGTCCTTGCCTTCTCCTTCTGCCTCCAATGGCTTAGACATGGCTTTTCAGCCCGTCTCTTAGTTTTTTATTGGATATAGGACCTCCTTTTGGTCTTTGTCCTCTAAAAACCTGAGGTTATAGCCAAGCCAATCGAATCAAGAGCATCATCTATTCTCATCTGCGTGGATGATGGGGAAGTCTACACATGGCTTGCGACCGTCAATCTGAACGAGTCCCCCATAATCTCCTGAGAAGTTAGATCCTCCTTTTCTTGCTTTTCATTGTAGTTTGTATTTTTCCAAAAGAGACAAAAATCACAACTCTTGTCTTTCATTATTGATAAGAATTGTAAATCGGCTATAAACGCCAAAAATCGGTTATAAATGCCAAAATCGGCTATAAATGCCAAAAAAATCGCCTTTCACGGCAAACCAAGAAAAATGTTTCTTTTCTTAAATATATGTGCAATGGAAAACTTGAAAGAAGTTGATTTCCTTTTTACTTGCGAAGATCAATCTCCGAATCACCACTTGTAATTCCAAGTAAAAATAGAAAATCTGGCACACCCACACAAAAAAATATTGATGCACGCCTTTGTCCCCCGGTTACGAAAGGGTCGGACCCAACGGACTCCCACGTCCGCCGACCTCGGTAGAACCAAGCAGAAGCGCTGTCCATCACTTACCATGATCTAATAGAACTCCTCACTCTTAAGAGCGATCAGTCGCTGCCTCATCTCATCTCTGTTGAGGTAGTCACACTCTTCCAAGTTTCTCTCAACATACTGAACCTTCTCCTAGGCCTGCTGAATGGCCGGATTAGAAGATCTAGCATATCGACGAGGTACGCTTGTAACAGGCTCTTTACCCTTGCTCGTTCTAGAGGAACCACCTGCAAAGGTTGGAAAAGAAAAAGATCAATCATAACAAATGACAAAATTTCCCTAAAAAAAATCTGGCGAAATTTTGGCATGATTCCGGGGAAATTCCGAAGAAAAAGGAAATATCCCGAAAGAAATATAAAGCTTGAAAATGGGCTCAACATTGCTGCGAGCTCCGAAACTCCAAACTTTCGAAACCTCGAAGTCTCCGCAAAATCAGGAAGCTCCAAATTCCCAAATTTGCAAAAAACTTTCAGGTAAGTTATTACATCATGCTACCAATTCAATTTACAAAAGAATGCATGCATGAACATCTTGGTTTGCCAAAAATTGCATTATCATGATGAGCAAAAAAAAAGAAAAAATAAACATTCTCAAAAAAAAAAAACAGGGAGAAAGAAAAGAACAAAAAACGAAGAAAAAGAAAACATTCTAAAAAAAAAGATCAGCAAAAAAAATGGAACAAAAATGGGACTAGCCCACAAGCCATGTGGCCGTATGGCCAGATCCGTATGGATCTATCCATATGGCCCACAAAAAAATGTGCAAAAAAAAGAATAGAAAAATGCACGAGGAAAAAAAAACACGTGTGAAAAAAAGAAAGAAAGAGAAAGAAACAGGAGGAAAAGAAAAGAAAGAAACAAAAAAAAACAAACAAACACTTTCTTTTTTTACCATCCTACTTTCTACAAAGGGCTTTTCTTGAAAAAGAGAACTTACTTGAAGCCATTGATGGAGAAGAAGAAGAAAAGCTTGAAGATCTTTGAAGAAGAAGAACTCTTGGTCTTGGAGCACTCTTGAGATTTTTGTAAAAGAAAGCAATAAGAGCAAGATAACCAACCTCCCTTTGCTTTTATAGAAGAGAGCAAATCAAAGAAGGAAACAAGAAAGGTAAGTGTTACTAATTAGTAACCTTACCAAAAGAAAGAAAATTAGAAAGATTCTTTCTCAAAAGAAAGATATCTTGAGGGATTCTCTCCCAAAAAGAAAGCAATGAGAAATTTTCTCCCAAAAGAAAGGAGATTTGAGATATTCTCTCCCAAAGAAAGATATCTTGAGATATTCTCTCCCAAAATAAATGGGACATGAGAGATTTTCTCCAAGCAAAGAAATTCTTAGATATTCTCTATCCAAAGGAGATATTTTTAGATATTCTTTACAAAAATGACATCATATGAGATCTAAGCCATTTTGTTGGGATTAGTGTATGCCCTAAAGCCCACTAGCTGCATTCTCATCTTTTGTTACTGGATATTTACTGGTTATTTAATTGAAAGACTCTTTTATGCCTAAACATGTATATATGTATGGTTGCGTAAGGCCCATTGTTTCTAGTAAATGAATTAGGTGTGTAGTGTCTACACACAGATAGGTCTAATTCATGGACAACTGGAAACATCATATTTGTTCATAACTGAAAGATGGAGCTGGGCACTTCATCTTGGTAGAAGTTATAATGAGATACTCTCCTATATAGGGTGACATACCTAAGTCACGGGAGGGCTTTCCCGGATCTATCTCATTAGTGCATGTGTCATGCATTGAACAGGACCGTTGTAGGTGTGATCTCTAAAATAGTACTATCACAGAAAAGAGATCAAGTCACCTCATGCTACTAAGTAACCGGTGCTCTTAATCTTGAGCATTTGTGGATGAACTGACGAAGTCAAGTTCTTGTGCTTTAATTCACTATGGGTGAGATTCTATTCATGGGTCAACAGCTCTGTGTTTTGGGTACTCGGACTTGATCAGTTGGGACGTGCAAATGCAATATAGAATCTATGCCATCTGATGATGGAATAATCGTCCCCTTAGAATTATCCGATTAATCATCAAAATCTAAGATCTTAGTATATGGATGTTCCATATGGATATTGAACTTGTGGGTCGCTCCCTAGATCAAGAGAATGATATTCGAATGATGATTATGTTTAAGGATATGAAGTTCTAAGGTTTAGATGTAATCGGGAAGGTTGATAGTACATGTGATAACCTGACTCGATTATGGATGTTACATAGAGGGGCATTCAGGTCATTACACTTAGTAGGTCGAAGACAACCGTCATTTTATGACGAGCTTATTATATTATATATTTGTCCTTGGAGTTCAACCATAACTCTTTAGTGGAATGAGTTAAGGTTAAAATGGTCTTAATGTTGCTATGGGTTTAGCATGGACATTTTGGTCATTTTGGGAGCCAATGGCAAATATGTCTTTTGGTCCCTTCTCTAGTCACTTACCAAGATTGGCATGGTTTCCTAAAATGTTTAGATGATATAAGGATGAATTATTTTAGTGGAAAAATAATTTTGAGTTTAAATTCAAATAGGTCTTTGATGGCATACATGAATTTAACTCTAGATAAATTGTATGTGGGTCATGGTGTGCATTGATATGTGGGACGTCCATAATAGGATTTCCATGGGTAAGGTTTCCAACTTTGAGTAGGACTCTACTTGGAAAGTTGGACTCCTCTTTGGATTAGTATTCCTATGAGTTAGTTTCCTTTTTGGATTAGGAACTTAAAATTAGTAAGTGTTCTACAACTAGTATTACTAATTGTATGGAAAGTTCTTTTTGGTTTCCTTTTCTAATTAGAGTGTTTCTTAAAGGAAATAAGTCTTTCCTTTTTGGACATAAATTAGAATAAGAAGAGATAACTAAATGGAAAAGGTTTCCACAAAGTTTCTATAAAAGAAACTAAGCCTACCCTTGGACGTCCAACACTAGAACAAGAATTGCAACACTTTTTTAGCACACCAAGAGCCCCACACGTCCAGCCCCTTGAAGCTCTTTCTTCTCCCTTGAAGAAAGTTAAGGTCTGAGATTTTTCATGAGAAAAATAGTTCTTGTTTCCTAGATTAAGATCCCACCATCTTAGCCAATCAGATTTGGAAGTGAGATAGAGGAGAAGATCAAAGGCAATACTAGTGCAGGAAAATTCCAGCAACTTGTTTGCAAATTGCAAGTCTGAGTTCGCGCCTTTGGATCTATTTTTTCAGAGATTTGAAGTCTACAAATCTTCGAGGTAATAGTCTTCTATCATCTCTATTAATTAGACACATGTTGGTCATGATTTAATGGAGTTTTTATGCGATTCTTTATGGCTGATTTCCGCTGCATAGTGCAGAAATCAGATTTTTTAAAATCTGTCATGCTTTGCATCAGCCATAGTAGTCTCTTTATGAGAAGTTTCAGATCTGAATCGCAGTTTCTTTCAGTGGTATCAGAGCCACTCCATGTAAAATCATGATCCCATGTTGTGTGTAATTATTCTTAGATTGATTATGGGTATGGTGGCACCCTATTAAAGTTATGTTGTGATGCATGTTGTGTGCAAGTTTCATTAACATTGCTGGAATTTATTTTCCAGATTTGTTTAATGATGCACATAGTGAGTTTGCATGCACTAACCTCTTTGTTTGCAGCCATGTATTGCATCCTTGATGGTTCGCATGATTGTTATGTGGATTTGGATGTTTTTTTTTTTAATTAGTTGGAAAGTGTACGATTGCGCGGTTAGCAATCATAGGAAGTTGTAAAGTTTCCTTAATTTTATTCCAACTAGTCTTGATGTAAGCTTTCTTGGAAAGCATAGGAATCTCCAATGTAATTTTGGTTTTGTTTCAAGACAAGAAGGTTGCAAGAAATTGGAGTCCTTGGAGATCAAGGAGTCAAGACTTCTAGATGCATGAGGAGTCCTAATTCGATTAGGATTTGAAATCCTAAGAGCAAGGAGCCATCAAGGAATGCATACTTTTATTTGCTTTTATATATGGAATGCATGGTTGAATGCTTTATATAATTGCTATAATTGTCACCTAGAAACATGGCCACCATTAGGCTCTAAAATTGGCATCTTTATTGTATTAGATTGTTTTTAGTTTGGCAAATTGTTTTAAACGGAACTTAGACCAGCACCTTCTATTTGTCTAAGGTTTAAAATTGGATAGGGTTTAGTTTATCTTGGTACCCTTGGTTTCCAAAGGAGGCTAAACTAAAATCTAATTAGATGCTACCTATGGGTTTTCATAACCCAAGATAGGTTTTTGAGTCTTTGAAGGGATTTGCTCAAATGTTTTAAAGCAAAGGTTATTTGATTTTAAGATGACTTAAGTCATGAATTTAATTAACCAAGTTTGCTAGATTTAAAAAGGGCTTTTGAGTAAAACAATGGAAAGGTCAAAAAGTATAAACCCTAGCGATAAATAATCAAGTGGGAGAGGGGTTTTAGGAAAGACCCCACGGCCTTCCATTTTCGGTTCATGTTACCTCATTAAAGTGTTAGTGGGAACGGCCATCCCTTCGGTGGAGTTCTCTAACTAAAGAACGCTTTGATGGGTTAATGGGTGAACTAATGTGAATATTCATAATGAGGTGTTAGTAGGAGCGGCCATCCCTTCGGTGGAGTTCTTTACTAAAGATCACTTCTATAGAATGTCAATGAAGTGTTGGTGGGAGCGGCCATCCCTTCGGTGGAGCTCTTTTCTAAAGTTCACTTCTAGGAAGGATAAAAGTCTCTTCCCTTCGGAAGACTTAATCATAGACATTCTGGGAATTTCATAAGAGATGGTTATACACTTGACATAAGACGGTGATGACCTCTCCTTAGGAGTTAAGGGTTATTTGTCATATGAGGCCAAACCAATCAGTGATTGGACTACCACTGGATGTGTGTCCAGATAGTGATAATCCAAATAAGTCTGCCTTAATTCAACGTGACTGTAGGCTCGGCCATCCCTTCGATGGAGGGTTTATGAGGAGGTTGAAACACTGATACATTATAATTGGGGTTGAATAATGTAAAAAGTTTTCGTGCTTTGTTTTTCCTTTTGTAACAAGCACCATATGCATATTATATATATACTGCATGTCTAATTATAAATCGTTTTATATCCAGAAAAAGATGGGTAGAGATTCTTTTAGTCCGTTGATGTGCATTCTTCGTGAGAATAAACTGACTGGCCCTAACTACGTAGACTGGAAAAGAAATCTTGACATAGTACTCACAGCCGAGGAGTACAAGTATGTCTTGCTGGAAAACTGTCCCGATATTGATGCTAATTCTACTGATGACCAGCGAGAGGCTGAAAGGAAATGGAAGAAAGCGAACAGCATGGCTAAATGCTACATGCTCGCTTCCATGTCCAACGTGTTGCAAACACAGCACGAGCAAATGGACACAGCCTATGAAATCATGATGTCCTTGTCTGAGATGTTTGCGGACAAGAGCAGGCCAGCTAGGCAAGCTGCTATGAGGACCATCATGAATGCTAGGATGGCTGAGGGAACACCTGTCAGAGAGCATATGCTCAAGCTGATAGATTGTTTCAATGAAGCTGAGATTCTAGGGGCTGAGATTGATGCAGGGAGTCAGACTGACATGATTCTCGAAACTTTGCCGAAATCTTTCAATCAGTTCAAGCTCAATTTCAATATGAGCAAGATGGACATGACTCTACCTGAGTTAATGAAAGAACTCTAGGCGGCAGAGGCTATCATGAAGCCCAAAGCCCAAGCTCATTTTTTCCAGTCTTCCTCTAAACTGAACCCGAAAGGGAAGAAGTCCAAGAAGAAGCAGAATAAGGGAAAAGGGCAGAAAAAGGACAATGCTGGTAATAAGAAGGACAAAGGTACAGATGGAAAGCCCAAAGGGAAATGCTTCAAGTGTGGCCTGAAAGGTCATTGGAAGAAAGATTGTCCCAAGTTCCTGGCCTCAGTTAAGAAAGGGGTTTCAGATAATGCAGAGAATTGAGAAAGGAGAGTTTGCCTTTAGAGTCGGAACTGGAGCTAAAGTTTGGGCAGTTGCAGTAGGAGTAGTTACCTTACATTTTCCATGTAATAGGATATTAGTTTTAAATAATGTTTTCTATGTTCCGGACATGAGGAAGAATTTAATTTCAGTTTCCAGATTAATTGAATTTAATTATTCAGTTTCTTTCCATTCTGGTATTGATATCAGTAGAGATGGAAATATTATATGTTCCGGTAGAATACATGACAACTTATTTTATATATATCCTATTGCTCCCACACTGCATAATGTACAACAAGAAAGCTCAACTTCCCTTAAAAGGAAGGTATCTTCAATCAATGACACATATCTTTGGCACTTACGTTTGGGTCACATTAACCTAAAACGGATTCAGAGGTTGGTAGAAGATGGGCCCTTAAGCTCATTAGATTTCGAACCTTTTCCTCAGTGCGAATCTTGTCTCAAGGGAAAGATGACCAAACGGTCATTCTCTGGAAAGGGACTAAGGTCAAAGGAGTTGTTAGAATTGATTCACACTGATGTGTGTGGTCCTATGAACAAACCGGCTCGAGGAGGGTATGAGTATTACATCACCTTCACCGATGATTACTCTAGGTATGGATATGTATACCTAATGCGACGCAAGTCTGAGGCGTTTGATAAGTTCAAACAATTCAAGGCTGAGGCGGAGCTACAACTAGGAAAACATATCAAAGCCCTTCGATCTGATCGAGGTGGCGAGTACCTCCTGGGTGAGTTCAAGGAGTACCTCACACAACATGGGATTGTGTCTCAGTTGTCTGCACCGGGTACACCCCAGCAAAATGGTGTAGCAGAGAGAAGAAACCGTACCCTTCTTGATATGGTAAGGTCCATGATGAGTCATGCAACCCTACCTATATCTTTTTGGGGTTATGCCTTAGAAGCAGCAGCATACATTTTAAATCTGGTACCATCTAAGTCAGTACCTAGGACACCACAAGAAATGTGGACAGGTCGAAAACCTAGTTTAAATCATATCCACATTTGGGGTTGTCCAGCCTATGTACTTAATGATAAAGCTACCAAGCTAGAACCCAGATCAGAAATGTGCTACTTCATTGGGTATCCTAAGGGAACGAGAGGTGGCATCTTTTATCATCCAAAGGAGCAAAAAGTGCTCATCAGCACTCATGCTAGGTACTTGGAGGATGATTGTATGATGCACCAAGAGCTTAGTTGTAAAGAAACCCTTGAGGAGATTCTTCCGGGATATCCTATAACATCTGTACCAGATCCTGAGGCAGTAGATGAACAAGATATTCCTTTGAACACTCCGGAGCCTCGTCGTAGTGGGAGAATTTCTAGACAACCAGAAAGATATCTAGGAGTGTCTTTTAAGACAGACTCTGAAGATCTGGTTGAGGATCCTACTAGTTATGATGAAGCAGTAACGGATATAGATGCTGACATGTGGCAGCAAGCGTTGAAATCTGAAATGGATTCTTTGTATTCCAATCAAGTCTGGGAACTTGTAGATGCACCTGAAGGGATTAAACCCATAGGGTGCAAGTGGATCTACAAGAGAAAGAGAGGAGTGGATGGGAAGGTGGAAACCTTCAAAGCAAGACTGGTGGCGAAAGGATATACTCAGAAAGAGGGTATCGATTATGAGGAAACCTTTTCACCAGTGGCTATGCTTAAGTCCATAAGGATTCTCTTGGCCATCGCATGTCATTATGACTACGAGATATGGCAGATGGATGTCAAGACAGCTTTTCTTAATGGAAGTCTTGACGAATGCATCTATATGATGCAACCAGAGGGCTTCATTGCTAGTGGCCAAGATAACATGGTTTGTAAACTTAAGAAGTCCATCTATGGACTTAAGCAAGCATCTAGAGCATGGAACATCAAGTTTAATCAGGCAGTCAAATCCTTTGGCTTTGATCAAAACATTGATGAACCATGTGTGTATAAGAAAGGAAATGGGAAAGCAGTTGCGTTTTTGGTTCTATATGTAGATGACATATTACTCATAGGAAATGATGTAGGTTTATTGTCATCCACAAAAGTTTGGTTATCCTCTCAATTTCAGATGAAGGATTTGGGTGAGGCCAGCTATATCTTAGGGATCAAGCTTTTGCATGATCGCAAGAATAAGATGTTAGCCCTATCCCAATCTTCTTACATTGAGAAGATATTGGTCAAGTTTAACATGCATGACTCCAAGAAGGGCCTCCTACCTTCTAGACATGGAGTACCACTATCCCGAGATCAATGTCCAAAGACATCTGAAGAGATAGAGAGCATGAGGAGAGTTCCATATGCATCCGCTGTTGGAAGCCTCATGTATGCTATGTTATGTACTAGACCAGATATTTGCTTTGCCGTTGGCATGGTTAGCAGATATCAGTCAAACCCTGGACCTATGCATTGGACAGCTGTTAAACATATATTCAAGTATCTTCGGAGAACGAAAGATTATATGCTAACCTTTCAATCAGAGTATGTGGCGGCATCGGAAGCTGCGAAGGAAGCAGTATAGCTCAGAAAATTCCTATTGGAATTGGGAGTTGTTCCTGCAGTGCATAAACCGATTGTCATGTACTGCGATAACACTGGTGCTGTAGCACAGTGCAAAGAGCCCAGGAATCACAAGAAAGGCAAGCACATTCAGAGAAAGTACCACTTGATCCGGGAATTCATTCAGGATGGAGAGATAGTGGTGGAGCATATTGCTTCAGCAAATAACTTAGCTGACCCATTCACTAAGACTCTTACTGAGAAAGTCTTCACTTCTCATGTTGAGTCTATGGGTGTTAGGTTAGGAAGCAGTGATCTTTAGTGCATGTGGGAGTTTGTTGGGATTAGTGTATGCCCTAAAGCCCACTAGCTGCATTCTCATCTTTTGTTACTGGATATTTACTGGTTATTTAATTGAAAGACTCTTTTATGCTAAAACATGTATATATGTATGGTTGCGTAAGGCCCATTGTTTCTAGTAAATGAATTAGGTGTGTAGTGTCTACACACAGATAGGTCTAATTCATGGACAACTGGAAACATCATATTTGTTCATAACTGAAAGATGGAGCTGGGCACTTCATCTTGGTAGAAGTTATAATGAGATACTCTCCTATATAGGGTGACATACCTAAGTCACGGGAGGGCTTTCCCGGATCTATCTCATTAGTGCATGTGTCATGCATTGAACAGGACCGTTGTAGGTGTGATCTCTAAAATAGTACTATCACAGAAAAGAGATCAAGTCACCTCATGCTACTAAGTAACCGGTGCTCTTAATCTTGAGCATTTGTGGATGAACTGACGAAGTCAAGTTCTTGTGCTTTAATTCACTATGGGTGAGATTCTATTCATGGGTCAACAGCTCTGTGTTTTGGGTACTCGGACTTGATCAGTTGGGACGTGCAAATGCAATATAGAATCTATGCCATCTGATGATGGAATAATCGTCCCCTTAGAATTATCCGATTAATCATCAAAATCTAAGATCTTAGTATATGGATGTTCCATATGGATATTGAACTTGTGGGTCGCTCCCTAGATCAAGAGAATGATATTCGAATGATGATTATGTTTAAGGATATGAAGTTCTAAGGTTTAGATGTAATCGGGAAGGTTGATAGTACATGTGATAACCTGACTCGATTATGGATGTTACATAGAGGGGCATTCAGGTCATTACACTTAGTAGGTCGAAGACAACCGTCATTTTATGACGAGCTTATTATATTATATATTTGTCCTTGGAGTTCAACCATAACTCTTTAGTGGAATGAGTTAAGGTTAAAATGGTCTTAATGTTGCTATGGGTTTAGCATGGACATTTTGGTCATTTTGGGAGCCAATGGCAAATATGTCTTTTGGTCCCTTCTCTAGTCACTTACCAAGATTGGCATGGTTTCCTAAAATGTTTAGATAACATAAGGATGAATTATTTTAGTGGAAAAATAATTTTGAGTTTAAATTCAAATAGGCCTTTGATGGCATACATGAATTTAACTCTAGATAAATTGTATGTGGGTCATGGTGTGCATTGATATGTGGGACGTCCATAATAGGATTTCCATGGGTAAGGTTTCCAACTTTGAGTAGGACTCTACTTGGAAAGTTGGACTCCTCTTTGGATTAGTATTCCTATGAGTTAGTTTCCTTTTTGGATTAGGAACTTAAAATTAGTAAGTGTTCTACAACTAGTATTACTAATTGTATGGAAAGTTCTTTTTGGTTTCCTTTTCTAATTAGAGTGTTTCTTAAAGGAAATAAGTCTTTCCTTTTTTGACATAAATTAGAATAAGAAGAGATAACTAAATGGAAAAGGTTTCCACAAAGTTTCTATAAAAGAAACTAAGCCTACCCTTGGACGTCCAACACTAGAACAAGAATTGCAACACTTTTTTAGCACACCAAGAGCCCCACACGTCCAGCCCCTTGAAGCTCTTTCTTCTCCCTTGAAGAAAGTTAAGGTCTGAGATTTTTCATGAGAAAAATAGTTCTTGTTTCCTAGATTAAGATCCCACCATCTTAGCCAATCAGATTTGGAAGTGAGATAGAGGAGAAGATCAAAGGCAATACTAGTGCAGGAAAATTCCAGCAACTTGTTTGCAAATTGCAAGTCTGAGTTCGCGCCTTTGGATCTATTTTTTCAGAGATTTGAAGTCTACAAATCTTCGATGTAATAGTCTTCTATCATCTCTATTAATTAGACACATGTTGGTCATGATTTAATGGAGTTTTTATGCGATTCTTTATGGCTGATTTCCGCTGCATAGTGCAGAAATCAGATTTTTTAAAATCTGTCATGCTTTGCATCAGCCATAGTAGTCTCTTTATGAGAAGTTTCAGATCTGAATCGCAGTTTCTTTCATTTCAAACGCTTAAGGCCCCATGGGTTAGCCCATATGAGCCAGGTTTGACCACCTAGGCACTATAAAAAAAAAATTGGGCTTTTAGTCAAAGAGAAATCCCTCTTACCAAGAGCATACAAAATTGGTTTCATGCCTCTTTTGAGTTAATTGGACCAAACAAAAAGAATTCCAAGCCCCATGAGCTTCCAAAAATCAAACCATCCAGCCTCATATATCAAATTAAGCCAAAATCTTGAAATTGACATTCCACAAAAATCCAAACCAAATCCTGGTCCCCTAACTTACCACAAACAGCTTGTTAGGTCACAAGATCAAAATCAAAAACCAAAACCTGATCCCCTAACTTGCCACATACAGCTTGTTAGGTCACAAGATCTATACCAAAATCAACCCCCCAACATTCCACATACAGCTTGTTGGGTCACACGGTCAAAATCAAACTCGACCCCCTAACCTACCACATACAGCTTGTTAGGTCACAAGGTCAAAAATAAAAACCCAAATCCATATCCCTGATGTCATATTCAAAACTTTGCCTCGAGACAGTACATGATTCCTTTTACTAACATAAAATTCTCCTGGAAGCTCAAAATGCTACAATACCAAAAGAAAGACTGCTCAAAGACTCTTTGTCAAGTCACAAGCTCTCCTTCAAAAATCTCTTCGAGGCACATCGACTACAACAGTTAAGCAACTCGTCGCTGTACCTCGAGGGGGCATTTGTTGACACAAAAAAAATGTGTCACTTTGCCTCTTCAACATCAAGAGAACTATATGAAGTCACAGCCTGCCATAAATAGGCAATACTACTTCCAAAAACCAAATCTTGTCAGAATTAAACAAAAACTGCAAGATTCTTCAAGACAACCAAAATGCAAGGATTCTCGTCAAGTTTTCTACAAGGAAATCAGGCCAACAAATGTGCAAAAATGTCAAGAAAAATACAGAAGAAAAAAGAATGGAAAAATACCTCAAAACGGCCGCAAAACTGGGACCAAATGGGAAAATTCCCCGCAGGGTCGCAGACCCCCGCGACCCTGTGCATGGTCGCCAGCGACCATGGAACCCCGGGTCGCCGGGTTCGCCCCGGAAGGCCCATTTTTCATCGTTTTTTTGCGATTCGAAGCTTCCAACTCCAGGGAGTTTCCAAAATTCATACTTTTGAGGCACCAAATCCTTCGATATCCATCAAAATCACGGGTCAATCGTCCAGAATATCAAAATCAACATTGAATGCCAACAGGTCAAACCAAAAGTGTGTTTTCTGCCCGACCGATCGAGAAATTGACAGGACAGATGGCACCGACCCGCTATTTACAATCAATACCTGAAGTTACATGGTCATCCGATGTTGATCTACATGAAGATCCATCAATGATCATCGCCAGAAGAATCCCAAAAGACGCGGCATGGCCCGCGACTCTTCAACTGCTCGGCGACCACTTAATGCGATTCATTGACTAGCTTTATTGCAGTCATTAATTCATTTCTTTGGACGGCCCAATCAGAAGCAAGTATCTAGGAGTTACAAGTCAATTGATTCATGGCATTTAACCCATGAAACTCCTCCCATCATGATGATTGAAGGCAACTAAATGCCCTCAATCTCCACCGGCCAATCAGAAGCCAAGAAAAAGGAGTTACGAAATAAAGGAATTAAACCTTGTAACTCCTCCCTTAATGAGGCATAAATGTGTTTAAATCCCATAAACCCTCCTAAATGGCTACCAAGAGCCTATAAATAGGAGAGCTTTCCAAGGAGAAAAATTGGAAATTTAGAAGAATACAGACAGAAAATCTGAGAGAAAGAAAAAGAGAGAAAACTCTGCGAAAGTTCTGCACCGGCCACCACTACAAGGTGACAAAAGTCCCTTGGGGGGTAACCCCCCCCCCCCCCCCCCCCCCCCGGTCCTTGCCTTCTCCTTCTGCCTCCAATGGCTTAGACGTGACTTTGCAGCCCTTCTACTTAGCTTTTTATTGGACATAGCCAAGCCAAGCGAATCAAGAGCATCCTCTGTTCTCATTTACATGGATGATGGCGAAGTCCACATATGGCTTGCGAACGAGTCCCCCACAATCTCCTGAGAAGTTAGATCCTCCTTTTCTTGCTTTTCATTATATTTTGTATTTTTCTAAAAGAGACAAAAATCACAACTCTTGTCTTTCATTATTGATAAGAAATGTAAACCGGCTATAAACGCCAAAATCGGCTATAAACGCCAAAAATTGGCTATAAATGCCAAAAAAATCGCCTTTCACGGCAAATCAAGAAAATGTCTCTTTTCTTAAATATATGTGCAATGGAAAATTTGAAAGAAGTTGATTTCCTTTTTACTTGCGAAGGTCGATCTCCGGATCACCACTTGCAATTCCAAGTAAAATAGAAAATATGGCACACCCACACAAAAAAACTGTTGATACCCGGTCTCTACCCCTTGGACGCGAAAGGGTCGGATCAAACGGACTCCCACGTCCGCCAACCTCGGTAGCACCGAGCAGGATGCGCAGTCCATCAGACTGTGAAGCTGCATTCCAAGATATCAAGTCATACCTGACCAAACCTCTAGTGTTACTCCTACTTCTGGAAAACCATTCATCTTGTACACAAGAGCCCTCGACTATTCTGTGGGCGCTTTACTCGCACAAGAAAATGATGAGAGAAAAGAAGCTACTCTGTACTACCTTAGCCGCATGCTAGTAGGTGCAGAGCATCGTTACTCTCCATTCGAAAAGGAATGCCTTGCAATGATGTTTGCCGTACAAAAGCTACGTCACTACCTGCTCTCCAACACAGTCTACCTGGTTTCGAGGATCAACCTCTTGAACGTCCTTGTCACAAAAGCGGGTTCTCTCAATGCCCGACTGGCAAAATGGTTCATCCTTCTGTCACAATTTGATATTAGGTATGTACCGCAAAAAACAATCAAAGGCCAAGCTCTAGCGAACTTTCTTGCAGAGCATCCGTTGCCTAAAGATTCTCCACTCAAAGATGATCTCCCAGACAAACCAGTCTACAATGTGGAGACTTTCTCACAAAATGCCTCCTGGGACATGTACTTTAACGGTGCAACTAGGACAAATGAAAAAAGACAGCTGATCTCGGGAGTTGGCATCCTCTTTGTTAGCCCTGACAAATACATGATTCCACATGCTTTCTCGCTACTAGAACCATGTATAAACAATGCAGTTGAATACCAAGCTCTGATCCTAGGATTGGAACTCGCCATCGAACCTGGCATCACCATGCTGGAAGTCTTTGGAGACTCTCAACTGATCGTCAACTAGATGAATCAGAAATTTGAAGTCGGAAGCCTGATCTGCTGCATTACTACAACAAGGCACAATCACTTCTACAAATGTTTGACATCTATCCCATCACCCACATCCGTAGAGGTGAAAACATCCGTGCAGATGCCCTGGCCGGACTTGCCACATCTATGGCAATCCAGGAAGGGGAAAACATGCAAATCACAATGTGCGAGAAAATGATCCTCCCTCCTCTTAACACACACCAAGCAGTTGTTGAATGCCACCGAGTGGTTGGAAGTCGGATCTCTATCCTTCAACCTTCAATCGGCGACTGGAGGGATCCGTTCATTGATTACACTATGTTCGGAATCCTACCTGAAGATCCAAAAGAATGGGTACGCATTCAAAGGCGAGCCCCGAGCTTTCATTTGGATATTCCTTCAAAAATCCTCTACAGGAAATCCTTCAACGGAGTACTTTTTCTCTGCTTGTCACAACAAGAGGCTGAAGAAACACTCAAAGAAGTTCATGCTGGTCTTTGTGGCGTTGGTCCTAAGCTCAACGATCAGATAAAAAGGTTAGGTTATTATTGGCCAACCATGGTAGCTGACGCAATGCAATTTACTAAGCGCTGCCAACAATGCCAAGTTCACGGAGATTATGTTCACATGCCTCCAGAATGGCTACATCCTACAGCGATCTCATGGCCTTTTGAAGCCTGGGGTATGGACATCATAGGTCCTATTTACCCACCTTCAAGTAAAGATCATCGCTTCATCTTCGCTGCTACGGATTATTTCTCCAAGTGGTCAGAAGCATTTGCGTTCAACGAAATGAAGACCTCATCAGTTCTTTAGTTCCTGCGCACCAACATCGTTCGTCGTTTCGGCATACCTAAAAGATTCTTCCATGATAACAGACCACAATTTCCGAATAATCGATTCTACGGGTTCTGCGACAAATATAAAATCCAAAGCTGTCCTTCGACTCCATACAATCCGGCAGCAAACGGATTAGCAGAAGCCTTTAACAAGACACTCTACAAAACCCTCAAGAAAATGGTCTCAAGTCACAAAATGAGACTGGAACGACAAACTATCTGAAGCTTTGTGGGGCTATCTAACCACCATTCGAGGACCAACCATAGCACACCATTCTCCTTGGTCTATGGATGCGAAGCTGTCGTGCCCTTAGAGGTACAAATTCCTTCCTTGAGAGTATCTCTGCAAAATGACATGATTCAAGAAAGCAATGTCAAATTGTGACTCCATGACCCAAACAATCTCGATGAGAGACGGCTCAAAGCTCGACAAAGCATTGAACTTTACCAAGCACGCATGGCAGGATCTTTCGACAAGAAGGTCAGGCAACGCACCTACAAAAAGGGTGACTTGGTTCTTGCAGTAAAAATACCAATGGTCTTCGCTCACAAGTCCAAAGGCAAGTTTGAGCCAAAATGGGAGGGACCCTACGTCATCGATAAGGTTTTCTCCAATGACGCATATGCACTCCTAAATATGGAGGGTGACAGCTGTATGCTGCCAATCAACGGCAAGTTCTTAAAGCGGTACTACCCTTGAAAACTTACCCAACTGGGTAAGATCAATGCCTACACGACCAAAGCCTATTCTCAGGTTTTTGCTCGTCAAACCCACTCCTTTTAGAATTTTCATAACAAATGTTGAAATTTCTAGAAATTAAAACAATGCTTACTTTCATCGTTTCATTGTTCAAGAAAAATATCCAAGTTTAGGAGCCTCTTCCTGACTTGACCAAAATTTTCGATCCATGAACCCAAAATTCATGGTTTGAAATAAAATCCGGATTCAAGGATTTCCACCCTAGTCCACCCTGCCTTTTACCGCCAAAATGGTTTTAGGTCAAAATTTACAACCCTCATGTCTTTAAACAAAAAAAAATGGTTTTTCAAAAAACCGCGGGGAAGCGATACATAGTTGATACTCAAACAAATCAGAAGCATGCAAACCATGTTTGACACTTCCAAAATCGCAGGAAAGCGACATTTCGTCTATACTTGCAAAAAAAAAAACGTGGAGACACAACATTTAAGTTGATGTCCACAACCCAAATTCCAAATGTTCGAAAAAACCAAAAAATTGTGGAGATACAACATTTTTGTTGATATCCACAAAGGTTCGAGAAAACTACAAATTTCAAAAATCGTGGGGAAACGACATCAAGTCAGTTCCCACAAGACAAAATTTGTGAAAAGCAAGGAAGTGACATTTCATCGATACTCGCACCCAAATCTGCGAGTATGCGACATTCCATCGATACTCGCAACCGAATGAGCAAGGATGCGAGATTCCATCAATACTTGCAAAAGCATTCAGCAGCGAGGCGACTTTTAGTTGATACTTACATTTTTGAAAATAAAAATCGGCTATAAATGCCACCAAAACCGGCTATAGATGCCACAAACCGGCTATCAACGCCCCAAAACAAAAACCTGGCTTTCATGCAAACAAAGCAAAACTTGGCTTTCAAAAAAAATGGTTATCAATGCCACAAACCAGCTATCAATGCCACAAACCAGTCTATCAATGCTACAAAACTGGCTCTCACGCCAAAATCAGCTCTCATGCCACAAACAAAATCTGGCTCCCATGCCAAAACAATCATTTGACAAAAGATTTTCACAAAATGACAAACTTTTGATCAAAATTTCAAAACAATCAATCCCATTTAGCAATTGCTTTCATCACAAAAAGATCTAAGTGAGCGTAGGGAAAATAAAAAAAAAGTACCAAAAAATACATGTGGTACCAAAACCAAACCAAACCAAACCAAGCCTTTTCCCACTAGGTGGGGTCGGTTATATGGATTTGACGACGCCAATCAAATCTGTTTAGGGCCATGTCCTCCGTTAGATCCATGTAGGCAAGGTCATATTTAATAGTTTCTTTCCAACTTCTCTTGGGTCTCCCTCTCCCTTTCCTACTCCTGGCAATATCCATGCTTTCACATCTTTTAATAGGTGCCTCCATTGGACGCCTTCTAACACGGCTGAACCATCACAAAAAAAGAAAAAAAATGTTCACAAGCACTACAAAAAAAGAGAGAGTACCAAAAAAAAAAACATGTGGTACCAAAAAAAAAGAATAGTTTCTGCTACAAAAAAATAAGGAGCTCAGCCAAAACTGGCCTCTAGCCAAAGTTTCAGCTCCTCAAGCAAACTCTTGGCTTTAGCTGTCAAAGTTTCCAAGGCACGTTTCTTCAAGAACTTGCCATGAAATGCTGGAGAAGGTTGTAATCCTTCTTTTACACTGGGAAGCTTATCCCGAGCAGTTTTCCATCGTTTGTTTTCTTGAGTCTTCCCTTAGAGAACTCGATCGGCATCTACAACCTAGAGAATCAGAGCACTCTTCTTGTCATGAGCCTCTGTTATACCAGGCCACTTGGCTGTGACTTGTGCCTTCAAATGCTCAAGACGTTTCCTGGCCTCGATGACCTCCCTATCAAGGATGTTAAGGTCGTGCCTCAGTCCAATGATGGCTAGCTCTTCTAAGTTCTTCTCCCAAACTAGCTGCTTTCGGCTCTGTGTAGTCTCATTCAGGTCAGACTTAGCCTTATTAACAGGATCCAAGAATATCTCCTTAAAGAATTGGTCATCAGGAAAATCAATGGTCCTAAGCCACTTGTCACCCAGTGCAATGATTCTATCAACGATCGCCCTGGCACCTGTGACATCCAGACCAACTTCTTCGGCATCAGTGAGAATCTCCTGCACATGCGGGATCATACCAAATCTGGCATCCAAGTGTCCAAAAAGGAGAGCCTTAATCCAAGAGCTCAAAACCCGCGCTAGCACCTTCTTTGCAAATTGTGGAGATGAGCTGGATGAAGATTCACCCTTCTCCATTAGTCAGCTGCTCATGTTATGCCCCATTAGAAGAGTAACAAAAGAACTCTTTCCAGTTGGAGCCGCTGGGGAAGGAATTTGAGCACGAGGTATCTCCTCTATCGTGTCAGAACTGGTTGTAGGAGTCTCTACCTCCGGATCAACCTCCGGCATCCCTTGCTCTGATTCTGAAGAAAGCGATGGACTCTCTTCCGTCACTTCAAAACCTGCCAATGAAACACAAAAAGATATGAATATGATCCTGTTTAAAAATCATTATCAGGGTAATTACTATAAAGTACCTTCTTCGACGACTGGCGGAACACTCTCTTCCTCCATGAACTCATCGGAAGCATCGTTAACATTTGCGTCCATCGATAGTTCAAAGTCATCAAAATCCTGTGGCAAGTCAGCTGACAAGAAAAATGTTAGCAAATCAAGTCACGGACAAAAAAAACGCAAAAGAAGTCATACCAATTGGAGATTCTGGATTCACTCAAGAGTCCCTCGGTTCTTCTTCAGGTGCCACAGCCAGATCCGTCACCACCTCATCAGTCGGAACCTCGGGCATCACCAAGTCTTATTATTCTGCTAAAAAAAAGAGAAAAGCAGAAGTAGAGGGCAAATCAAAACATGGAAAATTCCATGAAAAGAAATGGAAAGAGGAAAAGGAAGAATCATACCTTCACCGATGGTCTCTTCTTCTCGGCTCCTCTTTTCCGGAGGTTCGTCAGCATCCCTCGACACCTCCTCATTGATAGTAAGAGAGACTTCTATGTCAGGAGAATCTTCATCCCGTCCCTTGTGACACTGACTCCTCTTCCTCTTGCTTCTATGGGCTCGTTTTCTAGAAGAACATGCCCCGCTGTCAGAGTCATGTCTCCCACATGACTCATCACTGGATGGTGTACTCTTACTAGTATACTCCATGGAAGCTCGCCTCTGTGCTGGTTGCATCCAAGCATCAAGCTAAGCTTCCTCCTGTTCTAGTTGCTCTAAAACCTCATCAGGTACTTCCCGGACAGCTTCAGAACCGATGACGCCCTGGTCTCCGAGAAAGCCTATCTTGTGCTTCTCTCCAGAAAGGAAGGCCAAAACTTCCTCTTACCGGATGTCATCCGACTTTCAAATGCCTTTTCCAGAAGACAGCTTTACATCAAGCTCCGTCTTGGAAAGCCCTCGATATGCCAAAAAACTCTCCGTGAACCACTTCATGAAGCCAGCAGTCTGGAAAGTCGACAATACAGGATAAGAAATCATGGCAGTAGTGTCTTCGGCACTATAGAAAGCCCATGCATTTCTCCCGTCCTGCAAACCTCCAAAGCGCTTCACGATACTCGAAGGCGCTCTAACAACGCCTTGAGAAAAGTCCAACTGCAGCGCAAAGCGAGAAGGCACATACGGCTAGATATCAATGAAAAGATTCAACGGTACACCTTTGTGCCAACACGTATGCTGAAAAGCCACTCCTTCTCAGCATTTGTCAAGGAGTAATGCCTTCCCGACCCTACCCTGGTAGAGTCTCGGGAGGCACCAAAATCAAAAGCCTTCTTCCGTAATTCCGGAGAAAGCTTCACTGAAGATTACCCCATCTCGACGTCCCTGAACCGTCGGATCTTCATGCTGGCAAACAAAAGTGATTCGAAGATGGCTTTACCCTTAGCCAATCGAATCATCAAAGGATCATCATCCTGTGTAGCACCCAGCCGATGGAAGCCAGGACGGTGGTATACAAACCACGAATAAAAGATATGTGCTGAAAATACCATGTTCATAGGGAGCACAAGCCGAACCAAAAAAGTAGCCGCCTGCAGTTTGGTACACAAGTAGGAGTAAAGAGCAGGCACCAAAGCAAGTCATTCTCTAAACGCCTTCTGACAAGCCGGAAAAATACAATGAGGCCTGATGTGCGTTCCATCTCCTCCAGCAAAAACAACCTCACTTAGCCAATAAGTGAGGTAAATAGCGAAATCTCTCCGCAGTGCAACGTCAGAGCAAATGGCGTATGTACTCGCAAAGAAACCCCTCAACTCTTCTTGCATAACCGAAGTCTTCTTCGAACCCGGATCCTTAGCCTTGGCTTCCCGGGTCATGCTATCAGAGGATTCCCTACTGTCAAAGAAGTTAGGGAACGAAGAGCCAAAACTCTTCCAACTGCTGGACCTGACTTTCGAGCCCTCCTTCTCCTTCAAAAACTCATAGAAGGCGACAAGATGACAGTACAAGAATCTGAACTCCTCTGATTGCTCCTCAAGGACGTTGTCGATCGGCATAAACTCCTCATAGAGTTTGCCAAGGATAGGCAACCTAGTAATGGCACTCAGCTCCTTCAAAGACAAACCAATCTCACCATTCGTGACAACGAAGGTGTTGGTTTGTGGAAGGAATGACTCCAACATAGCCATGAAGGCCTCATCGGAAAAAATCACGATCTCCCTAAAGGCACAGACAGACCGCATCAAAAATCCCAGCTTCCTTCAAAACAGCGCCACCAATCAGCATGACGCAATTAGTCCACGACTTCCAATCGGAGTCAGCACTGAAACGGCCACGAAGTTGAAAAGGCTTCACCTAATTATTGTCGTCACCACTGAAAATACCAAGGCCCACCGGTCCCAAATTGACCGACGGATAATCAGAGCCCTGGTAGCCGTTAGCCGGCATCAACATGTCCAAAAGGGCAGGAGACTTCTCAGCATATCCGGAAGGACCGCCAACAAAAACCCCAGTCTTGATCACGTTGGTCCTTTTCACCCAGCTTGGAGGATCTTCCCTCTTAGAGCACGTGGGAGAAAGGCTCATGATCGAGATAGTGCGATCGAAAGTCGACCGGGTAACAACAGTTCTCTCCTCACCATCAGCTATGTAAGAAAACTGAAAACATCTTCTCTGGTATGTCACGTCGTCAGGGACTGCATCACTAAAGAATAAGATAGGCTTGGACAACACCCTCTGATCGTTCATAACCTAAGGACGGTTGCTTACCATGATCTGATAGAACTCCTCACTCTTAAGAGTGATCATCTCATCTATGTTGTGGGAGTCACTCTCTTCCAAGTTTCTCTCAACATACTGGACCTTCTCCCGGCCTGCTGAACGGCCGCATTGGAAGATCTAGCGGATCCACGAGGTACGCTTGTAACAGGCTCTTTACCCTTGTTCATTCTGGAGGAACCACCTGCAAAGGTTGGAAAAGAAAAAGATCAATCATCAAAATGACATGATTTCGCTAAAAAAAATATGGCGGAATTTTGGCATGATTCCGGGGCAATTCCGAAGAAAAAGGAAATCACCCCGAAAAAAATAGAAAGCTTGAAGACGGGCTCAACATCGCTGTGAGCTCTGAAACTCCAAACTTTCAAAACCTCAAAATCTCCTCAAAATCAAGAAGGGCTCAACATCGCTGTGAGCTCCAAATTCCCAAATTTGCAAAGATTTTCAGTTTTCTTGAAAAAGAGAACTTACTTGAAGCCATTAATGGAGAAGAAGAAGAAAAGCTTGAAGATTCTTGAAGAACTCTCGGTCTTGAAGCACTCTTGAGATTTTTGCAAAAGAAAGCAATAATAGCAAGAGATCCAACCTCCCTTTGCTTTTATAGAAGAGAGCAAACCAAAGAAGGAAACAAGAAAAGAGGTAAGTGCTACTAATTAGTAACCTTACCAAAAGAAAGAAATTAGCAAGATTCTCTCCCAAAAGAAAGCAATGAGAGATTTTCTCCCAAAAAAAGAGGAGGTTTGAGATAATCTCTTCCAAAGAAAGATACTTTGAGATATTCTCTCCCAAAATAAAGAGAACATGAGAGATTCTCTTCAAGTAAGGATATTCTTAGATATTCTCTATCCGAAGGAGATATTTTTAGATATTCTTTACAAAAATGAAATCATATGAGATCTAAGCCATTTCAAAAGCTTAAGGTCCCATGGGTTAGCCCCTATGAGTCAGGTTTGACCACCTAGGCACTAAAAAAAAGAAATGGGCTTTTAGTCAAAGAGAAATCCCTTTTACCAAGAGCATACAAAAATGGTTCCATGCCTCTTTTGAGTTGATTGGACCATACAAAAAAGAATTCCAAGCCCCATGAGCTTCCAAAATTCAAACCATCCAGCCTCATATACTAAATTGAGCCAAAATCTTGAAATTGACATTTCACAAAAACCCAAGCCACTCCAATGGACCCAAATAGTCCAAAGAGTGACCGGAAACCAAATCTTGATCCCCTAACTTGCCACATACAGCTTGTTAGGTCACAAGATCAAAACCAAAATCGACCCCCCAACTTGCCACATACAGCTTGTTGGGTCACACGGTCAAAACCAAACCCAACCCCCTAACCTGCCACATACAGTTTGTTAGGTCACAAGTTCAAAAACAAAACCCAAATTTGCATCCCCGATGTCATTTTCAAAACTTGGCCTTGAGATGGTATGTGATTCCTTTCACTACCATACAATTCCTCTAGAAACTCAAAAGGCTACAATACCAAAAGAAAGACTGCTCAAAGACTCTTGGTCAAGTCACAAGCTCTCCTTCAAAAATCTCTTCGAGGCACATCGACTACAAAAGTTAAGCAACTCGTCGCTGTACCTCGAGGGGGCATTTGTTGACACCAAAAATGTCACTTTGCCTCTTCAACATCAAGAAAGCTACATGAAGTCGCAGCCTACCACAAATGGGCGATGCTACTTCTCAAAAAATCAAATCTTGTGAGAATCAAACAAAAACTGTAAGATCCTTCAAGAAAGCCAAGAGAGGAGTACACAAGAAGTTTTAGGCCATTTCAAAATCATTTGGCCTAACTTCGCTCCTCCGGTAGCTAAAAAGGAGCTCACAGCGGTGACAGCATCGAAGACATCAAATCTTCGATTAAAGCATGTGGATGGTCTCAAAATACCTCCAAAGTGCTCCACGTCAAGTTCCAAGTCAAACCGACAACGTTTGACCCTACATCAACCCTCGAACAGCTAAATCAAGCCTCTTGGCGGCGAGAACGATCGAAGCCATCACTCATCAAACAGAGCACATGGGTAGCTTCAAGATACTTGCAAAGGGCTACACGTCAAGTTTTTGGTCATTTCGACAACATTTGACCAAACTTTGACTCTCAGAAGCCAAATCAGGCCTCTTAGTGGCGAAGCTCCCTGAGACCATGGTTTTGAAGACAAAGGCTGTGGATCATCTCAAAATAACTCCAATAGGTTCCCTATCAAATTTCAGGTCAATCGGACATCGGTTGACTGCACATCAAAGCGTGACATCTTCCTCGCGACAGAATCAAGTCTACTGGCGACATGACCCCATACGGCTTCAAAACTCAAACAAAAGCCTATGGTTGGTCTTATTTATTGCTCAGGAGGCTTAACCTCAAATTTTAGGTCATTCTGACTTCGTTGGACACAGTTTCGGCTTTGACGGAAAATCGGCAAATCTACGCGACAATGTCTTCGGCTTTCCCTGAAAATTGGAAACTTTGCACTCCAAAATGCAGGAATTCTCTAAAAGTTTTCTACAGGGAAATCATGCCAAAAAATGTACAAAAATATCAAGAAAAATACAGAAGAAAAAGAATCAGAAAAAACATCAAAACGGCCGAAAAACGACGACTGAAGGGAAAAAATCCCCCAGGTTCGCAGCCCGCGACCCTGGCCAATGGTCGCCGGCAACCATGGAGATCCGGGTCGTCGGATTTGGCCCGAAAGGGCCATTTTCCATCCCTTTTCGTGTTTCAAGATGTTTGGCCCCTGTGGTTTTCCAAAAATCTGACTTTCGAGGCACCAAATCCGTCGATCTTCGTCAACATCATGGGTCTGTCTTCGAGAGCATCAAATCATCATTGATCGCCAACCGGTAAACCAAAAAAGTGCACTTTTTGTCCGATTGATCGAGAAATCGACATGACAAATAGCACCGACCCATTGTTAGCAATCATCGTATGGAGTTGCATGATCATCCGATGTCGATCAGCATGAAAATCCATCGATGATCATTGCAAGAAGAACTCCAAAAGACGCGGCACGGCCCGCGACTCTTCGACTGCTCTGCGACCACTTAATGCAGTTAATTGACTAGCTTTATTGCAGTCATTAATTCATTATTTTGGACGGCCCAATCAGAAGCAAGCATTTGGGAGTTACAAGTCAAGACATTCATGGCATTTAAACCATGAAACTCCTCCCATCATGGGCTTAAAGGCGATTAAATGCCATAAATCTCCACCGGCCAATCAAGAGCCAAGAAAAAGGAGTTACAAAGTAAATGAATTAAAACTTGTAACTCCTCCCATTATGCGGCTTAATGACAATTAAAGCCCATAAACTCTCCTAAATGTCTACCAAAGGCCTATAAATAGGAGAGCATTCCAAAGAAATCCGGATCAGAAAAATCCAAGCAAATAGAAGAAAAATCCAAGCAAAGATCAGAAAATATCCGGTAAAAAATAGAGATCGGATCAGAAAAAGAGAGAAAGCTCTACTGAAGTTCTGCACCGACCACTGCTACAATGTGACAAAAGTCCTTTGGGCGACACTCCCCCCAAGGTCCTTTGCCTTCTCCTTCTGCTTCCAATGGCTTAGACGTGGCTTTTTAGCCCATATACTTAGTTTTTTATTGGACATAGGATCTCCTATTGGTCTTTGTCCTCTAAAAATCTGAGGTTGAAGCCGAGCCAAGTGAATCAAGAGCATCCTGTGTTCTCATCTGCATGGATGATGGCGAAGTCCACATATGGCTTACGACCATCAATCTGAACGAGTCCCCCACAATCTCCTAAGAAGTTAGATCCTCATTTTCTTGCTTTTCATTGTAGTTTGTATTTTTCTGAAAGAGACAAAAATCAAAACTCTTGTCTTTCATTATTGATAAGAATTGTAAATCGGCTATAAACGCCAAAATCAGCTATAAATGCCAAAAATCGCCTTTCACGGCAAAACAAATGAATCGCCCCTTACAGCATTTCAAAACCACGTCTCTTTTCTTAAATATATGTGCAATGAAAACTTAAAAGAAGTTGATTTCCTTTTTACTTGCGAAGGTCAATCTCCATATCACCACTTACAATTCCAAGTGATCGTCAGCCCCAAGTGCAAGGCCGCGATTGTAGTAATAAATAACTGGGTGAAGTCCGAGGTCGATCCACAGGGAGTAATTACTTAAATAAAACCAGTCCTATTTGAAATCTAGTACTAGCCTAATAAAATCTATACAAATCAAGTATCCTACTTGCATGAAATAATTAATTATAAGTCTGAAATATTAATTACAATTAGAAATAAAAATCTTAAACTAAAAACTTAGTCTAATCTAATTACTGCATTCACCATAAGAGTTGTTAGAACAACCAATTTGTAGTGATTATTTAGATACCTAAAAATTAAAAAAAATTAAAAAAAATAAAATCAGAGAATAAAAAGATGGATTTTAATTCTAAAATAATGCAATAACTACTTTGCTGAATGTCATCAATAAAAACCAAGACCACCGTACCAAGTGTGTACTGTCACTTACACACAAACATTCGATGTTGACCTATTGGTGAAAACCAAGACCCCATGAACTTGATTCATTAAAGAAAGAACCATTACAAGCAAATAACCATTACAAGATTGTTTGAATTAAAATATACTTCATCCAAACTTACCCTTAGACACCCGAAACACTAAACGGAGGAGAAGGACTCGCGGTCTAGAACGGCGATCCAACCATCTCTCGTTTTGCGATCTGAAATCCAAGCAAGAAAAGATGATTTATGGCTGGTTTGGTGATGGAGAAACGCTAGCAACGGCGCCGGAGCGACGGCGTAAAAATCCAAGTGGTGGTGTGCCTTTGAGAAGACCTTGGATGAAGTAGTGATGGAATAGGGAGAGGTGGAGGAAAAAAATGAAAATGAGGGATTTGCAAGTTGCTGGTCGTCCAAGAGGAATGGGGGAATGGGATTTTACGTGTAGCCCATATTGGGGTCTTTTTATATTTTTTTGATAAGGTTTGTTGCAATGGATTTGGATTTGGTAGAGTTTGAAGTATGGGGTCCAAGTTGGGATAGGATTTGAAGAGTTGAGATTGAACAATATTGGGATCTTCTTGTTGATTGGCTTGCCACCAAAAGTCCTTCTTAATTTAAACTTGTCTTTGTAGCTTGCTTTTCTTGAAAAGGGTCCCACTTTGGCTAAGAAACAATTCAAATCTGAAATTTCAGATTTGAAACAAATCTCGAGATGCATGTGGACCCTCACGTGTAAATGCTTTGGATAGAGGTGTTGGACGTGCAACACTTTCTTTGGAAAAATCTTGGGTTGCAAACTTTCAAAATTTGGAATGGTATCTTGATTGATATCCAACTTGTAGAGTATTTAAGGAAACTTGGACTCTTTGGATTTATCTTCCAACTTGGATTGCTTGGCTTGCAAGAATCTTGAATTTTTTTAAAACTTCTTCATGGCTTGAGAATCTCTTAACATGGGCCCACTTTCTCCTTAAAAAGCATCTCAAATCTGAAATTAATTTCATTGCAACATGACATAAGAGTGGCCCCACTTTGCAATGCTTTCCCATGGACGTCCATGCCCACTCTCCTTCAAATTCAGATTTTTGAATTTTCAAGAAGATCTTGACCCAAATCTGAAATTCAGATTTTTATTTGCAACTTGTAAGAGATGATGGGCCCCACTTATGTGTGCAATCTTCTCTTGGATGTAATTTTTAATTATTCAATTGATTTCTCTCCCTCGCGGGTCCCAATTTATGAAATTCCCTACAAAAATAAAAGCAAGGATTAAAGAATACTCTAATCATAAAGGTAGGGAATGATGCAATATGCGGGTCGACCCAATTCACACTAAATGGATGCTTAAAATGTCACCATTTTATTAAAAGAAATTCTTTAATTAAATCAATGGTGCAAAGAAAATTCATCATTTTATGTGTGAACAAAAAGTTATGAGGAATTTTATGACTTCCAATGCCAAAAATATAAAAATTCATGATTGTATGTAAAAGTGCAATTTTTCAATAAATTTTGACTTGAATTTGAACTTTGATGCTCAAACATAAAATCATGATTTTCCTACTAAAACAGTGCATGATTTGAAGAATAAGTCCTCAATTACTCTAAAATGATGATGAAATCATGCATTTTTAAGGACTTATCACCAAGTAAAATAGAAAATTTGGCACACGCACCCAAAAAATTGTTTATGCTCACTTTCGCCCCCTCTGGGCGCTAAGGGATTGGACCAAATGGATTCCCACGTCCGCCGACCTCGGTAGCGCCGAGAGAGCGAAATGCGCGGTCCATCACCCACTTCATCCAGGATGATGCTAGTGCACTCAACGATACAATGAGGCGTTAAAGCAATAACAAATTTTTCAATCAACCGCCGTGTCTGTCTTTAAGTGTGATATAAATAAGGATGGAAAAGTGTTGTGGCAGCATCGTGCATGATAGGACAGCCGGTGGCGATAGCACTTCCAATCCTCCAAATATACATATAATCTGGTACTGCCGCCCTATAGATGAACCACACCTGCCTGTTTTGGCTGCAACCATAATCGAAAATTGGGAAAAGGAAGGAAAACATGAGCAGCCAATCTAAAATGCATAGGAACACACAAAGATAGCAACAGATATAGGTTATTGTGTTTACTTTAAGAAATATCGATGGAAGTTTTGTCATTGAGGATCTATACAACGATTCACCCAAAACGAACCACTTATACTGAAAAAACCTTCAACTATTCCCTGTGAATTGAAAGACAAACAAATGGACAGACGGCCCTAAAAACATACACCATGACTGAACTATTGATTCTTGAAGAAAATTCAGCAACGAATAGAAAGCTAAACAATGGGAGAAAAACCAGTCATACACAAAGTAAGCAAGACAACTTTCCTAAACAAAGTAAAAGATCAAATTTATAGTAAATTGAAGCTCGTTGGAAGAGGAAGCTAACAAATAGAAGAAAAGACACCTTAATGGACTATGGAACTTCTAGCATCTCTATCATACTTGACCCTGAGTTTGATTAAGCCATGTTTAGAGTAGGACAACCGTTTAAATCTTGGTGGCATGAAATACACATTAATACCCGGTATTTTGAAGGAAACTTAGATCATCATGATCATGCCCAACATAGCTTCCGAAGCCTAAACCACGTGTTAGAAGCCCCTGATCCAAGATCAATATCATCAATAATCAGGACTCACATACCATTTAATGTTCAACATGGAAGTGGAAGCATGTTAGAGCAACCGACCTGTTGTTTCCAATTGGATTGATCACGTCGTTCCCGACGTTACGGCCTGGGCGCATTGGGAGATCTCTAGACGTGAATCCTCAAATCCCGTCTTGAGTAAAATGAATCGGTAGACACACATTCCAATCGCCAATTCTGAGAGTAGTGGCGACATATTGACATCTCCAAACACGAATTTTCCTCCGCAGAAGAATCATCTCTCGATTCAATTTGCCTTTCACATCCCAACGCACATATTGGTCTTTGTAAATGTCACTAACGATCTTGGCACGGTAGTAGTACATGTCACTCTGTTTGAACCCCATAGCCTTCCACAAAGCTATGTGTTGCTCGTACGCCATAACAAATATTCCATAATCTACACTAAAAAAAACATAAACTTCGGTTCAGACTATGTGCATTAAATGGGTTTTAGATCAATTTAGGCAAACATATAACTGTTTCAGAGTATATTCAGTTAGCGTTGTTTGTCTACATGGGACATTCCATGTGGTCTTTTGTCCATACAGTGGGATCATTCCACCTGTATTGCATGAAACGATCGTTGATCCATGTAAGCTGTATAACACACGTTCATGAAACTTAGCAAAATGGGTTTCCTACTATAGATGACAATTAATAGATATAGCCGGGCTTCGTAATTGATATCAACTTACATAGTTTTCAGCAAATAGATAATCTCTGTCGCGCGCCATGTTATTATAATACTCCCACCTTCTTCCATTGACTCGTCCCACTAGAAGGAAGAAGTGGTGGTTGTTCCACACTGGAAAGAACAACAACTCGTTATCTGCGATGTTGTCCAGCAAGGCTTGACTGAAGCAATTTTCAATGAGCTTCTCATTCGTTTGACTATGCACGTACCAATCCTGCAGGATCATGGTTCATAAATGGACAAATCGAGATGAAACGAACAATCAATGATGACAATGTGTTGCACACTTTTATAACACTTACTCAAAGAGCACATTCAAAAAAGTATGAACGATGGAGCCCGCGTCTTTAACATCTCGAGCCAATAGTGCATGGTCTGCAAACATAGAACGGGAATACAATAGGCAATGGAACACATGTAAAATCATTGAATTCTTATACCTAGAACTTAAATTAGGCAGGGAAATGTGCCACTAACCCAATTGTCCATCCATGCTCCCTTGAGCAACTCATTCATGTTATGGCAGTTACAGGTGTACAAAACTCATGTAACTTCGCCTTCCTGGTAGTAGACAGCATAGAGAGAAGTTAATAAAAAACCAAAGTTCATAGAATGAATGTAAGGGATACATGATAGTTGGAAATACCCATCTTTATCAGCAAATTCATTCCAAAATACTGTGAGGAACTCAAGTTCTTTCATCGTTAGCTTATACTATGGATTCCTCATCCAGGCACCAATAGTGTAATCAACCATCCATAGGGGGGCTTCGGCTCTCTATAGGGTGCTTTGACATTTAGAATCATAGATGAGATCTTGCTGAATGGAGACAGACCTATCCCAAATTTAACTCGCCACGGAGATGGTGTACTAAAGCTTTTTTGTGCTGACCAGGGGCTGGATGTAAAAGGACTAATGGAGGATTTTGCATCATTGGGGCCTCTGATTTTTATAGTGGACATTGGACTCATCTGGGATTGGACTATTCTAGGACTCCTTCGGGGTGATAGCGAGATTAGACTTGAGGCTCCTTTGGATTCTAAGGGCTTCTCTAGACTTGTGGGTTTTGATAGACTGGGAGGTTTACTAGATTTTCCCGTTAACCGTTTGGATCTTCTGGGGGGTTGAGATGCTATTGGACTATTGGGGTTGATTGGATTGGGGGGATTGTCTACTCTCTTGCCTGTAATTTTGCATTTTTTGGATGATTTGCTGGTATCTTCTTCTACCTCATCTCCCTTGTCCCTTTATTGAATAAGTGGACGAATTAGTAGAAATATCACATGTATGAACTGAATGAAATAATGAGGTGGAGCTAATATATAAAATACCTTCAAGGATGCCTTATTCAATCCTGCAATGTCTGCATCAGCTAAATTGACCGTATGAAAATCAGCCAAACACGCATCTTTTAACTGGCCAACTTCGGCTCTCACACCGTCAATGTAGCTTGAGAAGTTACTTGATTTCCCTCTAACTTCTCTACATCGTCACAGGATGCCAATAGTCGCTTAATAAACTTCAAGATCTAGAATCACATTACAGACATATGAAAATGATTTGTTAGAGTTGTTAGCAAAGGAGAATGATGGAATTTACTTGGGATGAAACTGTGTTCAGCTCAGCCTGGGTGTTTCCGGAAGTAGGACGACCGATGCGTAGCCGAGCGATCCTTTTATACCATTTAAGATACGCATCATTATGTGGGCCAGCATCACCCTCTTCTCCGTAGGTTATGGCATCCATCCTTTTATTCCAAACTCCAAAATAGATGGCACATAGTTTTTCACGTCTATTTTCTCCTATTGGGATAATCTCAGTTCGCGAAAAAGGCCTTAGGAAAAAGGTGGCACAATTTGTTGTAAACCAAGTTGTTTCATTACTCTCTCCGGCCAGTGCCACTCCACAATCCAAAAGAAAATCAATACCGTGTTGGACCGGAAGAGGGGTACATCCGCATCGTCGATATAGTTCGATATATTTTCATAATCACAGTATGTCAGCCAATTGAACTAGAAGAACATAGAGTAATGAGTTCGTCATCTTGAAAAAATAAATCAGCACATAATCACTTAAGTTAACTGAATACAATGCAACCAATAACACAAGTAATGGCTTCTAGCGGTGTTTGATTGTTATATAAACATATATACTTACGGCATCGACTTCCATAATATCCATATGTCGCCTGACTTCCTCGACTCTCGTCTGGAAATGATGGCACCATAATCTGTTGTACCATGTTAGGAGAAGAGGAAACTCTACTTCCGTGGTCCAATCATCTCTCCGACGAGTCAGCTTGCCAATTGTCATGCACGAATATGCCCAGACCGGGTCATGAGGTAGGGGTGCACATCGGGTCGGGTTCCGGGTTATCGGACCGGGTCTGACCCGACCCGGTATTTTTCAAGACCTCTAGACCCGGTCCGATAACCTTGTTAAGTAAAACTGGGTTATCGGGTTATCGGGTCACCGGATTACCGGGTTACCGGGTTACCGGGTTTGGGTTTCGGGCAACCCGGTAACCCGGGAAGAAATGGCAGGATCAATAAGCAGCTTGAAGCGCTCCTTGCAACCGACAGTTAGTGGGCTCCGCGTATGGTCTCTAGACACGCGTCCACTGCTTTTCCTCGTGGCATGTTGAAGAAGCAGGCGGTAAGAAAGGATGAAGCCTTCATTTTATTTTGTTATTATGTGATGTGATGTGGATGTGAATGTGTGAATGTGATGTGATGAAGCCGGAATCGGGCAGACCCAACCAACCCCACCACCACAGCAACAATTCAGCATATTTCACTAATCAATCAAACCCTAAATCGAAAGCTGAGAGGAAACTCTAACATCTGATGGCATCATGAAGCAGAGATTGGGAGACGAATCCGAGGCGGGGGTCGGTCGGGGCCAAAGAATCTTCGCATCCATTGAGAGGATTTCTGGAGAGGAAGGTAGAAGCGGTCGGACTCGACCGCCATGAAAGAGAAGAAGAGAGTCCTCTTCCTGTAACCCTCAGCATCCTTTCCTTGTTCAAGTTCACGTTGTAGGGATTGCAGTTTGAGTTGGTGCAATTGATAGGGTCTGCATCTGTTATTACTTGGAAGAAAAGAGCAGGAGATGGTGAGGAGAAGAGAAGTAGCAGACAGTGTGTTAAGTAGAGTAAAAGATGTAGAGAAAGGAGGGAGTAGATACACTTGTTGTGTTGGCAGAAGAGCAACTGTTTTCTATAAATGAAAGCAATGGTAAGTTTTTTGTTGTCGGGTTATCGGGTGACCCGATAACCCGATAACTTATAAAATACAAACCCGAAACCCGGACCTGTTAAGTAAGGTCCGGGTCGGGTTTGACCCAGTCCGATAAATTTTTTATCGAGTCGAACCGGGTTTCACCCAGTGTGCACCCCTATCATGAGGTAAAATATTGATGATTACACGTATAATCATAAAATCTCAAAATGGCCGATGAACGCAGGACTATGTACTGTATGGTTTTACCTGCAACAATTTTAGAGGATCTGTTATGTGGTCTTAACAACTTTTCTTTTTGCTTGGCAGGTGGCTACTTTTGCAAGGCCCCTATATAGATTTGCAAGGCAGGCAGCTCCCCAAGACCGCTTCTCAAAATGTCTGAATAATTCTAAAATGTGGGCTGGAGCCTTCGTACCCGAAGAGGTCCAAAAAATCTGACCTACAACGAGACAAAATAGGAAAGCACGTGTCTGCCTTACGTCTTGGTCTCTGGGTCTGTTCTTGGGCATTTGACCAAAATTTCCCCTGAGCCAGGTGAACTTAATCTGCATACCATAGCAGTCGTAGTTCACGTCCGATACAACCCTAACAGCTCATCACAAACTTTCACCATGGTCAAGGTGTTTATGAAGGTGCAGCCATTGACTGGGAGACCATCAATGGGGAGGCCATAAATATAAGCAACATCCTTCATGGTTACAGTGGCCTCCCCACTATTGAGGTGGAAGGTGTTTGTCTCTAGCCTCCACCGCTCAACCAAGCCAGTTATTAGGCCATGATCGAGTTCAATTTTTTGAGTCTTTACCAGCTGCTCTAGCCCAGTCTGGTGAATTAGATCCCACATTCAATCATTGATTTCCCAGCTATCATCATTTGGCGTTGGAACGTAGTGGGCCTGCTTCCTGCATTTATTAATAAATGATGCAGAATCTGTTAGGAATTTTGTGTTTTGCAATTTGATGGATGCATTATTCATTTTAATCATCATTTGAATTTTCACAAATGCATTGATTTTGAAATTCTTGGAATCTTGATTTACACATGCATTGTTTTAAATCTTGTAAATCTTATGTTTCATGCATGTTTTGATTTTAAACATTGGATGCATTTATTTTTGAAAAATAAGTTTTTAATCAAGCTAGCCATTGATTCTAAAAGTTTCAAATCATCTTTAGTTTTTTATGTTTCATGTTTTTAAACCTCTTAGAATGATTTAAAAAAACATGTTTCCAAGCTTGATTTATTGGCCCAAAAATCCCCTAAAAAATTCTCTTTAAAATATGCAAGAAATGGGATTTTGGTCCCTGGGCCAGGGTCAACCCACAGTGTGGTCGGTCGACCGAGCCCATGGATTCGGTTGACCGACCATACTATGGGTCGACCGAGCAAAGAGTCGTTGGGCTACTTTTTCAAACGGTCAGATTTTTTACCATTGAGGCGGGGTCTACCGAGCTGTCTATGGGGTCGACTGGGGACACGTCCGAACTCACTTTTTGAGTATAAATATGAGTTCATTCCTTGAGAAAAGGTGTTGAACATTTTAGTCTTCCTTGAGGTGTTTGGATACAAAAGAAAGGAGATGAACTAAGAGAGACCAAGGGGTCTATTGGAAAGCTAAAGCTTGGATTAATGAAGTTAAATCTCTAAGTAAGTTTTAGTTTTCTAAATCATATGTTATATGCTTTGTTTAAATTATTGGTAAATGATTTTTAGCATGATAACTATGATATGTTGAATCCTTTTCTTACATTCAATCTTTGATCTAAGTTGGATTGGATTCTTCACCTTGATTTCAAACCAAGTTCTGTTTTAAAGTTTCATTAATCATGCTTAGCCAAAATCTTTGATTCCTTTTATAGCATGACTCATTTACTTGGTTGAATCTTTCTTTGTTGTTTTCAATCTATTTAGAATCTTTGTTAAACTAGTTAGTTTTTTAAAACAACATTGCACATGCATCACTTGATTAGTCTTAATTAATTTCATACAACTTGTGAGCTTTCGATTTTCATATAATCAACAAGTTTGTATTTATACAAGTGATTAGCATTTCACTTCAATCAAATCTTTGTGTGCATTAAACTTTTAAATGCTTCAAGCATACATTGATTGAGCTTACCTTTTAAACTTGATTGAAGTTTTCACACACACACACACACACACACACATCATGAGCATACATCTTTGCATTTCATATAGTGTTGCGTGAGTTTGTTTTACACTTTCATATTCGCCTAATTTAGATGCAATTATATTGAGCTTAAATTGTATCTCTTATAGTGTTTGTGTAGACACTACTTTGAGAGTAAATCTTTTACTTGTAAAGGTTATTGCTTAGCCTTAGAAAAGCATTGTGCAAAGGTATTGCTTAGCCTAGAAAAGCACATTGTAAGGTTATTGTTTAGCCTAGAAAAGCAAATTGTTAGAGGTTATTGATTAGCCTATTAAAAAGCATAGATAGTGGAAATCCGATGAGGTGTTGAATCACAAGCCGGTAGTGGATGTAGGCATTGAGGCCGAACCACTATAAATCATTGTGTGATGGTGCTTGCTTTGTGGTGATTGATTTTCTTAGCTTCCGCATTTTTTTTGTTAATCATCAAATGTGACTAGTTAATTTTAAAGAACTTAAAATTGGTCACTAATTAGAAGCTCACCCTATTCACCCCAACTCTAAGGTAAGGATCCCGGACTTTCAGAATCTATTACATTTGTCATGGCAATATCAATCAAACTTAATGATGCACTACAACTTTCATCACAAATTATACTAACCTTGCCGTGCCAGACTCGTTCAGAAATATGTCTATCTTGGTCATATAAAACCTATCTATCCAAATAGCGCTAAAACATCCTTTTTTGAATTGTGGAAGATCAATGGTCTAGAATTTTTTCAAAAATTTATCATGATATGCGATGAATCAAGTTGTCATATTTGACCCCTTACCTGGCTTTTGTTTGCTTAAGAGGATGAATGGTTTGGATTGTTCGGCCCGCAGAAGTCCACAAATGGTCTTTTATTAAAATCCTTATGCTAGTTTGGCATTTTACTTTTAAAATCAAGTAGATTGGAGTGAAATAAAAAGTATGAATAAAATATGTAGTGGGTTATAATGATATTTTATTTTTAGTTGTTTGGGATGAAATGTTGTTGACTTTTGGTATGGGAAATGGAGTTTTTTTTTGTCTTTTAGTTAATAAATGTAGTTGATTTTTGACTTTTTATTGAAAAAGTTGGAGGGAGTTTTGATAAAAAATGATTTTGATGCGATGTTTAACTTGACTTCACTCCACTTGACTTTACAAGTGGAATTACCAAACTAGGCCAAGTATCGATGAGTGATATTTGAACTCCCAATGGTTTTGGGTCTTTTCAAACAGAGTTCGAATCATAATTGAGGTCGTTTAAAAGGAACTGTTTTAAGCACTAGCAGTATCAGTGCTTTTCTACAAATGCAAAGGAAGAGTACGTTCCCATTTTTTTTTAATTTATATTTTGTTTGGGACGTGCTTATTTCAGGTGTTTTGATTTTCCTTCTTCACCGCTTCGTGAAAATGAGGGAAGCCCAATCATTTCCTCGTCGAGAATGCTATTCATATGCGCCCTTCGTTTTTGCAGGTGTTTTGGGCGGGGCAGTGGGGAGAAACGACCAATTGATGGGGCCTAAATTAAGATTCTATAATTCCACAAATAAATTAAGATTTTATTTTTAACGTCCACAATTGTAACCCCCTCAAAAAAGGCGATTAAAAGGGTTCGCATATGTACTGGAGTCCGACCTTTTAAATCTATGCTGCCTCAAAACTCGGGCGGGAATCTCTACTTGCAAGAGAGCCCTTCCAATTTCCTCCTACCAAAATAATGAAGTGGGCCCAGCAACATGATTAGCCGAATATTCCTAAAATAAACAATGCCTTTGATTAACAATCGTTGCATTGTCCACATGGATCTCATCAAACTTGGGAGCTATTAAACTTTGCAGCCCTTAATCACATGATTATGACCCTACATAAATTCGTGTGTACTAGGTTCTCATCTGCGACTACAAGAAATAAAAAACCTTCCAATTCCACTCTACCCCATTTATTGTCATCAAATTAAGTGGGCCCCACCACAACTATGTTAGCTCCAATATTCCTCCTTTGACAATTTGCTCGAAAAAAGATGAGATAATTAGCGAAATGTGCCTATAGTGGATTGTATCCAGCCTCCAGTCCAAGCAAAAACTTGATAAGGTATCTGGTCCACTCAGCTTGACTATTTTCAGCCATAGGTCCCTGCGTCCAAATTATCACATTTTTCAGGACTAATTTGCCCTTTCAACCGTTTTAGGCATAAAATTCTGAAATTTAAAATTTCAAATCTTCCATCCTCCCTCCTTCCTAAATCCTCTCGATCTCTGTTACCATCGGATAGAGAAGGGCACAGTTGGACTTGGTTTCACAGGGCCTCACCAGATCTGAGGCCACTGGGGTTTTGTTTCTGTTTACTAAAGTTTATAGAAGACAAAAGTTGATTTGTCTTGTTTTTCCCCTTTTGGCTTGACAAGTGGAGAAACCAAAGAGAATCCAGATCTTAGATCCGGACTCAAGGCGTTGTAGTTGTCGAGTTTCAGAGAAGGGTCGTTGTCAGAGAAGACCCCACAAGCCTTCGCAGTGCAAGTCGCAATTTGTCGCCGGAACTGGAAGAAGCACGCCGGAGGAACATCATCGACCATCTCCGTAGCACCGCCCCGGAACCTCCGCCCCTGCTGCCCAGTCTTCGCCGCCTGCCCTTCGTCGCCGCGGCAGACACAGTAGGTTTTCTGTCATCCGTCTCTGTAAAGAAGCAAGCGGTTTAACTTAAAAGGAATAAGTCAGATTAGTTGAAAACAACACGATTCGTGGAGGTTGGGCAGGACTACTGTCATTTAAAGCATCTTTTTCTTATTGTTCCTCTTCTCTTGTTGGTTTTGAATGACAGAGGAAGTACGGTTATTTAAGTTCCATGCTTTTAGAGCGGTGTGAAGATCATTATAAGGAAGTGGAAACAATTTCTTGAAGCTTTAATGGCATTGTAGTGATTCTTTGTCTTCTTCTTTGGCGTTGGTGGAGATTAGATTGTATAATCAGGTATTTTTTTATTAGAGGAAGTTTTGTTGATTACATTTTTTTTGGAAGATTTTAGTATGGTTTTTACATGAAACTTGTAGAAATGACATTTCTGGTTTTCTGCCGTTACAGAATTTGAAACGAAGGAGAAGAAGACCCAAACCTGACCTGCTTCTCTCCAACCAAAGGAGGAGAAGACCTAGCCCATAGCTATACCTACTATCAAATTTACTTGAGTTTTTGTCAAATTTATCTGAGTTTTGTTAAATTTATTTGAGTTTTTGTCAAATTTAATTGAGTTTTTGTTAAATTTATCTGAGTTTTTTTCAAATTTATCTGAGTTTTTTTAGCAAATTTATTTACGTTTTTTGAAATCTATGTGCGTTTTTTAATTTTATTTGCATCTTTTGAAATTTCTTTGTGTCTTTTCAAATTTAACTGAGTTTTGGCAAAAATAATTGAGTTTTAGGGAAATTTTTCAGAATTTTGAAAATTGATTTATCTTAGTTTTGAAAAATATGTATGCATTTTTTTAATTTTATTTGCGTCTTTTGAAATTTATTTACATCTTTTGAATTTTCTTTGGATCTTTTGAGAGTTGTCTGAGTCTTTTGAAATTTATTTATATTTTGTGAAATTTATTTCGATCTTTTGAAACTTATTTGCATCATTATGAATTTATTTGCGTTCTTTTGAAATTTATTATTTTTTTAAAATTTATTGTATTTTTTGAAATTATTACATTTTTTGAAATTTATTTACTTTATTTTGAAATCTACCTGTGTGTTTTTTAGAATTTATTTAAAAAATTCATTAATGAAATTCTATTAATCGTGGGTAATTAAATGATAGTTGGTTATTATTAATGGGATATCCTACCAATCATAAAATATAATTTAAAAAAAAAAATTAGATATTTCATATATAAAAAACGTGTGAAAATAACGTTTATCTGCATGTTTTTTTTTTTTTTTTACTCTTTGCTACAAAGTCTTGTTTGAGAACCTCCGGCCAAAGCCCCCAAAAAAGATCCACTCTCTTTTGACTGTTCCTTTCTGGCTGCTGCCTTTGTCCGCTTTCCAACAAGAAACAGGTCCCATTGTCTGGTGGTCTCTATTTGGCCGATCGAAGTCTTCCTTCTTCTCTCGTGAGGCTGCTTTCGTCGGGAAATCCTCGATATCGAAATGGGTTTCTTCGATAAGATCCTTTTCATCGATTGGGAGGAGGAATCCGACCCTCTCTTCGAAGATTTCGCCGTTGTTCCCTTGCTTGCACTGTTCTTCCCAACAGTTCGATTCTTTATGGACAGATTCGTTTTTGAGGTATTTCGTGCAGATTCCTCTTGTTTCCTCCATTTCCTTGTTGGGTTTGTGTTGGTTTGTTGTTTGGTGGACTTTTTGATGAAATGGGTCTTTACGTTTTCTTTGGATTGGGATCTGATTTGGATGAATGTTGTTGGGTTTACGTATCTTTTTCTTTGTGGGTTTTTGTCTGAATGTAATGGTTAGGTAGATTGAATTAAATTGGGTGAGTTTGATCGACTTGGATGTACATTAGAGATGTTTATGTGAGGATTATGGGGTGATTAGGATACATTATGATGCTTAATTAAGGTATCATAGTGGAACCAGGACTTTGGATTCAGATTAGGATTATGACCTCTGATTATTCCATTCCTTTGCACCCCTCCTTAAGCTGTACATAAGTCTCACCCATGTACAGCTTGTTCTCCAACAATCCGTGTCTCTCCTTAGTCAATGATTTTGCAAAGATATCAGCCTGTTGTTCCTCTGCAGAGATGTACAGGCTTTAAATCTGTTTGTCTTCTTTGTTTTCTCTGCTAGATTGTTGATCGAGCTGGACGTGTCACAACAGGATCCATTGAAATAGCCAATGCACCTTGGTTGCCACACTAAATACTTGTCAAAATCCAATGATGTATCTGCGCTTTTAATCCATGTGGCTTCAGCTGACATAAGAACGATTGCTCTATAATCTACTTCAGCACTTGAACAAGAAGCTGTTTCTTGTTACTTAATCCTTACTACTGCATGAAACAAGATTACTCCCAGTACATAAAGGAAAACACACACAATAACCAGTGATAGATAGTCCCGTAGTATCCAGCCCAATCAGAGCTTGAATTGTCTATTATAGTTAATTGATGAATCAAATTCAGCTCATTTCTTTTATAAATTAATCTATGAGAGTCCATTTGATATAACAATGAGTTCTTTTAACAACCTCCACACAGTCTAATATTGGGTTATGGATGTGTTGCGTCACTTGGTTCACAAGTGCTTTAGCAAAAGAGAAGTATTTCAAGTCTCCTAATATGCTCTGATATTCTATACTGTCATTGTTAATAACCAGTAACACCAAAAGCTCGGGCTGTTAGTGAATGACATAACAATTTACACCAACACCCCCCTTGGTTCCCGTTCGAATTCAAAACCCAACAGTTGGACAAAATAGACAGACAGATGGATGTAACATGCCTATTAGGGGTTTTAAACTTGTGACCTCTAGCTTTTATAAATTTTTATACCGTTCACTAATAGCTCGAGCTTTTGGTGTTAACTGGTTACTAGCATGGTATTAGAGCCAAAGGTCATGAGTTAGAAATCCCTGGGAGGTATGTTATCTCCATCTGTCTGTTTCGGCTGTCTGTTGGGTTTCGAATTTGAACGACTTCCCATTCGAGGGAGGAGGGGTGATATAAATTATTATGTCGTTTACTAACAGCTCGAGCTTTTGGTGTAATCGATTAGTAACAAGGTATTAGAACTAGAGGTCATGAGTTCGAAACCCCTGGGAGGCATGTTACCTCCGTCTGTCCATCTGGTCTGTTTGTTCCGTTTGTCTGTTGGGTTTTGAATTCGAATGGCGGGGGGTGGGGAGGGGCGCTTGGATATAAATTATTATGCAGTTCCCTAACAACTCGAGTTTTTGGTGTTTTTGGTTATTAAAAACCATTGGTTTGGCTTCAGCCATATTACATTTCAAAAGAGCCATTGGTTTGGCTTCAGCCATGTTACATTTCAAAAGATCCATGGTGTTTTTGTTTTGTCTTAGAAATATGAATATCTCATCATTGATAGCTTTGCACAACTTGAAAAATGATGGTACCGGGATTTCCATTGTTAAATCCTGGAGGTGCTCCATACGCTTCTTCCTTGAGTTCAACATGTAGAAAAGAATTCACGTCATTAATTCAGTAGTTCTCAACAATAACCAAGACCTAGTGATAAGACTATTCACGCAGTTCTTTTTTCACTAAGGGACTAATGGTTTCTTCATAATCGAAACCACGCTCTTGATTGAAGCCCTTATTAACTAGCCATGGTTTAAAATCATTCTACACTGCTGTCGTTGTTGAATGATCATAGAGCCATTTGCAGCCCCTACATTCTTATCTTTAGGATGAGGGAATTGTCTATGTCTAACAACAGTTCATGGTAGGCATTTCATAGGCTATCGCTTCCGCGTATTTTTCTTTCCTGTTGGCTTCTGCATAACTGAATTGTTCTTTTCCTTTCTGGATCCTCGTCTTGAGATGCTCAATAGATTAGTTATGGTAAGTAACCTTGGTCTTAGGATACGAATGAAAGAGTAATGAGTCCTCTCTGATCTTTTGTTAGCAATCGCATCATGCTGGGGCACCAACTTAGTTTCCCCTTTAAGAGACCATTTGCTGAGCATTATTCTCACCATTTTGCGGAGTGATGGAATGAAAACTTTGCATATTTTAGCTCCACTGGCCGAGGATGAACAGCTTGGACTGTTTACCCTTTTGTAATCATCACCGTCATCATCTATAATGGAAGCGTATGAAACATTAGGAGGTAAAGTTATTGTAAATTCATTATACTTATGGAAATGACTCCTTGTACAATTGCTAATTTTTTGAGCTCTTTACCTTGAATTTCTATTGATATGGGAGGCTTATATTTGTAGAGACACTAGACATTGAGGGTCTTACTCCATGGAATACCATAATCAAAGAGGATATCATCTCAATCAATGGATTCCTGATTGTATTATACCATGTGCTGTAATTAGATAGGATCAACTAGTGATGTAGGCCAGACCATGGGTCAGCCAACCCATTGAGCCCAGTCCATAGGCCCAATGGGACATCCATTTAATTAGAAATATTATTTATAGAGTTTGATTTATTTAAATGTCTTTAAATTAGGAGTTTTATTTAAGTTTGATTGTTATGCAAGTTTTGTGATTTAGTTTCCTATTTAATTAGGATTCTTTAATTATTAGGAAAGTCTTGGTGGATAAGAAAGATGTCCAATCCTATATAGAGGAGATGCCTCAGTTGTAATGCAATGCTTATTTTCAAATAATTAAAAGTTTTCTTTGATATTTATGAAATTGAATAGTTTAAATACAATCTTTTGCAAAAATAAAACCCTAATCTAATAAAAGAAACCTAGGATAGAAAACCCTAAACTAACCAGACCCTATAAAAATAACACACTCATCAAAACAACCAATTTAATATGAGAAAAATCAAGAAAAAAGTTCCTAAATTAGATCCTACATATCAAAACAAGTTGCAATGCAAATATGGATGATTTATGAGCCCCTAAATTCAAACAATGCAAATCTAGACAAGTTTCTAAAAATATGATGCATGCTGAAAAATTCTGAGTATGGAAAAACTTGTGCACATGCCTATTTTCACTAGATTGTACGACCTACCTAAGATTCTCTAATCCTAAATCTAACGGTTGGAATCAACACTCCGATGATGCATGAACAAAAAAAAAAAAAAAAAAGGAAGTGAAAAATAACGTAAAAAAAAAAAAATTATGATCTTCTAAAAATGCCTAGTTGAACCAGTTATGCTGCTGAAATCTGATACAACCTTGCTGGGTACCCTGTTTATGCCTCTGGTTGACATAGTTCCCGAGGTTAATTTTCTTTGAAATTTTGAGGTTTCAAAGCCCTATTATCATACTTTAATCCTTCCAAATTTATAGGCAAAATAATTTCTTTTTCCTGGTTTTCAAATTGCGCACTTTTGGAACACAGTAAGACCAAAACTGCTGAAACAGTGCAGTTTTTCAATGTACAGATTTCCAATAAACATACTAGGTCCGAAATTTACTTTCTTAATCAGTCATTAAACATTGTGATTTCAGTAACAAAAACTTGTTCTAATGCAATTTCTAATTATGGTGCATGCACAAAAACACTTTCCAACCATAGACTATGCAAGTAACAAAAATCGAAAGTTGCCAAACTTAACATAAAGAATGCAATTAGAAAATTTCAAAATCAGCAAAATTGTTGTAAAAAGAACTAAAAATTAACTGAGAATAAGAAGGAAAAGGATGGGAAAATAAAAAGGGGAAATTATGTATTAAGCCCTTAGAGCACAATTTATTCCCAAAGCGTTGAAAATACGAGTAGTTTGGCTTCTTCCTCCTCTAAACAGAGATAAGAAAAATTTGAAACTCAATTCAAATGCGAGATATCATTCTCTTTAATTCGCCAAAATCACAAATTTCATTGTCTAATCCTTAAGCATATGATGTATCTTTCACAAAAACAACATATCAAATAATTTAGAGCAAAGAAAAATTAAGTACCAATTAGAAGAAGTTGACTACACGAGAATCAGTCAAAGTACTCGTTGTATTCCTTGAACTTAGCTTGCATGAAATTAAAAACACCACTATTTCATCATCTCCTTAGATAAAGCCAAACAACTAGTACCCTAGAAGACTAGAAAAAGTAGTGAAGAAGGGGCTACAGAGAGAGAGAGAGAGAGAGAGAGAGAGAGAGAGAGAGAGAGAGAGAGAGAGAGAGAGAGAGAGAGAGAGAGAGAGAGAGAGAGAGAGAGAGAAGGGTGGAGGGATGGATGGGATGTCCTCTTTTGCGTACAATGAGGCTTTCAGTTTTATTAAGGGGGCTGGTCTTATTTATAGTTTTTTTCCCACCTCCTCTGGCTGCAATTTGTTTCCTTTTTGAATTGGATTCTTTGTTTAATTCCCATGCAATGCTTCTTACGTGGAAAGATTTTGAATTGTAGAGAATTTCTTGCCAAATTGAGTGTCTTGGAGAACAAGACTTTCCTTGGAGCTTCCTAGAATCTCTATCAAAGATTGCTTGATGAAGTGGAGAGGAAACTTCCCAAGAATTGGGATTTCTTGCAATTCCCACCTAAAACTGTAGTAGCCAACTTCCCGAGGTCGTATCTTCCTCGATATAGTGCAATTTTGGGCTCCACGGATATCTACTCGAATAGAGCTTTCCAACGGTGGGTAGATTGCGCTGATTCGACACTCGGTTTGAGAGTTATGACCATTTTAATTTGCTTCCCCTGAAAAATCCGGGAATAATTGTGTACATATGGAAGTTTCTATGTTGGGTGTGCAATGGGGTGTGTGGGACCCATTTTGGACGTCCAAGGCATGCTTGGACTCTTTCCTTGCTTGCTTATTTGATTCTCTTTCCATTTTTTCTTGCATTCCTTGCTGGCTACTTTGACTTTTCAAACTTCTTCATTCTAAGTTTCATTTCTTGACCTTTGACTTTGGAAACAAGTAGCACTTTCTAATTTCAGAATCGGTAAGCACACCAAATCTTTCCAAATCTGAATGACACTCCCCTTGCTTGAATTCTCAAACTTTCCAAACTCCTCAATATGCCATGATAAGTGGGTCCACCATGAGGGGTGTCCCACCTTTGATCTCTCTCTAATTTCACCAATGCGGGTCCCATGTTCTTGATTTTTCCTACACTAAATAAATTAAACAATCTCATTAATGATCAAGTTTGAAGAATTTCAATGGACTATGCATGGGATCCTTCATGCCTACTTGATGCTAAAAATGACTAACTTTCCAAAAATAGCAAATGGTGCCAAATATAGCAGGTATGCATTGATGAAATCAAAAAGCCAATGTGGAGTGATGAATTTGATGATGCAAAACCCTAATTTCACAGAAGTCATGCAATGTGATGCGTTTTGACTGATTGACTAGATTTCCAAATTTAAGCCCAAATGCATGAAATCATGAAATTGAGTGTAATTCTATGCAATTAACCTAATTAAGTCCACAAATGCACATGAAATGATGGCAATATAACCTAATTTTGTGGATTTATCAGGGTGCCCTAGTGGCTGAACCCATCTCGGGGTTCAATCAATCTTTCAGGAGATTGATCTATTTTTCGATCGCGGATCCGGGGCTGCGCCAATTGGTATCGGAGTTGAAGAGCGATCGCCGGGAGGACAACTGTCCCTTCTAGTTTATATTCCCTACACATATCCCGTCATCATCGTCTTTCCATCCATTTACCACCATCAAATCCCTGCATCGACCATCACTGATCTGAACCATTGTCATCCGAACCACCACCCTCACTCATCCAAGATGTCAACCTAACTCCACCTTCTGTAAGAACCCACCACCCAGAAGCCTAATTCCCAGTCACCATGCTCCCTAAAAAATCAAATCCAAAAACCCCAAACCATTCAAACCCAATCGACCACAACCATAGATCTTGAGACTCCATAAACCCCATGAACACTAGTCGAACCCTAAATCCTATCTGTGCACTAACCCCATTCAATCAAGCCTTCACCAAACCGCAACCCTAAGCCTTAAAAATAAAAAACCTGACTACCAAAAACCCCAAATCCCCAACACATATCCTGTGACCAAAACCCTTTTCTCTGGGCTGACAGAACCACTCCAAAACCCTAAACTCATCCACGTTACCCTTTGTTCATCAGTCCCCTAAGCCTAGAAAAAAAAAAAAACCCCTTCTAAATAAATCCTCCCCTAAACAGCCAATCCCCACCATACCGAACCCAACCTAGAGCGCACAAGCCCAAAGCCCACCTACATCTTTCTCCGCACCCCATAGCCCACAACGCCAGCCAAACCGAGGTTAATCTTTTCACTTCGCCCTCTGTTCGTCCCATCATTCACCTCAATTGCCCGCACTGTGCCTCCACCATGAGCATCGGAGTCGTCGCAGCAGCCTGCAACAATGTTGCCAACCACTAGCTCCTTCCTCGTTGAGTTCGCTTGAGCCACCTCCTCTACCATAATCAACATCAGAGCTCTTCCTTCCTTTTCCTCAAGTCGAAAGGTGAGTTGAAGTTCAAGACACAGCTCCTTCTTTTATTATTTCCTTGCACAAAGTTCAAGACAGAGCCAAACAAAATGACTTACTACATGTGCCTGTTAAACATGCCCAAGGCCCAAAGCCTAAACAGGCCCAAGGCCCAAAGCCCATCAGTAGTCACGTGGAATTGATTTGGGTCAATATTGAGACAGCTGTAGCCTTCCTCACTTAGAATAACAATTGTTGTAATTAGTTGTTTTCTTAACTTAGATTAGTGATTGATATAATTAGATTGTTTTCCTTTCTTAGAGCCTTAATTAAAGGCATGTAAACACCTATATATTGATGGACGATCTCAATAGAAAGATATACAAAATTAATACATTCTCAGTACTGTATTCACAACTACTGCTTTCTAGGTTCTTTGATAATCAAATTGTCATGGTATCAAAGCGTGGTTCAAGGAAATCTGTTCTTCTATCTTACAAAGCATTAAGATCATAGTCGAATACATCTCTCGTGCAAGGAAAACAGATTAATGATCTGTCTCAGCCCCTGATACACCCAGCGGCATCCTCATCTTCAAAGTGGCCCACCCCGGATCATCACAACCTTTCCAGAAATCCATACAGCTTTGGTCGCCTGGTTTTTCTAAGACTCTTGCTGATTTTTCCAGTATTCTTTGACACCTCCAGGTTGGTGTTTCTCTCATTCTCAAAGTTTTCAAGAAACTTCATATTGTTTTCATCAAGGCCGTCCAGATTCTTGGATTTTTAGTAGAATCAGATCGTTCTGGTTCCAGTAGAAGACAGAACATAGGAACTTCTCAGATCTGTCCTCTAATCTTTGGCCAGCACCATTCGTGGGGCCCACAGAGTGGATTTTGAGCCACTATCAAGGTCGTCTGGGGCTATTTTTGCACAATTTTGTCTGTTTTTTTGTCTTCTTTTCCGGTTTGGTTGGACATTGATTTCTACCCACTGGAAAGGGTTTCCCACAGTTTCTCTTCACTATTGCTGGTCCTTATCGCTGTTCACTTCATTTTTTTGGCCCATATCAATTGAGATGGAAAAATCTGAAGTTACATTGATCCGATTTACGGGGAAGAACTACCCTGCCTGGTCTTTCCAATTTCAAATATACCTAGAAGCTAAGGAATTGTGGGGATTTGTTTCTGGCACGGACCCTAAACCTACTGAGGATGAGAAGATCTCCTCTTGGCATACTAAAGATGCCAAAATCAAATCCTGGATTCTGGGATCCGTTGAACCTCATCTGATAATGAATCTCAAGCCTTACTCCACTTCTAAAGCCATGTGGGGATATTTGAAGAAAGTATACCATTAAGATAACTCCGCGCGACAATTTCATCTTGAATGCGCAATTGCTGAATATACACAAGGGACCTTGTCGGTTCAAGATTACTATTCAGAATTTCGTACACTGTGGTCGGAATACGATAGTATTAAGTATGTGGATGTGGCTGACAATGTGTTGCCAGTAATCCAAGACCTCCAGGCCTCTCTAGTCAGCGAGATCAATTTTTGATGAAACTGCGGAATAAATATGAAAGTGTCCGATCTGCCCTAATGAATCGGACACCCTTACCTTCATTGGATGTCTGTTTGAATGAACTTTTATGCGAAGAACATCGCCTTACGACCACGGCTCATATTACTCAACAAAAGACTGAAACCTATTCAGTCGCGTTCTCGGCAAATCAAACTTCTCAGCCTCCGCCTCGAGACTTGAGCAAAACCCAATGCTACAGTTGTCAAAAATTTGGGCATCTTGCATCTCAATGCAAATAGAAAGTCTACAGTTACTGTAAAAAGTCGGGACATATCATCTCTGAATGTCGCCGCCGTCCACCACGTCCGTCGACACAGTATCAGACTCCACAGTATCAGGCTCCGTAGTATCAGCCTCCACAGTCTCAGACTCCGCATGCTTATATGGCTTACTTGGTTATGCCTGTTCCTACATCTGCACCCCTACAGTCTGGGCCCTCATCCTCTCTCACTCCTGAAATAGTTCAACAAATGATTATCAATGCCCTCTCTGCCTTTGGTCTCTCAGGTAAGTCACCTTCATCTTCTACTTGGTTCCTTGATTCCGGGGCGTCTAATCATATGACGTCTTCCTGTGCCCTACTCTCAAATGTGCAAAAATACAATGGCCATCTTCAAATACAAACTGGTAACGGGGACCATGTTCCCATCACTGCTGTCGGTGACATCCCTGGTCCCATTCCATTGACAAATGTTTACCTGTGTCCCAATTTAACTTCAAACCTTTTGTCAGTCGGGCAACTTGTTGAAAATAATTATAACATCTCTTTTTCTTCTTCTGGTTGTGTTGTGCAGGACCAGATGTCGGGAAAGCCGCGAGGGGGCCTAAGTGTGGCCGCTTGTTTCCACTGGATTTTTCTAAATTTTCTAGGACTCAATTTGACAATAATGTGTTTTGTTTTTCTCTTAGAGATAATTGCCGCTTGTGGCATAATAGACTCGGACATCCTAATTCCAAGGCTTTGTCCCTTATGTTAAATTCTGGTTTATTAAATAAATCTATCTTCTTGTGTGCCTTTTGATTGTGCTACTTGTAAAATGGGAAAAAGCAAAACTCTTCAGTTTCCTCATTCCACTTCACACACCTCTCAGTGTTTTGATTTAGTTCATAGTGATGTATAGGGAATTGCTCCAGCTCTTTCCCACGCTCACTATAAATATTTTGTGACTTTTATTGATGATTTCAGTCGGTTCACATGGGTCTATTTTTTGCATTCAAAATCTGATGTTTTTAGTGTTTTTAAAATCTTTTTAGCTTATGTTGAGAATCAATTTTCCACTTACATTAAAATCTTGCGATCTGATTCAGGCGGGGAATATGTGTCTTCAGATTTTCAACGGTTTTTTCAAAACAAAGGCATTATTTCTCAAAGAACTTGTCCTTATACTCCCCAGCAGAATGGAATTGCTGAAAGGAAAAATAGACATCTCCTTGATGTCACTCGTTCCCTTCTTCTTGAATCATCGGTTCCTACCCGTTTTTTTGTTGAGGCACTGGCTATGGCAGCTCATCTTATCAATCGTATGCCATCAACCTCCATTGAGAATCAAAGCCCATATTACCGACTGTACAAGACCTCTCCATCCTATGATGATCTTCATGTTTTTGACTTCATTTGTTTTGTGCACTTGCCTCCGTCTGAGAGGACAAAACTAACGGCACAATCAGCTCAGTGTGTGTTTTTAGGTTATGCACCCTTCCAGAAAGGGTTCCTTTGTTATGATCCTCACATTCGTCGTTTACGTACCTCTAGGAATGTTGTTTTCTTTGAACAACAATATTTTTTTCAAAAACACATTGATCCTCCTGACTCCTCTTTCGTGTCTTTACCTGGTTTTTCTGACGACTCGTCAGTTGTTCGATTTAATCCTAAATTTGTGTATCACAGACGGAACAACGCACCTACCAGGGATCCCCCTCTTGATCTTCCTCCGACATCCGGTCCAACACTGACACTTGATCCATCTGGACATCCTTCACTGCGTCGCTCCACTCGTATTTCGGTACCACCAGCCCGTTATGGGTTTTCACATTCTTCCTTAATGGCCACTTTGTCTTCCTCTTCCATTCCCCAATCCTATTCTCAGGCTGTGCAGGACCCATGTTGGAACAAGGCTATGCAAGATGAGTTGGATGCGTTAACGCAAAATCATACGTGTGATATTGTCCCATTTCCTGTGGGTGTCAAACCTATTGGCTGTAAGTGGGTTTTTTCACTCAAGTTAAAACCTGATGGCACTTTAGATCGATATAAGGCGCGTCTTGTCGCTCTTGGAAATCGGCAGGAATATGGCATTGATTATGATGAAACTTTTGCTCCGGTTGCCAAGATGACCACTGTACACACTATTCTTGCTGTTGTTGCATCTCAGTCTTGGCCTCTTTATCAAATGGATGTCAAAAATGCCTTTCTACATGGTGATCTCAAAGAAGATGTTTATATGCGACTTCCTCAGGGATGCTCATCCGGGAAGGGTATGGTTGCCAAACTTCGTCGCTCCCTCTATGGTCTGAAACAAGCTCCTCGCGCATGGTTTGAGAAATTTCAAGCTGCTCTTCTCCGCATGGATTTTCATCCAAGCTCATATGATCCTTCTATGTTTTTACATCATGCTCCATCCGGGATCACTGTACTCCTTGTCTATGTTGATGAAATCGTTATTACTGTTCCTAATGCCAAAATGATTCAACAGCTTAGAGCGTCCCTTAATGAGACATTTCACATGAAGGATCTCGGCCCCCTACACTATTTCCTCGGTCTTGAAGTTCATCAATCGACTCAAGGTATGGTTCTCAATCAGCACAAATACATTGTTGATCTTATTGCCTTGGCTGGTCTTACTCCTTCCGCTCCTGTAGATACGCCGGTCGAAATGAATGTCAAACTTAGTCGCGAGGAGGGTGATCTTCTTTCCGATCCTACTGCCTATCGTCAGTTAGTTGGCAGCTTGATCTATCTCACGATCACTCGTCCCGATATCTCTTATGCGGTCAACCTGATGAGTCAGTTCATGACTGTTCCTCGTCACCTTCATCTGGCTGCTGTTCGCCGCATCATTCGGTACCTTATTCGCACACCAACCCGTGGGTTGTTTTTTCCATCCAACAATCCTCTATCTCTCAAAGCTTATTCATATGTTGATTGGGCTGGTTGTCCGGATACTCGCAGATCGACGACAGGATGGTGCATGTTTTTGGGTGATAGTAGCATTTTTTTTTTGGAAATGCAAGAAACATGAAAAAGTTTCCAAATCCTCTACCGAGGCCGAGTACCGAGCCATATCTGCTGCATGCTCCGAAATTCTTTGGCTTCGAGGTCTGCTCTCTGACATTGGTTTTCCAGCAGATGGAGCTACCCTTCTATGCGGATAATACAAGTGCAATTCGGATTACTGAAAATCCGATTTTTCATGAACGCACTAAACACATTGAGGTTGATTGTCACTTCATACGTGATGAGTTTAAACGTGATGTCATCAGCCTTCCACATGTCTCCACTGAACTACAAATTGCTGATATTTTCACCAAAGGTCTTCCACGACCACGCCATCAGTTCTTGGTTGGCAAATTGATGCTTGTTGATTCTCCCGCATCAATTTGAGGGGGGGGGGGGTGTTAATGATGGTGTTTCAAGCCCAAACTTGCAGGCCCATTTAGGCATAGTATCTAGAAGATTAGACTTTGATTGTAATTAGGCTCATTAGTCAAAGCCACATGTACCACATGTACATACTTAATTGTACAGCCCCTTTACTTGACTTGGGCAGCCCCTTTACTTGACTTGGGCAGCCCCTTAATGTGTATAAATGTATCCTTAGTTCATTCAATCAAGATAGAAGATTACAATCCAATATTTCTCTCTTTTGAGTTCTTGTTATGGTATCAGAGCCATCTTCAACAACAATAGTATGGTCTGGTGTTTCATTCTCTTCAAGATATAGGGGTCCATAGATCCCTCCTTAGTTCATCTTCCATCTCTGGAAGCCCTCGAAGAACTCTCTCATCAGTCTGATCTTTGCTAATCATCTCCGATCAGCAATTTTGGCTCATCAGAGGTACGCCATCTACCATTTCTTTTGGTATTTCAGTTTTGTCCCAAAGTTTTCATCGTAGCCGTTCAAAATTGTGGATTTTGATCCGTTTTGAGTGAGACTTCTTCCAGTAGTTGTGAAAATCATCTACCCTTCCATCCCCAGCCTCTGATCTGTCCATAGATCATCTGGTGGGGCCCCAGTGGAAATTCTTCCACTAACGACAAGGCTCTTTTTGGGTTTTCTGCATTGTTCTGTGCGTGCTTCTTCACTATTCTAAACTTTATTGTGGATCTGTCTTAATCCATTGAGTCTAATGGAGAAATCTGAACTTACACTAATTAAGTTCAATGGGAAAAATTATACCTCATGGTCTTTCCAATTTCAAGTTTGCTTGGAAGGCAAGGAAATGTGGGGACATATATCTGGAACAGAATCTAAGCCCAAAGATGATGACAAAAATTTTTTATCTTGGAATACTAAAGATGCCAAAATCAAAACCTGGATACTTGGATCTGTGGAACCTCAGTACATACTCAATCTCAAACCATACAAAACTTCCAAGGGCATGTGGGAGTACTTGAAGAAAGTCTATCGTCAAGGGAACTCTGCTCGTCAGTATCAACTTGAGCTTGAGATTGCTCAATATTCTCAAGGCACCTCTTCCATTCAAGATTATTACTCCGATTTTCTGAATTTATGGGCCGAATATGATGAAATAAAATATGCTAAAGTGTCTGATACAACACTTTTAGAGATTCAGCAACTACAGGACATCAGTCATCGCGACCAGTTTCTTATGAAATTACGGCCAGAATATGAAGCTGTCCGTTCTAGTCTTATGAGCAGGGTCCCTTCTCCTTCCTTAGACGAATGTCTCAATGAACTTCTGCGTGAAGAACAGAGCCAAATAACTCAACATGCATTGAAACAACATGTCTCCACTCCTCCTCTCGAAGTTGCTTATGTTACTAATAGCCACGCTTCAGATCAGGTGGCATATGGTGCTAAAGGAATGTCGCAGGGACGTAACTTAAGCACAGTTCAGTGCTATGGTTGCAAATCGTTTGGTCATTATGCATCACAGTGCAAATAGAAATCTTGCAATTACTGCAAAGCCAATGGGCATGTTATTGCTGAATGCAGAAAGAGGCCACAAAATCGCACTTCTCAAGCCTATCATACTACCACTGCAACTGCCTCTTCCGGTGCTGCTGCTTCTCCACCAGTCATGTCTTCCCAACCACCTGCTTTTAGCCCCCTTCTTCAATCACTCCTGAGGCTATCCAACAAATGATCATTAATGCTTTTTCAGCTCTTGGAATTTCAGGTAATCATCTACTTGCATCCACTCCTTGGTGCTTCCAATCATATGACTTCATCTCCTGCTCATCTTTCTAATATTCACAAGTATACTGGTGATCTCAAAATTCATACTGCGGATGGTGAACATCTTCCCATTGTTGCTGTTGGTGATGCTTCAAATTCTCTACCTCTGAAACATGTTTTTGTTTCTCCATCTTTAACCACCAATCTTATCTCTGTGGGACAACTTGATGATGATTATAATGTCCATTTTTCTCGCTCTGGTTGTGTTGTGCAGGATCAAGCGTCGGGACGAGTGATCGCGAAGGGGCCTAAATGTGGTCGTCTTTTTCCTATTCACCTGTCTTCTCCCTCTCATCATAAAAATGTTTTTGCTTTCTCTAGTTTATCTTCTCAGGATGTTTGGAGGCTCTGGCATAACAGATTAGGCCATCCTCACGATAAGATGTTATCTTTCATGTTGAATAATGGGATCATTCATCATAATAAAGTCTCCTTTCGTTCTATTGATTGTGAAGCTTGCAAACTTGGTAAAAGTAAGATACTTCCTTTTCCCATGCATCATTCTGTGGCTTCTGCATGTTTTGACATTATTCATAGTGATGTATGGGGAATTACTCCCGTAATTTCTCATACTCACTACAAATATTTGTCACATTTATAGATGATCATAGTCGGTTCACATGGGTGTATTTTTTGCATTCCAAATCGGAAGTCTTTGATGTTTTCAAAAAATTTCTTGCTTATGTTGAGAATCAGTTCTCTAAAAGTATCAAGATTCTTCGCTCTGATTCAGGGGGGGAGTATATGTCCCAACAGTTTCAAAATTTCTTGCAAACCAAAGGGATTTTATCCCAGAGATTATGTCCATATACTCCTCAACAGAATGGAGTTGCCGAACGGAAGAACCGGCATCTTCTTGATACCGTTCGTTCCCTTCTTTTAGAATCATTAGTTCCGGCTAAGTTTTGGCCAGAAGCATTAGCTACTGCAGTTCACTTAATCAATCGTCTCTCATCACCGATGCTATCTTATCAATCTCCATATTATAGACTTTTCAACACACAGCCCACATATACTCATTTACGCACTTTTGGTTGTGTGTGCTTTGTTCATCTTCCTCCGACTGAACGGACAAAGTTAACATCCCAATCTGCGAAGTGTGCTTTTCTGGGCTATGCCTCTCACCAAAAGGGTTTTCTTTGTTATGATCCAGTCATTCATCGCATCCGAGTTTCTCGGAATGTAATTTTTTTGAAAAATAAATTTTTCTTTTCAAATCACAAAGATTCCTTTCCCTCTGTCTCACTCTTACCCAATTTTACTGATAATGTTACTCCACCTCTCATCGTCTATGAAAGGCGTCGTCACAAAGATGTTCCACAGCTACAATCCCCTACGGATCATTCCCCGCCGCTTGATTCGCCACCAGAACCCGATCCTTCTTCTGCTCCTGCTCCTACTCCAACATCGATTCATCTTAGGCGATCCACTCGCCACATTCGTCCCCCAGACAGATATGGCTTCACTCACACTTCTTTACTTGCTGCCTTATCTACTGTTACTATTCCTAACTCGTATTCGCAGGCAGTAAAACATGACTGTTGGAAGAAAGCCATGCAGGAAGAGTTAGATGCTCTTCAGGCAAATCACACATGGGATATTGTGTCCTGCCCATCTCATGTAAAACCCATTGGTTGTAAATGGGTTTTTTCTATCAAACTTCAACAGGATGGCTCGTTGGATCGTCATAAGGCGCGCCTCGTCGCACTTGGTAATCGCCAAGAATATGGTATTGACTATGATGAGACATTTGCTCCGGTCGCAAAAATGACTACAGTTCGCATGGTGCTAGCAATTGCAGCTTCACAATGCTGGCCTCTTTATCAGTTCGACGTCAAGAATGCCTTTCTGCATGGGGATCTAAAAGAGGAAGTCTATATGAAACTACCACCTGGCATTTCAAGTTCTTCAAGCGATGAAGTGGCTCACTTACGTCGATCCCTCTATGGTCTCAAACAAGCACCTAGAGCCTGGTTCGAAAAATTTCGCAATACCCTTCTTCGACTTCGTTTTCAACAGAGTCCCTCTGACCCTTCTCTCTTTCTTCATCGCACATCAGCTGGGATTACTGTATTACTTGTCTATGTGGATGATATCATCATATCTGGAACTGATTCATCAATGATTCGCCAGCTTCAAGCCTCACTTAATGAATCATTCCATATGAAGGACTTAGGTCCCCTTACCTATTTCTTAGGTTTGGAAGTTCATCACTCAGAAAAAGGCATAATTCTTGATTAGCATAAATATGCATTGGACCTCATTCAGATGGCCGGTCTACAGAACTCTACCCCGGTTGATACTCCTCTTGAAGTCAATGTTAAATTGTCTCAGGAGACGAGTGATCTCCTTTCGGATGCCACCTTATATCGCAAATTAGTAGGCAGCTTGGTATATCTCACAATTACTCGGCCTGATATTTCTTATGCTGTCAACCTTGTTAGCCAGTTTATGACGCAACCACGTCAGTTACATCTAACTGCTGTCCGGCGCATCATTCGTTACATTCTTGGCACTCCGACTCGTGGTTTGTTCTTTCCCGTTGGCAACACAATATCTCTTACAGCATACTCTGATGCCGATTGGGCTGGTTGTTCAGATACCAGGAGATCAACGACAGGATAGTGCATGTTCTTAGGAGACTCATTGGTCTCTTGGAAATGTAAAAAACAAGATAAAGTGTCCAAATCCTCCACTGAAGCTGAATATCGTGCTATGTCTGCCGCCTCTTCAGAAATCGTCTGGCTTCGTGGATTGCTTTCTGAGCTTGGCTTTCCTCAAACCTCTTCAACACCCCTTTATGCTGATAATACTAGTGCCATTCAGATTACCTCAAATCCTGTTTTTCATGAGCGTACAAAGCATATTGAGGTCGATTGTCATTATATCCGGGATGAATTTAAAAATGACACCATTAGCCTTCCACATATCTCATCCGGACTTCAAGTTGCAGACATTTTTACCAAGGGCCTACCACGACCACGTCATCAATTCTTGGTTGGCAAATTGTTGCTTGTTGACTCAATAGCATCAATTTGAGGGGGGGTGTTAATGACGGTGTTTCAAGCCCAAACTTGCAGGCCCATTTAGGCCTAGTATCTAGAAGATTAGACTTTGATTGTAATTAGGCTCATTAGTCAAAGCCACATGTACCACATGTACATACTTAATTGTACAGCCCCTTTACTTGACTTGGGCAGCCCCTTTACTTGACTTGGGCAGCCCCTTAATGTGTATAAATGTATCCTTAGTTCATTCAAACAAGATAGAAGATTACAATCCAATATTTCTCTCTTTTGAGTTCTTGTCGGGGGGGGGGGGTGGTGTGTGTTAAACAGGCCCAAGGCCCAAACCCCATCAGTAGTCACGTGGAATTGATTTGGGTCAATATTGAGACAGCTGTAGCCTTCCTTACTTAGAATAACAATTGTTGTAATTAGTTGTTTTCTTAACTTAGATTAGTGATTGATATAATTAGATTGTTTTCCTTTCTTAGAGCCTTAATTAAAGGCATGTAAACACCTATATATTGATGGACGATCTCAATAGAAAGATATACAAAATTAATACATTCTCCGTACTGTATTCACAACTACTGCTTTCTAGGTTCTTTGATCATCAAATTGTCAGTGCCTTCGTGCCCATCATTTGAGACTAAGTGTTTGGGTTAGAGTATGGATTCGACCCGATTTTGATCAAAGCTACGATATAAAAGAATAATAATAATACAAGTGGGCCCGGCCAACAAGAGCCAGCCCAGCCAAAGCTCAAAATTTCTAATTGATCAATCCCAGTCATTGATTCTCAAAAGGGTCCTATATTGTCCATCTGAACTCCGATCAACGATCTGTCTTCACCAGCGTACTGCCCACACACATCAGGCCAGTTCCTTCTTTTATGGAAGTTAATTTTTGATATCCTTGTCTTGAAGTCATCCTGCAAATTTTTGCACACTCAATTGAAGTTTAAAGAATTCAGTATGAGCGCAAATATGGCAATTGGTATTTTGAGAATGAGTTCAATTTTTAAAATTTTCTTAATTTGAACCAAGAAACTCTGACGGTCGATGAATATACCAACCAATCGAGAATTACAAGATATATATGAACTAGAAGAGGATGAGATACATGATTTGGTTTGTTATATCAATGGCTTGCGACCAGACATCTTAGATAATATGAATTTTTGCAAAACCAGTCAATAGGCATACTTAGAAGCATTCTGTGTGAAAGCTTATGCTTAGACATGCAACAATGTAAACCTAAAGAAAGAAAGTCTCAACAAAGCCCAAGAGCCCATGTTGTGGAGAAACTTTTTTGCCGGAGAAGTTAATCTCACTCTTGTCATATGCCGATTCCTTAATACAAATGAGAAGGAAGAAGAAGAATTGAGACAGACTAAGAAATTTCACACGCGGGTAAGAGTCGAAGACAATTCCGTTAATTTGATTATTGACAATGGTAGTCCAATAAATCCAGTCTTACAAGATGTTATTGACAAGCTTAATTTGCTAACTGAGAAGCTTCCTAAGCCCTACCAAGTCATATGGTCTCATGGTTATGTCATCCTCGTGACTCATAGATGTTTGGTATCATTCAAGATTGGCTAATATGGACAAAATTTGGTGTGATGTGATCCATATGAATATTTCTCATATTCTTTTTGGACATCCATGACTTTTTGACTGGAAAGTGCACAATGATAAAGAAGTGAATATGTACCCTTTTATGGAATGGAAAAAGGATTAGACTCATTCCAATGAATTCAATAGCCCTGTCTTCGTCTACATCATCACCTTCAACAGAAGAACCACAGAAAGAGCAAAAAGTTGAAAGAGAAGTCATGATTGCACCAAAAGGGAAAACAAAAGACATCAATGATGACATCAAAGGGCAATTTCATGGCAAAGCTGATTTCGTGGGTACAAACAATATTGATCAGGGTAATGCCAATCTTTTTTTTTTTTTTTTTTGAATGGTAGGGTAATGTCAATCAACAACCACAAAGGGTTGAGGAAGAACAAGGACAAGCAAACATTGAAAACTTTGATCAGGTTAGCGAAAAGATTGAACATCTGGTGGATCTGATTGTAAAGCCACTTCCATAAATTCCAATTGGGTCATCGGAAATCAAATCAATTGTTTTAGAGGTTTCACAAGAAGATCAAGTTGTTGAAGTTCCTCACATTGACTTCATCTTTAGGGATCAACAATGGAAGCTTGAAGATTGCACTACGATATGGCAGGTTCTACGGTTGCGGTCTCTCATGGGAAAAGCGCACATCCGAGCTACATGTAAACATTAGAAGAAACGACACTTCCGATCTACTTTTAGATGGAGGACAAGATTGAGTCAAACTTTGGAGCCATGTCATGCAAATGCAGATCAAAAGAAAAGACAAAAGTTTGTGTAATTGATTTTCCCGAACTTGCGGTCGAATTCTCTTCGTTATTATCAAGTTGTCAACTCGCCGTAGTCGAGTTTTTCCAAGCCGGGGAGAATTGATGCAGGCCAGACCATGGGTTGACAAATCCAAGGATGAAAATAGCGGTAGCGGCAGGCGATACGTAGCGTAGCGGGGATACGTATTGGCGTAGCGGTGCGATTTGAAAAAATTGCCCAAAAAATCTGAAAAAATTCCAAAAAATCCAGAAAATTGTAAAATGAAAGAATATGTGGTTCTTTTGCAAAAGTAAGAAATGGGGGCGTAGCTGTGCCCTCAATATATGAAGTCCTGTATCGCTGTATAAATAGAAAATAATAGTAATGATTAGTTTTTTTACATGTATTAATGTTTCTTCGTCATACTAACTTAGAAAGTAATGGAAAGCTCATAAAAAAAAAAAAAAAAAACTAGAACATGAAATAAAGGCATAAGACTTAAGAGTTAGGTCATTACTCATTAATGAACATTGAACAATTAAATATCAATACTTCAACATTCAAGGTTCAAATTCAATCAAGTGAATGAACTATGAAGTGATCAACAATCAACACCAATTTAGAAATGAGAGTAGAGAGTTAGTGAAGGAAATATGAATACCTTGTCACCAGCACAATGAGGGTTCTTTATAAAATAATTTAATTAAGACCGGTTTGAAATCTAGTAGTAATAGGTAACTATATCTTTACTACTATATAATTTCAAACATAATTAAACATGTTTAATATCTTATCTAGCAAGTTATGATAATAGACATCCAAGGCTCCGAGCACAAAAACGGAAAGACAACCAGCAAAAGAGTCTTAGCTATCAAGTAGGATCCTTTCGTTTTCTTGATTGACACTTCTTTAAAACATGCGCTTCGCGGAGGGGGTCCGGGGGTATCCCCTGAAAAAAAAAAAATGGATACGTATCAGCCGCCACGTTTTGTGGCGGTCGTAGCGGCCGCTACACATATGTAGCAGTAGCAGTGCGATTCCCGCTATTTATAAAATAGCGTGGCGGTACCGGCCACCATGGCCGATATGTAGCGTAGCGGCCGATATTTTTATCTATGGACCAATCCATTGAGCCCAGTCCATAGGCCCAATGGGACATCCATTTAATTAGAAATATTATTTATAGAGTTTGATTTAATTAGAAGTCTTTGAATTAGGAGTTTTATTTAAGTTGGATTGTTATGCATGTTTAGTGATTTAGTTTCCTCTTTAATTAGGATTCTGTATTTATTAGGAAAGTCATGGTGGATAAGAAAGATGTCCAATCCTATATATAGAGGACAGGCCTCAATTGTAATGCAATGCTTATTTTCAAATAATTAAAAGTTTTCTTTGTGATTTATCTTTTATGGTATTTTCTCTTCTTGTGAGGGTGCCCTAGTGGCTGAACCCATCTAGGGGTTCGATCAATCTTTCGGGAGATTCATCTATTTTTTGATTGCGGATCCGGGGCTGCGCCAACTTGATAGGATTAGAAACCCTAATTATATTTGATTGTAATTGTAATCATTGGAGAGCCTTAATGGGTTGTAATTTGTATCATAATTATATCATATAATTGGGATATAATCTCTATAAACACAGGTGGTTGACTACACAAGGTTGTATCACAAATTCTCCTAAATCTCTCTATTTTATCTCATGTGTTATGGTGCCAGAGCCCAAGGCTCTTTGATCTTTTCCTCCTTAAGAGAAGAAATTTTTCATAGAAATTTCTGAAGCTCGTCTAAAAGATTGCTCAAGCCAGAAATACACTGTTGACAATTTCAGGGTTGTGATCTGAAGTTGCCAAGTTGGGCCACACCATCAGTGATCTGAATCATCAAGGGAGCAACATCATTATGGTCATCCCACTTTTCTGAGATTCTCATGATTTTTATGATATTTTTTTAGCATATAAAGGTTGGGTTTTCCCCTCGTTTTCGTTTGACAATTTTTTGGAAATAGTTTTCGTCATCACCATTGTTTTTTCTGATAATGGTTAGATCTACCTCAAACTTCAGGATAGGCGCGAGTGCGAAATAGGTCCCCTTTATAACCCCGGTAGGTTATCTGAGGAATCCATATAAGATTGTGGAATAATTAACATTACCAATAGTCAATTTGACTCGTGGACCATCCATGAAAGAAAATATAAAGCAGAGAGAAATTGGAGAATTTGTGATACAACCTTGTTTAGTTGACCCTCTGCATTTGTAGATATCCCAATTCCATGCTACAATTATGATAAAAATTACAACCCATTAAGGCTCTCTAGGGCTCTAATCCTATCTAATATTACAGTGACCAATCCTTTCTAATTACGGCACATGGTATAATACAATATGGACTACATTGATTGAGATAATATCTTCTTTGATTATGGTAGTCCATGGGATTACCCCACCTTAGTTTTCTCTAGTGTCTTTTGTTGGAAGTAGGTGGGCCTCGTGGATAAGGTTTAAAAAACTTTTGACCCGCTTGATGCAGGGATCAAATATCCGTAAGGCTACAAACCCAATCCAGGATCCAAGTCGTCAATCTCATCAATCATGATCAGTAGTAAACTCTATCTACAAGGTAGAAACAACACCTATCAAGCAACCACGAAATTCTACAACATACAAGGAAGTAGATGTGTACCTTTGGATCCTCGTAGTGCTCTAATGGAGAAGTTGATAATTCCCTTTGATGAAGAACTCTTTCACAAAGTAAATCAGAATCTCCAAGACTTAATTGTCTTCCACGCTATGACCCGTATCAGATCTCTTTTCTCAAGGAGAAGGGTGGGTTTTCCAAAAGAAACCAACTAGAAGCTCTAAAGGAAACCATAAGAGAAACTAGAAGATGGAGAGGAGAGAGGGGCGTGTGCAACTCTTGCACAGTGTTGGGCGTGAATTCCAATGAGGCAAGATGCTTATGGATGTCCAGCCCTCCTCCTTTTTATAGCATGAGCAACCTTCTCTTACTTACTAATTCTTAGAAGTCACACTTCCAATGCAATTAGTAACTTACTACTTTTTAATTATTATTAGAAGTCTCACTTCCATAACAATCAGTAACTTTCTATTTCCTTTCCTTTTGAGTTCAAGTAGAATTAGTAACTATGTAATAACTTGGGCTAGCGTGGGGACCACTAGGGATTCCGTAGAAAGCTGACTCCATCTGGGACACCCCGACCCCACATCTCATGTACAATCCGGGCCCACAGTTAATTGCAAATAACTCCACGATATAAATGCAAATGAACTCCAGTCTTAGGAATAAATTACATAAAGACCCTAAACTTCCCTATGACCACAAGTAGGCCCCTCCATCTATATTCATGGATCAATTGGACCTGTCCACCAATTTAGATCCATATCTTATTATCCTTAAGACCCAATCAATTGTAGTGATCATTAGTACCTATCCAATTAACTCTTAATTGGGATGGGTGCGCACTTACCAATGATAAATCCATCAATTGGCACAAGGGGATAATGAGGATAGATTCCATCTTGACCATTGAATGTTCCCACAGTTCTACTACCACATACCCAAGACACCGAGGTGTTGACCTACAATTGGCCTCACTCATTGGTGCCTCAAAACAAATGAATAGACAGAAACTTGAGTTCATTAATGTCTAAGGATTATGAGCCAATTGCTAGGGAATTATGAGAGCAAACCTTAAAGTAAAGACAGTGTTCATAAGGTGCTTCTCATGGTCCTTCAATACATCTATTGTACCAGCATGATGATCCAGAGTCGATGGAGGCAAATCACACTTTCTCATAGCGATCATAATGCTGCAACCTTGTCAGATGAGATGTCCAATCTCATCACTAGTTGTGAAGCTATTTAAGTATAAGATTTGTGACACATGTCTCCTGTATGTGGATCTTATCCATACACATGTATTACATCTAATATACTTACGGACTCCGGTTCATCTCATGAACTATCATATAATTCGTAGTGGTTATGTGCAAGCAGGGAACAAAAACATTCATCTTATGAAAAGTAAACATGATTTTATTGAAATAAATCAATTTATTACATCATCCACTGGATTGAAACCATATAATCTAACATCTTTTTGTAAAACACCTTGTCTCATCAAAAGTCCTATACTTGATATAAAAGTCCTTTTCAAAGGGTTGAAGCACCTATAACCTTTGTGCCTATCACTGTAGCCAATACAATTAAATCCTTTGCCTTGGGAGTTATTTTTTGCCATTGAGATGTAGGAGCATGCACAAAACATCAACAAAGTTAGAAGTCCAGAAATCAAAATTGCTACTTTGAGAAATATTGTATTGCGATATAGAATTTATATTCAATGATGGCAGCCTCTTAATTATGTGGAAAGAGGTACAAAAAGCTTCTGTTAACTTACATTTGGGGATTCTAGATGCATACATCATAGTTATGACTGTATGTTTTCACTCAGAAACACCATTTTGTTCAGGTGTGTTATCAGTTATGGTAGATAAATTCCTGTTTTATTCCATAATCTGAAGATGAATAGTCACCTCCACCATCACTCCCAAACATAGCGAGCCATCTACCTAAATATTCTTTCACAAAGTATTAAATTTGTCAAATAATGAAAAAGAATGTTGGATTTATGTTTCATAAAGAAAATCCATGTGAAACGTATGAAATCATCGATGAATATAAAAGTGGTATTTCAAGCTAGACATGAAAGCAACTGGCGAAAGCCATCAAACATTAGAATGAATTTAACTGTAAGGGATGATGAGACTTCTCATTACCAGAACCAGATAGAAGTTTAGTTCGTTTGCTAACTTGACAATCATAACTAAACATCCTATCATATATATGATGATATGAAATCAAAAACTCTCTCTATGAGGAGTATTAGGAGGTTGATGACCATAATATGCTAATTGTTGTGCCATATATCATATTATCAAGTTTATTTTATGAAACTGAACTCAAAAACTTGGGGAGAGGGGGGACTAGGTCATCCTTGAGTCAAGTCGACTCCGTCGGGTCACACGGGTCTTGCCGAGTTGCACCTAGTCATACCTTAGAGCCCGAGGAATCTAAGAAATTATGAAAATGAATAAAATACTTTAGAAATAGAGAGCGATTTCCTATGAATTTAAGCCACTTGTTCTAATTACTTAGAATGAATTTAAGTGATAATTGACAAGAACTCTGACAAGAACTTTGACAAGAACTCTGACAAGAACTCAAAAGAGAGAAATATTGGATTGTAATCTTGCCTTCATTGAATGGACTAGGGATACATTGATACACATTTATTGAGCTTAAGTCAAGTAAAGGGGCTGCTAAAGTCAAGTAAAGGGGCTGCTAAAGTCAAGTAAAGGGGCTGTACAATTAAGTATGTACATGTGGTACATGTGGCTTTGACTAATGAGCCTAATTACAATCAAAGTCTAATCTTCTAGATACTAGGCCTAAATGGGCCTACAAGTTTGGGCTTGAAACACCATCATTAACATGACCTGCAAGTTTGGGCTTGAAACACCATCATTAACACCCCCCCTCAAATTGATGCGGGTGAATCCACGAGCATCAATTTGCCAACTAGGAATTGGTGTCGTGGCCGAGGAAGTCCCTTGGTAAATATATCTGCAATTTGAAGTCCGGTAGGAACATGAGGAAGAGTAATTGCGTCACGCACAAATTCATCACGTATGTAATGACAAGCCACTTCAATATGCTTTGTGCGTTCATGGAAGACAGGATTTTCAGTAATCCGTATGGCACTGGTATTGTCCGCATAGAGAGGTGTAGGGCCAGATTGTGGAAATCCAAGCTCAGAAAGAAGACCCCGAAGCCAGACAATTTCAGATGTGGCAGCCGACATGGCACGATATTCTGCTTCTGTGGATGATTTGGAGACTTTATCTTGTTTCTTACACTTCCAGGAGATCAATGAGTCCCCTAAGAACATGCACCAACCCGTGGTATACCGTCGACTATCAGGACATCCAGCCCAGTCAGAATCTGAATAAGCTATGAGAGAAGTCGAATTGCCCACAGGAAAGAAAAGGCCACGAGATGGTGTATGAAGAACATAGCGAAGAATGCGCCGAACAGCAACAAGATGGAGATGGCGAGGTTGTGTCATGAACTGACTAACCAGATTCACCGCATATGAGATATCAGGCCGAGTGATAGTCAAGTAGATCAAGCTTCCGACTAAACGGCGATACATTGTGGCATCAGGGAGAAGATCACCTGTATCGTGTGCGAGTTGAAGATTGGCCTCAACAGGTGTATCTACAGGAGTGGAGTTCTGAAGCCCAGCCGTCTCAATAAGATCCATAGCATATTTGTGTTGATCTAGGATAAGACCTTTTTCTGACTGATGAACCTCAAGGCCTAAAAAATATGTGAGTGGCCCTAAGTCTTTCATATGAAAAGATTCATGTAAGGATGCCTGTAGATAGGTGATCATGTTAGAATCTGTCCCAGATATGATGATATCATCCACGTATACCAAGAGGACAGTAATCCCTTTTGAGGAGCGATGAAGGAACATAGAAGGATCAGAAGAACTTTGAGAGAACTGTAGATGAAGGAGAGCATCTCTACATTTCTCAAACCAAGCACGCGGAGCTTGCTTAAGACCATATAGAGATCGTCTTAAGCGTGCGCAGTGTCCTGCCGAAACACCCGTAATGCCTTGGGGAAGTCGCATATGGACTTCTTCCTTGAGATCACCATGAAGAAAGGCATTCTTGACGTCAAATTGGTAAAGAGGCCATGCGTGAGAAGCAGCAATGGCAAGAACAGTACCGATTGTTGTCATTTTTGCAACTGGAGCAAATGTTTCTTCATAGTCAATGCCATATTCCTGTCGGTTGCCCAATGCGACTAACCGTGCTTTATATCGATCCAACGAGCCATCAGACTTAAGTTTGACCGAAAAAACCCATTTGTAGCCAATAGGTTTTGCAGATGAGGGACATGGAACAATATCCCAGGTATGATTCTCCTGCAGAGCAGCTAATTCTTCGTGCATAGCTTTTTGCCAACAGTCATGCTTCACCGCCTGTGAGTAAGAAGAAGGAATATCAATAGAGGATAGAGTAGCAAGCATGGAACAAAGTCAGCTTGATCATAGAGACCAGTTCCTCATGAAATTAAGATCTGAATATGAGATCATTCGTTCCAATCTGATGAGCAGGGTTCCATCTCCATCCCTGAATGAGTGTCTTAATGAACTCTTGCGAGAGGAACAAAGTCAGCTCACTCAGCATGTTCTGAAGCAACAGTCCTCCGAAAACTCTCCTGATGTCGCATATGCTGCCACTACCAGTTACACTCCTAGTGTCTCTCACGGTCCAGAAGGGATCATTCATCATACTAATGCTGCTGCTAAAAGACAAACTCCTGCAAGAGATCTCAGCAAAATCCAATGCTTTGGCTGTAAGAGTTATGGACACTATGCCTCACAGTGTAAGACCAAGTTTTGTAATTACTGCAAATCCAATGGTCATGTTATCAATGAATGCAAACGGCGGCCACAAAATCGCACTCCACGAGCATATCATGTCAACACTGCTGATGCTACTACTTCCAGTGATAGTTCTTCCGCACCAGTCATGCCTTCGCCACCTCCTGCCTCCACTACTGCTCCTCAGATTACCCCTGAGCTTATTCAACAAATGATCATCAATGCCTTTTCTACACTTGGCATTTCAGGTAACCAACATTCCTCTTCTTCCATATGGTTTATTGATTCTGGAGCTTCCAATCACATGACCTCCTCCACCACTCATCTCTCTAACCTGCAACCATACAAAGGGAATTTGCACGTCCATACTGCTGATGGTCAAAAGCTTCCTATTACAGTTACTGGTGATATAATTCATTCTTTACCTCTCACAAAAGTCTTTCTATCTCCTCATCTTACTACAAATCTTTTGTCTGTTGGACAACTGATTGATGATAATTGTAATGTTTCCTTTTCTCGCTCTGGTTGTGTTGTGCAGGATCAAATGTCGGGGACGGTGAAAAAATCAAAGATTTTGGCAAAACATGATTAATGAAGTTTTTAAAACAAACTTGGTTTGAATTAAGGTGAAGAGTCCAACACAAATTAATCCAAGATTAAATATGATAAAGGATTCAACACATCATAGTTATCATGCTAAAATTCATTTACCAATAATTAAAACAAAGCATGATATAATTAAAGAAAAGGGAGCATACCCATTAGAGAAGAGTCCAAGATTGAATCAATGGAATACACCCATAATCCCTTCACTAATGCTCTTAAAACATCCCCCTTCCTTGGCCTCAAAACTCCTCAAAAGTTCCACATTTTTTCTCAAAGAAAATGACCCTTTTTATAGCCAAAGAGGTTGCCAACGGCTAGCCCAACGGTTATAAAACGGCTAGGTAGATAGGAGAACTATTCCAACGTTAAAAAAACATGACTAAAGCATTGCTTTGGTGAGGCCTTACATGAGTATGAATAAGAGGGGACATTTGTAAAAGAAAATATTAAAGAAATCAAAACCACACCGGTTTTGACAATTTTAGAATTCTTTATTAATTTATAAAACATTGTTTATTGTTAAGTTTGCAATGTTTTGGTGAGGCCTTACATGTGTATGAATAAGAGGGGACTTTTGTAAGAAAAATATTAAAGTAATCAAAATCACACCGGTTTTGAAATCTTCATATTTCTTTATTAATTTATAAAACATTGTTTATTGTTAAGTTTCTATACATACTCATGCTTACTAAGCCTCAATGTGACATGGTGTTATGATCATGTTGGATTGCTTAGGACAGGTGGTCTTAGGGGGTGAACTTCTAACCGCATGAGGTTGGCTGGCCGAAATCTGGGGTCATTTTTGAGTTTTAATTAAGCTCAAAAAAAAAAAATCTTCTAAAAACCAATCAAAATAACAATTTAGCCTAGGGTTTTTAGAGTCACTAAGGCGTATGGTTTCGGTCACAATTACCTGATCTTGGTTGGCACATCTTGATGTTGATCTTTGACGAAAACTGGCCTTTCCAAAAAGATGATTTAAAAACATGCATAACATATGATAAAAACGAAGATTATAAATGAAGATTTTGCATGAAGATCCCAAGATTAAGGAAATGAATGAATGGGAGGTCATGCTATAAAATTGAATGCATCCTATCAAATTGCAACAAAAGAAAAACTCTAACAATCTCCCCCTTTGCAATTTGATGGCAACTCTTGAAGCTTGAACTCTCTCTCAATCTCCTATGAAAACTTGAACATCATCTTCTTTGGACATTTAAGGAGCTTTGGATGTTCGGGAGCATTTGGATATTTTGGAGCTTTGGATTTTCCTTGCGAGAGCAATGACACACAGATGCTACACAAAAATGATATGCTAGGCAAAGCTTCTCCCCCTCAACTAGATAACCCTTGAATCTTCTCCCCCTCAATTGGAGACCACTTAATATTTCTCTCCCCCTTTGACATCTAATTGCAAAGGATCCTGCCCACCAACGAGAAAATACAAAACCTTGTTAGCAGCACTTGTTAATAAGTGATATGATAAAAGTAAAATGTGCTAATAGGTGATTAACCAATAGAAATTTAGAAATCAGGGCATGGGCCAATGCCCAATTGATGTCTCAATTTAATGAACCGATCATTTCCAAGGGGTTTAGTAAATAAGTCAGCCAATTGAGTATCTGTTGTGATCACGCAGAAAATGATAACGAATGTCAATGTGCTTAGTCCGAGAATGTTGAACAGGATTCTTAGAGATGCTAATGGCACTTGAATTATCACACATGATAGGCATACATTGTTGTGGAACATTATAATCTAACAAAGTTTGTTTCATCCACAACAGTTGAGCACAACAGCTACCTGCAGTAATATATTCAGCTTCTGCAGTAGACAAAGATATAGAATTTTGCTTTTTGCTATGCCAAGCTACTAAGCAGTTTCCTATGAAATAACAGCAGCCACTAGTGCTCTTCCTATCATCTATAGATCCTGCCCAATCTGCATCACTATATCCAATTAATTGCAGAGTGGAGTCATGGGGATACCAGATACCATAGTGAGAAGTTCCATGAATGTATTTTATGATTCGTTTAACCGCCTTAAGATGAGACTCACGAGGATCAGATTGGTACCTAGCACATATTCCAACACTAAAAGAGAGATCTGGTCTACTAGCTGTAAGGTAAAGAAGGCTCCCAATCATGCTTCTAAGATAGCAGGGACATCATAATCCACTAGATCTTCTACTACACATTTCTTTTCCACAATGATCCCTTTGTTTCGGAAGGATTTAACAACAGAAGATGGAGAAGGGATGGGTTTGAATTTGACCTCACGAGGAGGGGAAGCTTCGGGAGAGGATGGAGGAGTTCTATGAGAAGATAAAGCTTGGCCTGTTTTTGACTTTTTATTAGGCTGCCTCCAGGTTTGCTTGGTTCTTGCCATGACTGAGTAGCTGAATAAGTAAACTAACTGTCCTCAAGTGCTAGGCTGAAATGTAGAAGAAAGTGATTACTGGGCACTAAGATAACAGCTGGGAAAGAGAGGGACAGTACACAGAGGTCGACCGCGTCAACAGGGAAAACAGTATTTCTGTTCAGATTCAAGAAAAAATTTTCCAACTTCAAACTCTCTGAACATATGATTCCCTTAACCCAGCTATCCTACAAGCTCAATCTAATTAGGAAAAGAGATTTTACAAAATTAATTCTAAATAAATCCATTTAAGAGATTGAAAACTTGTAAGTCCAAGACAAATCATTTTTCAAAAGAATTTAATTTGACAAATGTGAAATAACTCTAAATCCATTCAAATAAAAACAAATTTGAAAAGCAAATCAATTGATTGAGAAGATGTATCACGAAAGTCCAAGCCCACCCAATCCAAGCCCGCAAAGAGATGTATTTTGAAACCACCCATGTCCGACAAACTCTGCAAAGACTAGAGGCCTAGTTTTATCAGCTAGATACAGAAGATCATTGACAAATTCGCTGGATGTTGTTGACAAACGGAAAAAGATAGGGACAACTCGCATTTAATTTCAATGGCTTAGCTAAGTAGCTTTTGAAAATCTGCATCCAGCAGATTTTCAATCTGGAAAAGCAAGATTTGAAGAGACGAGGATTTGTCTTGTTTGAAATCCATTTCTATAAGAGCAGTCTTAGCTCTAACTGATTTGTATAAGCACTTCTTGTCATCTGCATTCTTATTCCTCAAAGTTTCAATGGCTCACCAATTTCCTTTTAGTACTTCTTCTGATCAGGAGATGAGGTATTTTTTACCTCAATCTCAAACTTTTTCTGCATCTGTTTTAGGTTCCATGATACCAAGGCGACAAGAGAGAGCTTTGGCTAATAAAACGGATGAAGATGCCATTTATGAGCTTGTGAGTCTCGGAACTCATTATTCATCATCCATTGTCTCATTTTCCGATCGGTTGCGGTCCAGAACACGCACGACAGAAAAGTTTATTGAGGAGATCGATGTACTGCAACGGCTTCTTCTCGAGTCTAATAGAAAAATAGTAGAGTCGAAGCAACAGAATAAGGATTTAAGATCCTTGCTTACCTCTTCAATTCAATTGCCTAATCCTTTGGACAAGGAGTGTATGATGATCTATGAAAAGCAAAAGCATTTGAATGATGAGGCTAGATGTCTCAAGTTTTTGTAAGACATTGAGAAGAATATTCAATAAATATTCATGGCATGCATCATTTTGTTTTCTCTTCTAATCATGCATAGTCTATTTTCTGGCAAGGGTTTTTTTTTTTAATCTGTCAACTGATCGTGAGAGCTTGTGAATTTTAGTACAATATTACCCTTCTGCACATGATCTCTAAGAAAATGATATCTAATTTCAATATGCTTAGTTCTAGAGTGTTGGACAGGTTTTTTGGAAATATTGATAGCACTGGTGTTATCACAATACAAATTCATGTTATCTTTTAAATTCAAAAATGCATTTTCAATAAGTAAAACTTAAACAAATGATACTTGAACAAAAAGACAATACTAAGAAAGATAGAAGGAACTAGACTTAAGACCAACAATACATATAACTTAGGGGAAAGGGTTGGTCTAATCTAATTATAAGGTCTTAGTATTTGTGTAAAAGTCTAACCTTAGGTATCCATCTAAGGTCTTGAGCTTTGGAGTCTATGTAAGAGATCCCACCAACCAGAGGAGATAAATATTGATTTCTTTTATACTTGACATCAACTCTTTGAAGTTTGATAATTTCATAATTGGATTGATGCTTAGTCTTTGGTGGTTGAGGTCTCTTTTTATTTTTCTCATTTCTTTTAGCTTTTCCTTTCTCTTTTTGTCTTTTGAATTTTAATTTTAATCTTTCAACCTTTTTCAAAAGTTCTTTTATTTCCAAGGTCAGAGGAGGTAGAGTGAGAGGTTTCTTATTGATAGATTTATTTTGACCATTTTTTACTTGTTTAGTCTTTTTAAAATCTATCTTTGGAAACTCTTGTTGAGATGTTTTAATTTGTTGAAACATTCTAGAGTCTTCCTTAACCTTCATAGAATTAGATTTTCCATTTTTAGGTTCATAGATGGGTTTAGACAAATGACTTTTTCTTAATTTGCACTCAAATTTGAAATGCCCTTCATTACCACAATAATGACATTTTGTTTTGGGCAATGGAGAGTGAGTGCATGAGAATGAGGACTCACCTTTCACAAATGTGTTGGTGAAATTTGGGTCATGTGTAATATACTTATTGAATCCAAGGCCCGTCCTATCTCCTTGTGATTTACCCATTTTAAATAATTTTTCTAATTTCTCTTCACTTTGGGTAAATTTGCACTCATACTTTTGTTTGTGAGTCTCAAGTTGAGTGACTTGATTTTTAAGAATTGAATTTTCTTTTTTAACTTTCAGGAGTTCAATTTCAATTCCATTGAACTTGTTTATTTTTTCATAAGCAAGTTTTAATTCAAGTTTAAGTTCATTAGATCCAAGTTGTAATGTTTTTATATTACTTTGAGCATTGAATAAATTTTCTTTTGTGATTATTAACTTGGATTCAAGGTTGACAATGTCTTCAACTTGGTTTTTTATACAATCACTTAGAGTTATATTTTCTTTGGTAAGTCCTTCACAACTTATCTTAGATACATTTAGTTCATCTTGAAGATCAGACAAGTTATCTTTAGAAATTTTCAATTTAGATTCTAAATAGATAATGTTTTCATCTTGTCTTTTTAATGTATCTCTCAGGTTTAAATTTTCTTTATTCAGCTCATTATGATTTAATTTAATTTCATTTAGTTCATCTTGAGCATTGGATAGGTTGTGCAAAGTGATCATAAACTTAGAGTCTAGGCAATGTATTACTTCTTCTTTCTCTCTAAGTTCATAATTTGAAGAGATTAAATCTTTGTTTAGCCTTCTTGATTCTTCTCTTAACTTTTTATTCTTCTTAGCTATGACTTCACATAGTTCATATAATTCCTCATAGGCTTGATGTATATCATCTTCACTATCATCATTTTCTTCTTCTTTTGATTCAAATTTAGATTCATTAAATTCAAGGTTTGAATCTCCAATAGAAGGGAGAGGTCTAGGAGAATTTACAAGAGAATCTACAGTCTAGCATAGTGGAATCCATTTTAATGATTTTCATGAAAAGCACAACTAGGGTTTAAACTCTAGGTTTTTACACCTAATCAAGAGTTTTAAACACTTGATCCTAATTATAGAGCACGAGGCTCTGATACCAATTGAAAGTCCTACTCTGATAGGATTTCAAATTGGGGGACCTAGACTTGCTAAGGATCAACTCCGGGTTGTTAAGCCCTATAATGGAGTAACCCGCTCTGATACCAATTGTGACATTTCGAGAGATGCGAAGACGGTTGACCACAGAATCATAGCAGATATACCCCTTTTGGTGAGATGCGTTGCCAAGGAATGCACATTTGGCGGACTGAGCAGTTAATTTAGTACGTTCAGTCGGAGGAAGATGAACAAAACATACACAGCCAAAAATGCGCAGGTGGGTATAAGAAGGATCTTTACGAAAGAGACGAAAGTATGGTGTTTGATTGGTGAGGCGATAGGATGGTAAGCAATTGATTAAGTGAACAGCAGTGGCTAATGCTTCGGGCCAAAATCTTGCGGGAACTGATGATTCTAAGAGAAGAGAACGAACAATATTTGAGGAGATGTCTGTTTTTGCGTTCTGCAACTCCGTTCTGTTGAGGAGTGTAAGGGCACGATCGCTGTGATAAAATCCCGTGTTTTTGCAAATAAGTTTGAAACTGATGGGACATATATTCCCCTCCGGAATCAGATCGGAGAACTTTCATGCGAGTAGAAAACTGATTTTCAACATACGCCATAAATTTTTGGAAAGTATCAAAGACTTCAGATTTAGAGTGTAAGAAATAAACCCATGTGAATCTACTAGATCATCAATAAATGTGACAAAATATTTGAAATCTGTATGAGAAATTACAGGTGTAATCCCCCAGACGTCACTATGAATAATGTCAAAGCAATTTGAAGCCATAGTAGATTTGGAAGAAAATGGAAAAACTTTGCTTTTTCCAAGTTTGCAAACAGAACACTCATCAGAAATGTGACTAAAAGATGTTTTATTTTCATTAATACTACCAGTGTTCAACATCAAAGATAACAATTTTGAATGAGGATGGCCTAATCTATTGTGCCGGAGCCTCCAAACATCTTGAGGAGAAAAACAAGAAAAAGTAGAGATTTGTTTATTTTGAGAGGAAGGCATCACAAGAGGAAACAGGCGGCCACACTTAGGCCCCTTCGCGATCACCGTCCCCGACACTTGATCCTGCACAACACAACCAGAGCGAGAAAAGGAAACATTACAATTATCATCAATCAGTTGTCCAACAGACAAAAGATTTGTAGTAAGATGAGGAGATAGAAAGACTTTTGTGAGAGGTAAAGAATGAATTATATCACCAGTAGCTGTAATAGGAAGCTTTTGACCATCAGCAGTATGGACTTGCAAATTCCCTTTGTATGGTTGCAGGTTAGAGAGATGAGTGGTGGAGGAGGTCATGTGATTGGAAGCTCCAGAATCAATAAACCATATGGAAGAAGAGGAATGTTGGTTACCTGAAATGCCAAGTGCAGAAAAGGCATTGATGATCATTTGTTGAATAAGCTCGGGGGTAATCTGAGGAGCAGTAGTGGAGGCAGGAGGTGGCGAAGGCATGACTGGTGCGGAAGAACTATCACTGGAAGTAGTAGCGTCAGCAGTGTTGACATGATATGCTCGTGGAGTGCGATTTTGTGGCCGCCATTTGCATTCATTGATAACATGACCATTGGATTTGCAGTAATTACAAAGCTTGGTCTTACACTATGAGGCATAGTGTCCATAACTCTTACAGCCAAAGCATTGGATTTTGCTGAGATCTCTTGCAGGAGTTTGTCTTTTAGCAGCAGCATTAGTATGATGAATGATCCCTCCCGGACCGTGAGAGACACTAGGAGTGTAACTGGTAGTGGCAGCATATGCGACATCAGGAGAGTTTCCGGAGGACTGTTGCTTCTAAACATGCTGAGTGAGCTGACTTTGTTCCTATCGCAAGAGTTCATTAAGACACTCATTCAGGGATGGAGATGGAACCCTGCTCATCAGATTGGAACGAATGATCTCATATTCAGATCTCAATTTCATGAGGAACTGGTCTCTATGAGAAGTTGCCTGTAATTTTTGAATCTCAGAAAGAGCTGCCTCAGATACATTGAAGTATTTGATTTCATCATATTCTGCCCATAAATTGAGAAAACCCGTATAATAGTCCTGGATAGAAGAAGTGCTTTGGGAATACTGAGCAATCTCCCGTTTAAGTTGATATTGACGGGCAGAATTCCCTCGGCGATACACTTGTTTCAGATAATCCCACATCGCCTTGGAGGTCTTGTAAGGTTTGAGGTTCAGGATATATTGTGGTTCAACGGAACCAAGAATCCAGGTTTTTATCTTGGCATCCTTAGTATTCCAAGAGAGTATTCTTTTCTCACCTTCTTGAGGTCGTGGATCCCATCCGGAAACAAGTCCCCACATTTCCTTTCCTTCAAGATAGACTTGAAATTGATACGACCAGGAAGTATAATTCTTTCCATTAAATTGGATCAAGTTAATTTCATGCTTTTCCATTTCAGTCAAACAGTAGATCTATCAACTGTGCACAAAAAAAAAACTCACTGTTTTTAAATCAAACTGATGGATCAGATCACACACCAATCAGATCATAAATAATATGCTAGAGTGACCAGAACTGTTCCCAGAATGAGTAGTGCACAAAAAATTGCAAACACAACCCAGACGACCCTGTCGTCAGTGTGTAGTTCTGTACGTGGGGTCCACAGATGGATCTAATTGAAGATCAGACCAGAAGATAGAGACTAGTATCCAATTCCCTTTCCAGCAGTACAAGTTTCAACCAGATCCAATCAGAATCAAGGATGCGGCTGTGATGAAAACTATTTAAAGAAAGTGAATAATCATAAGATGGAACAAAACTCCTACCTCTGATCTCTGAAAAATACTGAAAAAATCTCCAAAATAACCTGAAGAGAGTCGACCAGGTTGGTTGAAATATCCAGGTTCAATGATGCTGATCTGGGATGGGCCACTTCTGATCACACCTTGATCTGGCGACTTCCAATGCTTGGAAGATGAAGAAAAATTCTCCAGAGAGTCTCTTAGAGACTATTACAACTTCCAATGCTTGGAAGATGGAGAGGACTCACTCAGAGGCACAGCTCTGCTACCAGCTTGGCCTGAGCAACTTCACCACTGGGAAGGGGAAGGTGAGCCTGGCAGACTCCAACGTTCGTCCTCTTGAGGTTTTCATGTGCTGCATTGTCCGCAAGATGGGTTATGGTGATGGCTTCAAGTGGCTCTCTCAATACATTAAGTAGGCCGTTGCACCCCCAAAAAAGGCATATCCATGTGTGCTTTCTAGACTATAGTGTGAAATGTGCTTTTGGGTCACTGTTGTAGGACCAACAACCTGAAAGGCTGAAGCAGTATTAAAAAACATCACTCGTGTAAAGTATGATGTCAATTAGGTTATGACTTGCTACGGTCGCTAGTAGAGCTGTAACAGCTGTTGCTTCAAATGCTTGTTGCCTTGTTAGTTTCTACCTGTTTTTTAGGATTTTGGTTTGCCAAGGAAAATTTATTATCTCCATTTTTCAGAGGATTAGCCATTTTTCAGAGGAAGATTACAATCCAATATTTATCTCTTTTGAGTTCTTGTCAGAGTTCTTGTCAAAGTTCTTGTCAGAGTTCTTGTCATGGTATCAGAGCTGTGCCTCTGAGTGAGTCCTCTCCATCTTCCAAGCATTGGAAGTTGTAATAGTCTCTAAGAGACTCTCTGGAGAATTTTTCTTCATCTTCCAAGCATTGGAAGTCGCCAGATCAAGGTGTGATCAGAAGTGGCCCATCCCAGATCAGCATCATTGAACCTGGATATTTCAACCAACCTGGTCGACTCTCTTCTGGTTATTTTGGAGATTTTTTCAGTATTTTTCAGAGATCAGAGGTAGGAGTTTTGTTCCATCTTATGATTATTCACTTTCTTTAAGTAGTTTTCATCACAGCCGCACAGAATCCTTGATTCTGATTGGATCTAGTTGAAACTTGTACTGCTGGAAAGGGAATTGGATACTAGTCTCTATCTTCTGGTCTGATCTTCAAGTGGACCCCACGTACAGAACTACACACTGACGACAGGGTCGTCTGGGTTGTGTTTGCAATTTTTTGTGCACTACTCATTCTTGGAACAGTTCTAGTCACTCTAGCATATTATTTGTGATCTGATTGGTGTGTGATCTGATCCATCAGTTTGATTTAAAAACAGTGAGATTTTTTTTTGTGCATAGTTGATAGATCTACTGTTTGACTGAAATGGAAAAGCATGAAATTAACTTGATCCAATTTAATGGAAAGAATTATACTTCCTGGTCGTATCAATTTCAAGTCTATCTTGAAGGAAAGGAAATGTGGGGACTTGTTTCCGGATGGGATCCACGACCTCAGGAAGGTGAGAAAAAAATACTCTCTTGGAATACTAAGGATGTCAAGATAAAAACCTGAATTCTTGGTTCCGTTGAACCACAATATATCCTGAACCTCAAACCTTACAAGACCTCCAAGGCGATGTGGGATTATCTGAAACAAGTGTATCGCCGAGGGAATTCTGCCCGTCAATATCAACTTAAACGGGAGATTGCTCAGTATTCCCAAAGCACTTCTTCTATCCAGGACTATTATACGGGTTTTCTCAATTTATGGGCAGAATATGATGAAATCAAATACTTCAATGTATCTGAGGCAGCTCTTTCTGAGATTCAAAAATTACAGGCAACTTCTCATAGAGACCAGTTCCTCATGAAATTGAGATCTGAATATGAGATCATTCGTTCCAATCTGATGAGCAGGGTTCCATCTCCATCCCTGAATGAGTGTCTTAATGAACTCTTGCGAGAGGAACAAAGTCAGCTCACTCAGCATGTTCTGAAGCAACAGTCCTCCGGAAACTCTCCTGATGTCGCATATGCTGCCACTACCAGTTACACTCCTAGTGTCTCTCACGGTCCGGGAGGGATCATTCATCATACTAATGCTGCTGCTAAAAGACAAACTCCTGCAAGAGATCTCAGCAAAATCCAATGCTTTGGCTGTAAGAGTTATGGACACTATGCCACACAGTGTAAGACCAAGTTTTGTAATTACTGCAAATCCAATGGTCTTGTTATCAATGAATGCAAACGGCGGCCACAAAATTGCACTCCACGAGCATATCATGTCAACACTGCTGATGCTACTACTTCCAGTGATAGTTCTTCCGCACCAGTCATGCCTTCGCCACCTCCTGCCTCCACTACTGCTCCTCAGATTACCCCTGAGCTTATTCAACAAATGATCATCAATGCCTTTTCTGCACTTGGCATTTCAGGTAACCATCAATCCTCTTCTTCCATATGGTTTGTTGATTCTGGAGCTTCCAATCACATGACCTCCTCCACCACTCATCTCTCTAACCTGCAACCATACAATGGGAAATTGCAAGTCCATACTGTTGATGGTCAAAAGCTTCCTATTATAGCTACTGGTGATATCATTCATTCTTTACCTCTCACAAAAGTCTTTCTATCTCCTCATCTTACTACAAATCTTCTGTCTGTTGGACAATTGATTGATGATAATTTTAATGTTTCCTTTTCTCGCTCTGGTTGTGTTGTGCAGGATCAAGTATCGGGGACGGTGATCGCGATGGGGCCTAAGTGTGGACGCCTGTTTCCTCTTGTGATGCCTTCCTCTCAGAATAATCAAATCTCTGCTTTTTCTTGTTTTTCTCCTCAAGATGTTTGGAGGCTCTGGCACAATAGATTAGGCCATCCTCATTCAAAATTGTTATCTTTGATGTTGAACACTGGTAGTATTAATGAAAATAAAACATCTTTTAGTCACATTTCTGATGAGTGTTCTGTTTGCAAACTTGGAAAAAGCAAAGTTCTTCCATTTTCTTCCAAGTCTACTATGGCTTCAAATTGCTTTGACATTATTCATAGTGACGTCTGGGGGATTACACCTGTAATTTCTCATACACATTTCAAATATTTTGTCACATTTATTGATGATCATAGTAGATTCACATGGGTTTATTTCTTACACTCTAAATCTGAAGTCTTTGATATTTTCCAAAAATTCATGGCGTATGTTGAAAATCAGTTTTCTACTCGCATTAAAGTTCTCCGATCTGATTCCGGAGGGGAATATATGTCCCATCAGTTTCAAACTTATTTGCAAAAACATGGGATTTTATCACAGCGATCGTGCCCTTACACTCCTCAACAGAACGGAGTTGCAGAACGCAAAAACAGAATCTCCTCGATACTGTTCGTTCTCTTCTCCTAGAATCATCAGTTCCTGCAAGAGTTTGGCCCGAAGCGTTAGCTGACATTTAGAGAGAGATGAATTCCAGAACATGAGAGAGATAGAGATGAATGTCGTCCCTCTCCTTGGATCGACTGATGTCTATATATAAGGGTTTAATCCCTAATTACAATCAATTATAATCAATTACAAATCAATCACAGATCCTAAAATTAAGAACAATCTTTGACTAATTACAAAACAATAAATAGGAACAATAAATGGGCCTGGATATGGGCCAAAATGAATGGGCCTGGATTGACACCCCCCTCAAATTGATGATGGGGAGTCATAAAGCAGCAATTTAGAGACAAGAAATTGATGTCGAGGCCGAGGAAGTCCCTTAGTGAAAATATCGGCAAACTGAGACTCTGTCGGCACATGCGGTAGACTAATGACATCACGCTTATATTCATCTTGAATAAAGTGGCAGTAAACTTCAATATGTTTGGTGCGTTCATGTAAGACGGGATTTTCAGTGATGCGAATAGCCCCAGTATTATCGGCATGCAATGGAGTAGGAGAGGTTTGAGCGAACCCGAGTGCCGAAAGAAGTCCCCGTAGCCATAAGATCTCAGAACAAGCAGAAGACATTGCCCTATATTCAGCTTCCGTGGAAGATCGAGACACCCGTTCTTGTTTCTTGCATTTCCAAGAAATGAGAGAATTGCCAAGGTACATGCACCAACCAGTAGTAGAACGGCGTGTGTCTTGACAGCCTGCCCAGTCAGCATCTGCATAAGCGGTCAGATGAAGAGGATTATCCTTGGGATAATATAAACCACGAGGGACAGTTCGCAGCAGATAGCGAATAATCCGCTTCACAGCTGTCAAATGAAGGTGTCGAGGAGCTGTCATGAACTGGCTCACAAGATTAACAGCATAAGAGATGTCAGGTCTAGTGATAATGAGATAGACAAGACTGCCCACCAGACGCCTGTATGTATGAGGATCAGGAAGAAGATCTCCATCATCTTTACTCAACTTGAGATTGACCTCTACAGGTGTATCAACAGGGGAAGAATCCTGAAGGTCGGCCAACTCGATAAGATCGGATGTGTATTTGTGTTGGTTAACAAATAGACCTTTCGGAGATTGATGCGCTTCTAAGCCCAAAAAATAATGCAATGGGCCCAAATCCTTCATACGGAAGGAATCTTTGAGAGAAGCTTGGAGAGATTTGGTCATACCAGCATCCGTGCCAGTGATAATAATATCGTCAACATATACGAGAAGTGCAGTAACACCAGTAGATGTGTGGCACAAAAAGAGAGATGGATCATAAGGACTCTGGGTAAAGCCACTCTCGCATAAGCGACTCTGGAAGGTTTCGAACCATGCTCGAGGAGCTTGCTTTAGACCATAAAGTGATTTTCGCAAGCGACAGACAGTCCTCTTTGAGGGAGAGGGTACACCTTGTGGTATCCGCATATAGACTTCTTCGTGCAGATCTCCATGGAGAAATGCATTTTTGACATCCATTTGGTATAAAGGCCAGGATTTAGATGCAGCAATGGCGAGAAGTAACCGAACAGATGTCATTTTTGCCACAGGTACGAATGTTTCCTCATAGTCAATGCCATACTCCTGACGGTTTCCGAGTGCCACAAGTCTAGCTTTGTGTCTATCCAAGGACCCATCAGATTTAAGTTTGATCGAGTAGATCCATTTGCAACCAATGGGTTTAACTGTTGAAGGACACTCCACAATATCCCAGGTGTGATTCTGATCCAATGCATCCAATTCCTCCTTCATGGCCTGGTTCCAACAATCTTGTTGTACAGCCTGCAAATAAGAGCTAGGGATAGGGACAGAAGATAGAGTTGTCATTAAAGAAGTATGGGTAAATCCATACCTCTCAGGTGGTCTAGAATCTCTGGAGGAGCGACGTAAGGTCGGAGTAGGCGCAGAACCATTGGTCGGTGGAGGATCAGGAGGACAGCCATCTGCAGTGGTAGGTTTTTCCCGTCGGTGATACACAAAATCAGGATTAAACCTAGTAACAGTTGTTTGATCCGATGGTGGATCTGAGAAACCAGGTAAGAGAGCTGGTGAAGATGGTTGAGGACAGTCTATGTGAGTGGGGAAGAAATTCTGATTTTCAAAGAAAATAACATTGCGAGAAACCCTGATACGACGTCCAATGGGATCATAACAAACAAAACCTTTTTGATTAGTGGCATAACCTAAAAACGCACACCTGCGAGATTGCGCGGTTAGTTTTGTTCGGTCCATGAGAGGAAGATGAACAAAACAAACACATCCAAATGTATGAAGGTGATCAAACACAGGTTGTTGCCCAAGCAGTTTAAAATAAGGTGTGAAATGATCAATGGTAGGTGATGGAAGGCGATTGATGAGATAAACTGCGGTTGTAAGGGCTTCAGTCCAAAAACGAGGGGGAACAGAAGATTGAATGAGGAGTTCTAGTTACATCAAGGAGATGTCAGTTTTTCCGTTCTGCAACTCCATTTTGTTGTGGAGTATACGGACATGTGCGTTGAGAAATGATTCCTTTATTGTTCAGAAAAGATTGAAAATCATTGGACACATACTCCCCCCCTGAGTCTGATTGCAAAATCTTAATACATGTGGAGAATTGTGTTTCAACATAGCTTAAAAAAATCTTAAAAGCATGAAGAACATCAGACTTTGAATGTAATAAATAAAGCCAAGTAAATCTGCTGTAGTCGTCAATGAAGGTGACAAAGTACTTAAAATGACTATGAGAAAGAGTCGGAGCAATGCCCCAAACATCACTGTGAATTAAGTCAAAACATGCAGTGCTCCGTGTGTTAGAGTGTGGAAAAGGTAAAGTTTTACTCTTTCCTAATTTACAAGCATCACATTCAAATGAAGCAGAATCAATAGGTTTATTTAATAATCCAGATTGAAATAAAGTAGACATTGTAGAGTCATTCGGATGACCAAGTCTATTATGCCACAACCGAGAATTATTCTTAATGAAAAAACAAAATAACTGATGTGAAGAGTTATTCGGAATAAATGAAGACACTGGGGATGGAATGAGAGTAGTTTTATACAACTACTGGCACTGGTCGCATGAAGATCAAATCCAGATCCAGGATTTTGGACGGCCGAGATGAAAACTATTGAAAAGAATGAATATTCACAAAAAATGGTAGAAAACCTACCTCTGATGATCAATAAATCATGAGAAAATCAGCATAAATCTAAGAACCTCCAGGCGACCAAGATGGTAGTCTTCCGCTGATGAGTTGGTGATTATCTCGGGTGGGCCACGTCTGATCTGAAATGATCAGGGATGATCCGGCTGGAGAGAATGATCATATACTGGCTTCCAATGTTTTGGAAGATGACATAGGAGAAGATCAGAGATCACAGATTATAGATCTAGCTCTGATACCATGACATTTAGAGAGAGATGAATTCCAGAATATGAGAGAGATAGAGATGAATGTCGTCGCTCTCCTTGGATCGACTGATGTCTATATATATAAGGGTTTAATCCCTAATTACAATCAATTATAATCAATTACAAATCAATCACAGATCCTAAAATTAAGAACAATCTTTGACTAATTACAAAGCAATAAATAGGAACAATAAATGGGCCTGGATATGGGCCAAAATGAATGGGCCTGGATTGACATTAGCCACTGCAGTTCACTTGATCAATCGCTTACCATCCTATCGCCTCACCAATCAAACACCATACTTTCGTTTCTTTCGTAAAGATCCTTCTTATACCCACCTGCGCATTTTTGGCTGTGTATGTTTTGTTCATCTTCCTCCGACTTAACGTACTAAATTAATTGCTCAGTCCGCCAAATGTACATTCCTTGGCTACGCATCTCACCAAAAGGCGTATATCTGCTATGATCCTGTGGTCAACCGTCTTCGCATCTCTCGAAATGTCACATTTTTCGAAAATCAAAGTTTTTTTCCTAACCATTCCTCGGATTTACCATCATTTTCTCATCTACCAGATTTTTCTGACCCAATCTCTTCTCCACTCCTTGTCTATGAAAGGCGTCGTTATAAGGATGTTCCACTACTGCCTCCCCCTCTGGATCCCTCACCGGCACCTGATCTTGACCACGTTTCATCACATGATGCTCCATCTCCACTTTAGATTCGACGCTCTACCCGTCTCTCTAAGCCTCCAGAAAAATATGGGTTCACTCACACCTCCTTGCTTGCTACTCTATCCTCTATTGCTATTCCTTCTTCTTACTCACAGGCGGTGAAGCATGACTGTTGGCAAAAAGCTATGCACGAAGAATTAGCTGCTCTGCAGGAGAATCATACCTGGGATATTGTTCCATGTCCCTCATCTGCAAAACCTATTGGCTGCAAATGGGTTTTTTCAGTCAAACTTAAGTCTGATGGCTCGTTGGATCGATATAAAGCACGGTTAGTCGCACTGGGCAACCGACAGGATTATGGCATTGACTATGAAGAAACATTTGCTCCATTTGCAAAATGACAACAATCCGTACTGTTCTTGCCATTGCTGCTTCTCACGCATGGCCTCTTTACCAATTTGACGTCAAGAATGCCTTTCTTCATAGTGATCTCAAGGAAGAAGTCTATATGCGACTTCCCCAAGGCATTACGGGTGTTTCGGCAGGAGACTGTTCATTCCTTGGGCTTGAAATTGATACGACCAGGAAGTATAATTCTTTCCATTAAATTGGATTAAGTTAATTTCATGCTTTTCCATTTCAGTCAAACAGTAGATCTATCAACTGTGCACAAAAAAAAATCACACTGTTTTTAAATCAAACTGATGGATCAGATCACACACCAATCAGATCACAAATAATATGCTAGAGTGACCAGAACTGTTCCCAGAATGAGCAGTGCACAAAAAATTGCAAACACAACCCAGACGACCCTGTCGTCAGTGTGTAGTTCTGTACGTGGGGTCCACAGATGGATCTAATTGAAGATCAGACCAGAAGATAGAGACTAGTATCCAATTCCCTTTCCAGCAGTACAAGTTTCAACCAGATCCAATCAGAATCAAGGATTCTGTGCGGCTGTGATGAAAACTACTTAAAGAAAGTGAATAATCATAAGATGGAACAAAACTCCTACCTCTGATCTCTGAAAAATACTGAAAAAATCTCCAAAATAACCAGAAGAGAGTCGACCAGGTTGGTTGAAATATCCAGGTTCAATGATGCTGATCTGGGATGGGCCACTTCTGGTCACACCTTGATCTGGCGACTTCCAATGCTTGGAAGATGAAGAAAAATTCTCCAGAGAGTCTCTTAGAGACTATTACAACTTCCAATGCTTGGAAGATGGAGATGACTCACTCAGAGGCACAGCTCTGATACCATGACAAGAACTCTGACAAGAACTTTGACAAGAACTCTGACAAGAACTCAAAAGAGAGAAATATTGGATTGTAATCTTGCCTTCATTGAATGGACTAAGGATACATTTATACACATTTATTGAGCTTAAGTCAAGTAAAGGGGCTGCCCAAGTCAAGTAAAGGGGCTGCTAAAGTCAAGTAAAGGGACTGTACAATTAAGTATGTACATGTGGTACATGTGGCTTTGGCTAATGAGCCTAATTACAATCAAAGTCTAATCTTCTAGATACTAGGCCTAAATGGGCCTACAAGTTTGGGCTTGAAACACCATCATTAACATGACCTGCAAGTTTGGGCTTGAAACACCATCATTAACAATAATAGTTGCACATTTGATTTTCATTCAGTCAGATGAAGTATGAACACTACCTTTCAGTCTTTGGGTGCTTTAATCTTCCAAATTAATATGATCTTGATCAATATAAAATATAAATGGACCCTCACTGATGGATCATTGGTAAGGCATCTTCATTTCTAATATGGTCTTGATCAATATAAAATATAAATGGACCCCCACTGATGGATCATTGGTAAGGCATCTTCATTTCCATGAGGATGTCCAAGGCTTGATCCTGGTTGTTGCTTTGTTGGTCAGGGACTCGCGTAGCGTGTGTGGGTGTGTGAGGTGAGTAATTACACCAGCAAAAAACAAAAGGAAGAAGAATGATGAGTTTTAACCTTTTCCCATACTACTTAGTTGAAGGAACTCAGGTCCAGACTTTTGATAAGCAAGAAATGACAAAACAACAATGACCATGGTAATCTAGCAACCTAAACCTCTTGCTTATTATATTAAAATAATGGTAGGGTGGTGTAGGAAATTGCAATTATTTGTATTTTTCCCCATTTCTTCTCTCTTTTCCTATTCTCCTTCTCCCTATTTCTCGATTGAGCCACAAGTTACTAGACAATTTGATGCACCACTCATTTATCTAGTATGGTAGAGCATGGTATCATTCCATGATTGATGGATCAACAATGGATAGTTTGTAGGGTGCTCACCTATTGTTCGAAATGACCAAATCATCCATGCATATGCCGGGACGAGTGGAGGAATCAAAATTTACCAATTCATTTATAATCAATTTGGTCAATTGTGGCCACTGCACTTTTCCTTCCTTCTTTTTTTTTTTAATACATTATTTAATATAATATAGGAGCATTAGATCGAAATCCTCTCCTGTTGAATGGGTGGGTTAGTAATGTGTGAGAATTTTCTTGCTGTAACCGAGTTATTCCTTGTTTTCCCTAACTTTTCTCCTTTAAATAGGTATATATTTTTTTCTTCTAATAATATTATGGTAAAATGAATGAAATACTTGTAGGAAATAAAAAAGTTATCATCAAAAGCCTTCCAAAAGAAGAAAGAAGCACCCATTGAAATGAGATTGGCAACTATCCTTTTCTACCAGTAGATGTGTATCTATTAACTTTATTTTATGCTTATTGAACTAGTGATGGTTTTTGATATTTTTTTGTCCTCCTCTCGAGATATCTGACTAAGATGTGTGAAATTATTGCAGAAGTTGGCAAAACGATGTATTTTTGGAAGGGGACATTACAAGTTAGATGTTGACATAGAAGAAAGAAGGAAGCTCAACAAATTCAAGGAGTCGGCATGGAAATTCATTTATTTTCTTTCGGCAGAGATTTTGGCTCTTTCTGTTACATATGATGAGCCTTGGTTCCGAAACACAAAATGCTTTTGGGTAGGACCTGGAGAGCAGGTCTGGCCTGATCAAAAGACCAAGTAAATTTACCATTCTATGTTTTTTTTTTTTGTTGATTTTTAAATTTCAGCATGTACCAGTACTGGATAACTACTTGATTTTGAAATTTGTTGTATTTGTGCATACGGCAGGCAGCCAATCACGTCTTCAACACTGGTTCAATCTAATATAATGTCCCTAGAGAGATATATTGCACCTTACAAACCAAGGTTGGGGTGGTTTAAGTTGGACTTGAACCTTGATGGTTCATAGAGATAGGTATAGAAGGAAACAATATGAAAGAAGAAGAGGAAGGAAAGCATACTAGAATTGGATGTTTAACATGATCCTCATATATATATATATATATATATTTTTTTTCTAACAGTAATTACAAGAATTTACAAAAATGAATACAATTTTTCTAACAAATACTGTTAATGCACCATTGGAGAGTAGGTTAGATTGACGGCTGTGATTAGAGTTGTTGCTTTTCTTATGATTTGTGATTAGATTTCATTTTGTATCCTTGACTTAAGGGCTTCATTTGTATATCTCTTAAGTTATGCTTAATAAGGTGTGAACCCAGTCGACTAGGGTTAAGTATCTAATTCCACTGCAAACACTCTTCTTTCTCCTTCGCGCACAACTTATCATGGTATGGGAGTGTGTGAATCTGTTGGGCTGGTGTTCCTTCTGTCTCCCTTCTCTCCTCATGTCTTCCTCCTTTCACTTCTCCTTCTTTGCTCTCATCTTTCTCTTTGTTTTTTTCTCCCTAGCTTGATTTCGTTCAATTGTGAACTCTTTTCTTTGCGATAGTTTCTTTTCCTTTTTCTTTTTGATGAATAATAAAAAGTATTATATTGAGAGAAAAAGATTGTGAAGACAAACCACCCAAGAAGAAAGATTGTAGAAACATGGTAGAAATGCATTATACCAATAACAACTAGCAAAGATTACAAGATGATATAGAATTAGCCATGCTATTGGCCTCTTACTCAACATGCTTGATCTCTATTTGAATCGGCGATGATAACCACCTGATCTCGTTGAAGTAGAATTGAAATAGCCAATTGCTAATGGCGGATGAAGAAATCAGTGAAATAGAATTCATCAAATCACTTTTCACAGTAAATTTACCTTGAAAGGAAGAACAGAGTTACAAAGCGCCTCTAAGATATCCAATATTTTCGCCTCAGTAGACTCCAAATGGCACATGTTTGGAGAAGATTACCAGCACTTTCCCTATCCAATAATATCGCCTCAGCAGACTCCAAACGACACATGCTTGGAGAACATTACTAGCATTATCCCTCCACTAATAAGAAGCACTCCACCTATACCGGCCAGCCCTGGTTTACCACTAGCAGCTTCACAGCCTCTTAAGGCTCTAGTTTGATGGTTGGCAAGCTACTGTGTCCCCCTCGTCAGATCTGGTGTGCTGATTCCGCACTGATATCTGGTGTAATCGACTTTCTTGGTTTGTCATCAGTGTTGAGAATATTGAGAAATATTAGGTTTATTTGTAATTTGGGTCATTGGGTTTATCTATAATTTTGAGAGTAAGTTTCTTAGAGTAAGATTAAATTATTTTGGGATGGAGCTGTGATGGGATAAGGATTAGGTTTACTAGTTTAGTATTAGAGCATGTTTGTGTCAACTAGGCCAATGGGCCTAGTTCAGTGGGTCTCAGCCCATGACAAATTAAGCCCAACTTGTGGGTCAAAACAAATATTGCTTGTACAGATATGTAATTGATTTTATGCCTTCTTAGGAGAATTGATTAGATGTTAATTAGATTATGATTACTTTAATTTAGTTAATTCCCTCAATCACTGTAAACATACTTGTAAACTTTATCTCTATATATTGAAAGATCGTGACCCTCAAAGGGATCATCGAATTCACAAAGTTATTCGCCTCTTCTTCCTTCCTCTGGCTTTGACATGGTATCAGAGCCAAACTTCTGAGTGTTTCTTCTCCATCTTCCAAACATTGGAAGTTGTCATAGTCTCTGAGAGACTCTCTGAATATTTTCCCTTCATCTTCCAAGCAGTGGAAGTAGCCAGATCAACCTGTGATCTCACGTGACCCACCCCAGATCATCCTCATCACATCAGGATATCACAATCCCTCTGATTGTCTGAATATTCTAGACTTTCTGGTGATATTTCGATATTTTTTTGGCATCAGAATAGATCACGGATCTGTTTCGCAGGCTTCTTCCAAGCTGATCGTTGCTGGCATCTGTGGCCCACCACTGATCATCACCAACCTCATCAACAGCTCCTAGCATCTTGGTCGACCATTTATGCTCTTTGTTTTGGCAATTTTTTCAGATTTTTTCATCCATCAGAGGTAGGCCATCTACCATTATTTGTGGAAAATCTATTTTGTCCATTTCTTTTCATCACAGCTGTCCAAAATCTTTGATTTGGATCCGTTTTGTCTGAGACCACTTCCAGTAGGTGCAGAATTCTGCTGCTCACCCATCTTCATCTTCAGATCTGTATACAGATCACTTGGTGGGCCCCACGTGTAGAACTACACACTAACGACAGGGTCGTCTGGGTTGTGTTTGCATTTTTTTTCGTGCACTGTTCATTCTCTGTCTTCTGGGAACCGTTCTGGCCACTTGATCTGATTGTTTGTGATCTGATCCATCATATTATTTGTGATCTGATTGGTGTGTAATCTGATCCATCAGTTTGATTTAAGAACAGTGAGATTTTTTTTGCACAGTTTGATAGATCTACTGTTTGACTGAAATGGAAAAGCATGAAATTAAATTGATCCAATTTAATGGAAAGAATTATACTTCCTGGTCGTATCAATTTCAAGCCTATCTTGAAGGAAAGGAAATGTGGGGACTTGTTTCAAGATGGGATCCACGACCTAAGGAAGATGAGAAAAAAATACTCTTGGAATACTAAGGATGCCAAGATAAAAACCTGGATTCTTGGTTCCGTTGAACCACAATATATCCTGAACCTCAAACCTTACAAGACCTCCAAGGAGATGTGGGATTATCTGAAACAAATGTATCACCAAGGGAATTCTGCCCGTCAATATCAACTTGAACTGGAGATTGCTCAGTATTCCCAAGGCACCTCTTCTATCCAGGACTATTATACGGGTTTTCTCAATTTATGGGCAAAATATGATGAAATCAAATACTTCAATGTATCCGAAACTTCTCATAGAGACCAGTTCCTCATGAAATTGAGATCGGAATATGAGATCATTCGTTCCAATTTGATGAGCAGGGTTCTATCTCCATCCCTGAATGAGTGTCTTAATGAACTCTTGCGAGACGAGCAAAGTCAGCTCACTCAGCATGTTCTGAAGCAACAGTCCTCAGGAAACTCTCCTGATGTCGCATATGCTGCCACTGCCAGTTACACTCCTGGTGTCTCTAACGGTCCGGGAGGGATCATTCATCATACTACTTCTGCTGCTAAAAGACAAACCCCTGCAAGAGATCTCAGCAAAATCCAATGCTTTGGGTGTAAGAGTTATGGACACTATGCCTCACAGTGTAAGACCAAGTTTTGTAATTACTGCAAATCCAATGGTCATGTTATCAATGAATGCAAAACGGCGGCCACAAAATCGCACTCCACGAGCATATCATGTCAACACTGCTGATGCTACTACTTCCAGTGATAGTCCTTCCGCACCGGTCATGCCTTCGCCACCTCCTGCCTCCACTACTGCTCCTCAGATCACCCCTGAGCTTATTCAACAAATGATCATAAATGCCTTTTCTGCACTTGGCATTTCAGGTAACCATCAATCCTCTTCTTCCATATGGTTTATTGATTCTGGAGCTTCCAATCACATGACCTCCTCCACCACTCATCTCTCTAACCTGCAACCATACAATGGGAATTTGCAAGTCCATACTGCTGATGGTCAAAAGCTTCCTATTACAGCTACTGGTGATATCATTCATTCTTTACCTCTCACAAAAGTCTTTCTATCTCCTCATCTTACTACAAATCTTCTGTCTGTTGGACAATTGATTGATGATAATTTTAATGTTTCCTTTTCTCGCTCTGGTTGTGTTGTGCAGGATCAAGTAGCGGGGACGGTGATTGCGATGGGGCCTAGTGTGGACGCCCGTTTCCTCTTGTGATGCCTTCCTCTCAGAATAAACAAATCTCTGTTTTTTCTTGTTTTTCTCCTCAAGATGTTTGGAGGCTCTGGCACAATAGATTAGGCCATCCTCATTCAAAATTGTTATCTTTGATGTTGAACGCTGGTAGTATTAATGAAAATAAAACATCTTTTAGTCACATTTCTGATGAGTGTTCTGTTTGCAAACTTGGAGAAAGCAAAGTTCTTCCATTTTCTTCCAAATCTACTATGGCTTCAAATTGCTTTGACATTATTCATAGTGACGTCTGGGGGATTACACCTGTAATTTCTCATACACATTTCAAATATTTTGTCACATTTATTGATGATCATAGTAGATTCACATGGGTTTATTTCTTACACTCTAAATCTAAAGTCTTTGATACTTTCCAAAAATTTATGGCGTATGTTGAAAATCAGTTTTCTACTCACATAAAAGTTCTCCGATCTGATTCCGGAGGGGAATATATGTCCCATCAGTTTCAAACTTATTTGCAAAAACACGGGATTTTATCACAGCGATCGTGCCCTTACACTCCTCAACAGAACGGAGTTGCAGAACGCAAAAACAGACATCTCCTCAAATATTGTTCGTTCTCTTCTCTTAGAATCATCAGTTCCCGCATGATTTTGGCCCGAAGCATTAGCCACTGCTGTTCACTTAATCAATTGCTTACCATCCTATCGCCTCACCAATCAAACACCATACTTTCGTCTCTTTCGTAAAGATCCTTCTTATACCCACCTGCGCATTTTTGGCTGTGTGTGTTTTGTTCATCTTCCTCCGACTGAACGTACTAAATTAACTGCTCAGTCCGCCAAATGTACATTCCTTGGCTACGCATCTCACCAAAAGGGGTATATCTGCTATGATCCTGTGGTCAACCGTCTTCGCATCTCTCGAAATGTCACATTTTTCAAAAATCAAAGTTTTTTTTCTAACCATTCCTCGGATTTACCATCATTTTCTCATCTACCAGATTTTTCTGACCCAATCTCTTCTCCACTCCTTGTCTATGAACGACGTCGTTATAAGGATGTTCCACTACTGCCTCCCCCTCCGGATCCCTCACCGGCACCTGATCTTGACCACGCTTCATCACATGATGCTTCATCTCCACTTCAGCTTCGACGCTCTACCCGTCTCTCTAAGCCTCCAGAAAAATATGGGTTCACTCACACATCATTGCTTGCTACTCTCTCCTCTATTGCTATTCCTTCTTCTTACTCATAGGCGGCGAAGCATGACTGTTTGCAAAAAGCTATGCACGAAGAATTAGCTGCACTGCAGGAGAATCATACTTGGGATATTGTTCCATGTCCGTCATCTGCAAAACCAATCGGCTGCAAATGGGTTTTTTCAGTCAAACTTAAGTCTGATGGCTCGTTGGATCATTATAATTCACAGTTAGTCGCACTGGGCAACCGACAGAAATATGGCATTGACTATGAAGAAACATTTGCTCCAGTTGCAAAAATGAAAACAATCCGTACTGTTCTTGCCATTGCTGCTTCTCACTCATGGCCTCTTTACCAATTTGACGTCAAGAATGCCTTTTTTCATGGTGATCTCAAGGAAGAAGTCTATATGCGACTTCCCCAAGGCATTACGGGTGTTTCGGCAGGAGACTGCGCGCGCTTAAGACGCTCTCTATATGGTCTTAAGCAAGCTCCGCGTGCTTGATTTGAGAAATTTAGAGATGCTCTCCTTCATCTACAGTTCTCTCAAAGTGCCTCTGATCCTTCTATGTTCCTTCATCGCTCCTCTAAAGGGATTACTGTCCTCTTGGTATACGTGGATGATATCATCATATCTGGGACAGATTCTGACATGATCACCTATCTACAAGCATCCTTACATGAATCTTTTCATATGAAAGACTTAGGGCCAATCACATATTTTTTAGGCCTTGAGGTTCATCAGTCAGAAAAAGGTCTCATCCTAGATCAACACAAATATGCTATGAATCTTATTGAGACGGTTGGCCTTCAAAACTCCACTCCTGTAGATACACCTGTTGAGGCCAATCTTCAACTCGCACACGATACGGGTGATCTTCTCCCTGATGCCACAATGTATCGCCGTTTAGTCGGCAGCTTGATCTACTTGACTATCACTCGGCCTGATATCTCATATGCGGTGAATCTGGTTAGTCAGTTAATGACACAACCACGCCATCTCCATCTTGTTGCTGTTCGGCGCATTCTTCGGTATGTTCTTCATACACCATCTCGTGGCCTTTTCTTTCCTGTGGGTAATTCGACTTCTCTCATAGCTTATTCAGATTCTGACTGGGCTGGATGTCCTGATAGTCGACGGTCTACCACGGGTTGGTGCATGTTCTTAGGGGACTCATTGATCTCCTGGAAGTGTAAGAAATAAGATAAAGTCTCCAAATCATCCACAGAAGTAGAATATCGTGCTATGTCGGCTGCCACATCTGAAATTGTCTGGCTTCGGGGTCTTCTTTCTGAGCTTGGATTTCCACAATCTGGCCCTACACCTCTCTATGTGGACAATACCAGTGCCATACGGATTACTGAAAATCCTGTCTTCCATGAACGCACAAAGCATATTGAAGTGGCTTGTCATTACATACGTGATGAATTTGTGCGTGACGCAATTACTCTTCCTCATGTTCCTACCGGACTTCAAATTGCAGATATATTTACCAAGGGACTTCCTCGGTCATGACACCAATTCCTAGTTGGCAAATTGATGCTTGTGGATTCACCAGCATCAATTTGAGGGGGGGGGGGTGTCAACTAGGCCAATGGGCCTAGTTCAGTGGGTCTCAGCCCATGACAAATTAAGCCCAACTTATGGGTCAAAACAAATATTGCTTGTACAGATATGTAATTGATTTTATGCCTTATTAGGAGAATTGATTAGATGTTAATTAGATTATGATTACTTTAATTTAGTTAATTCCCTCAATCACTGTAAACATACTTGTAAACTTTATCTCTATATATTGAAAGATCGTGACCCTCAAAGGGATCATCGAATTCACAAAGTTATTCGTCTCTTCTTCCTTCCTTTGGCTTTGACAGTTTGATCCAGCTGCCCCTTCTATCTTCTTCTTTTCTGAAACCCCAACCATAGCTTTGATTCTCATCAATCCCAAACCATAATCTCCATCCAAATTTAAAAAACAAAAAAAAAAAAAAAAATGAAAAGAAAAGATCCTAACCACCAACCCAACCCCTGCTGAACCCAATCTTCTTCATCCCCATTGCTCCTGTTGCTGCAACAAACCTCTAGCCCCATCATTTCCCTTTCTCTAAAAAAAAAACTCAAAAGCACCAACCCTGCCATCCTCTATCCTCTACCAACAAAATTCCTTGTATAGGAGCTTGTCAAGTAGTTGCAAAGAAGAGGTGGTTGATCTCTGTGTGGTCTGTTTGAAAGGCTCAACCCATCTTTACATTGCAAAATGCAAAGGAGGAAAGGAAAAAGTACTCATTGTCGTCAGGTACTTCCATTGGCTTTCTTTTGTTACAAAAGGATAGGGACAAAGGTTTAGAAGTTTTTACATTATTGCCATTTAAAAGGCTAGTCTAGGCCAAAAAACTGGCTTGAATTGAATTACACTGTCATCAAGGGCGGACCTACACTATCCACACAAGGGGCAGTCGCCCAAGGTGACATCCTAAAATGCCTAAAGTTTGAATGGACCAGATGGTCCATGCTCCATTCTAGGAAAGGGGTTGCCCCACCTTAGTTCTGAAAAACCAATAGTTTTCTAGTCTCGTTCTCAAAGATCTCCCAAATGAAAAACCTCAATAACCCTCCGCTCAATTGTTCTCCTTCTTCCACTTCAGGCTCTGGTAGTCCGGCTTCTACACAATAGCACGACACAAATGTCTGCACTCTCTCTTCTCTCAATCCATTCTTTGTTCTATGATTCTCTCTTTTCTTTCTGTTAAGTAGTTGTTTGTGCAGTTTCCTATCACCAATTGGTTTTGGGATTACTGGCTAGCAACTTTGACATGGTATCAGAGCCTGAGGTCTCGAGTTCGAAACCACGCAGGGCAGAAATGCCCCATGCTGCATTGTGTGTTTGTGCGGGCGCAAAATGCGCAGGGCAAAAAGGCCCCATGCCGCGTTATAGTCTTGTGTGGGCGTGTACTTTGGATCCGGGCGGTGTCCCACCCGAAGGGGGGTGTTAAGTAGTTGTTTGTGCAGTTTCCTATCACCAATTGGTTTTGGGATTACTGGCTAGCAACTTTGACACTTTCTTCTTCTTCACCTGGATTCACTAAGAACACCACTCTATCTCTATACAAATTTGGGATAGTGATGAGAATTCTACCTTTGAATCAAATAAATATGGGCATAAATTGCCTTCTTCCAAATGGATTTGATGAATTGAATCTCTGATTTGTGTTTTTCTTCTTGAAAATGTATGCCACTATTTCTATACACAAACAGAGCTGTTGTCTTTTACAAACGCACACCACATACATTGAAACCATTTATATGCAAGTCGTTTTGGTGGTTTGGTTGCATTTTGATCTTATAGCTCATTCATTCTATAGGGATATTTAGCTCGTATAATGTTATTGCTCTTTTTTCTTCTTTTAGTTTTTGCTAATATGATGCTTGTGTTAATGGCATTTGATTTCTTAGTGATGCATTTTTTGTGTTTTTGAATTTTGACTTCTTTGCTTTTTTGTCATTTATATTGTATTATTTTTATTTTTATTTTTTCTCAATGAGAATAATCCAATACACCAATTTTTCCCCAAAACATTTTGCCTTGGATTTTGTTTGATTTATGTGCCGAGTCTTGAATTTTAGTTTCTTTCCTTTTACTTTCTTGATAGATTTTTTTGAATTTAGTTTTTTTTAAACTCGATACGAAGTTTATGATTATGCTGCTCTCATTTGGATTAGTATGATAGATGAACTCTTAGGAGCTTAAGGAAACAATCAAAGAGGCATTATATTCGTATGATAAAGATTTTACTTCTTTGGAGTCTCTATAGTCCTTTTTTATTATTGTCATGTGGTTGCTAATTTAATTCTCTTTCCACTCATTTGAATAAAAGGCTTCCTTGAGAAGATGGCTATTGTAGTCAAAAAGATTACGTAGGAATTGAGTGTTAGTAATAGGATATGAGTTCGTTATACTTAATTTTTCAAAACATAAAAAAATTATGTATTTAAACCATGAAATAAGTGGAGATTATTGCTAGTTGGTGTTGATTTTGACTTTTTCAATTAACCATTGTCCGCCCCATCTAAATAAAAATCTTGGGTCCGCCACTGACTGTCATCACCATTTTTATGTACAAAATAGAATGGGCCAAAAGATCAAAGAAAATTACAAGTCATGCCATTGGATTAAAGCATCAGTTCTCTTGATTTGTAAGGAAGAAGGCATGGAGAGTGGTAGCGAGTTTAACTTATTTACATTACTGCCATCGAAAGGAAAAAAGAAAGAAAAAAAAATGATTTTGTACAACCAAGCGCCACTCACTTTAGTGCTCTTTTGTGAGATCACAAATTTTGGCGATCCCTCAAGTTGGTCAATACAGATCTAAGCCTAACGGTTGACCAATCAAGGCAATCCTTATTTGCAAGGATAAGAGTGTAGGTTGATTCGTGGAATGTTGGCTGGACAAAGTAAAGCAATATGCAACCCACAATCAACAATGACTGATGGATTAGCAGATATCATGGCAACAATACGGACATAAATCTTGAAATTGAGGAATGAGGTTGCGATTATTAAAGAACAACTATCCACACCCTTGGTCCCACTAGCGAATGGAAATAATTCAATCACAATATCGGTCATTCCAACAACATGTGAAGATTGTTTAATGAAATTGATGTAACTCAGCCAAATAGGTACACTTTGAGACTATCAAATTGAGTTTGAGCACATTTCTAGGAAAATCATCGATATTTTGCAAGGTAAGTTGGTAAGTACATTCATGTGAGGCCTCAAGGATGAATTGCACATTGATGTTCAACGTCAGCAACCAAGATGTCTCTCTAATGCCATATCTTTAGCTCGGCTCTTTGATGATAGATATTTTTTAAGGTCGTTTGCTAAAGTTCTCATCTGAAGAAATAATAGCCTGAGTGAAGTTGTGTTTTCTCATATGTGGTGCGGCACCAGATCCGCGATCAAATAGATCAACGCCTCAGAGGGGGTTGATCGAATCCAACGAGGGGATTCCAGTTTCCACACAAGAAAGCACTCAAAACCATGACAACCACCATTAGAAAACTCAAAGATAATTGAATTAATTGATAATAGCATAACCAACTACAATGGGAACTCAACTGTACATAGAGTAGGATCATTTCTTAGCAATCAAGACATTCTAAAAATAAGAAACTATCGAATCCTAATCAAAATGAGAATTTGGAAGCAAATTTACTAATTTAGATTGGAGTATCTAATTAAGGGATAAGGGGTCTTGGGGGGATCATTGATCAGGTGGGACCCATCAAGGCCTGCGGGCCTGTGATCTGGACCGGATCTTGGGTCGGCCTGCATCAATATGCCTGATGCTCCTCCGTCCATTGAACTCAACCTGAATTGGAGCTTTTGACTTTAGAGCATACGAATGAGCGCCCTAAATGTCAATTCTTTTCTAGTGAAAGCAACCAAATAAAGAAGGAAAAGGTAGTTAATCCGAAGAAGTGAAAAATTTGATGGCAAAAGAAACTATTGATGCAGTAAATTCTGATCTGGCAATCTCGTTCAATGTCCTAACAAAAACTACTTCGATGCAGCTAGTGGTCAAATTAGTGGATTAAAACAGAATTAAATATTGAAACTCTAACTTTCTACATGCGTAGATTGTTTCAATACAAATTGAGTGTGAGCTTTATCATATGATACCACCAAGTTTGATAGAACTTGATCAGCCTAAGATGGATGATGTGGCATTTCTGCAATTACTAATGCAGTTTATCCATGCCCATTTGGCATTTGATCTAGGAGGCACTACTCCGTTGCCGCTTGTCGCTCTGCAGATCAAATAGTGTTCTACAATTTTTCAACCTTGAGTACAAGGTTTCTTTCAAGCGGGGTAGATAGTAACAATCCTTCGATATTTGCATATTCTATATTTCATTAGATTAGGACTACTTTATTTTTTTCCTAAAATATTTTCACTAAATCTAGTAGGAGTAGGACTTCTTTTTCTATTGATTGTACTTAAGGGGATTGTATTGGGTATTGAGAAAATTATCCCTAGAAGTTCTATTTAGAGGTTTCGGTCCCACGAAGATCTGAAGGAGATGTCGGGTTACCTCGAATGATCCAAGTTTCTTGTTTGCATGTTTCACCTACGCGCTTGTGAAGTACGATCAATGCATTGGAGGGGCAATCAATCAGCACAATCCAATGTTTCAAAAAAAAAAAAAAAGGAAAGAAAAGTTTGTTTTATAATCATCCATAGATTCATCAAGGACTCATTCTTGTCTTGTTTGTCAAGCCATTTGATCCATATGTGTATGGGAGGGTAATTATAAATTTGATCTAGTGGGCCACCAGCTCTGACATACTAAAATAGAGTGGGAAGCGACAAAGATGGACTTATGGACAGATGGTGACCCCCAGCAAAGCATAATGGAAGTATTGACAGGACATCAACTGAGAAATGAGTTATGTCAGAGTGATCAGTGGAAGATTATTCAAGACTTTGAATCTGCAACATCAGGTGTTTCCAATCATCATAAAAGCTAAGTTTATGAGAATATTCAAGTCAGGGAGAGAAAAACTTTATGAAGACTCCACGGTTACTTGGTAGCGTGAATTCAAGTAATCATTATGGGTGAGTGTTCAACCCTAGTTCGCATGAGAAAGCTGTTTAGGATTCAGGTTCATTGGCTATGCTGTGTTGCAACCATGGGTCAAGTTAATCAGTAGCATTGTAGCATTGCTGAGTGTGTAGTTTGTGGACCACATGAAGTTTTCATCTCCTCCATTAGTCAAGTTACAAGATAGCCCGAAGATCGATCCACAAGTGTTGAAAGTCAAGTTGGCACAGTTCATCACCAAACCAGCTACAAAGGTGGAATATGGTGTTTAGTCCAACTTGTTATATGTATCTATGTATCAGCTTGAGAGGGAGTGTTGAGAGTGTTGAGAACAATTTGGTTTTATTTGTAATTTGGGTCATTGGATTTAAATGTAGTTTTGGGTGTAAGTTTCCTAGAGTAAGATTGAGTTATTTTGGGATAGAATTGCGATGGGGTAAGGATTAGGTTTACTAGTTTGGTATGATTTAAGTTTCCCAGTTGGTTGGTTGTACTCTTAGAAATAACCTCGGACTATTCTTAATGAAAAAGCCTAAGAGATTTGGGTTCAAATTATTCTGTCAATATGTAGCCCCTAATCTCAATAACCAGTTGCAGTCAACCGTTGGTGCATCAAATGCAGTCATGTTTGAGAGGTGGTTTGAATTTGGATTAGATGATATCTGAAGCTTCTGGTTGAATTCAACAACGAGCTGCTGAAGAAGAGCAAGGGATTGCATGTTTAATACGTAATTTCAGTTCATGTCTTTAATCATCAACCTGTGTTAAAAAAGGTTGTAGTTAGGTTCTTTAGTTGAATAGTTTTAGGGTCCTGTTATTTGGGAGACTGTATCGTGTTTTTCTCTATAACAGCATGCTATTCCTTCAAAGTTGCTTTTGAGGACAAATGTAGTAATGGACTGCATAACAATCCCATCCAAAATAAAAGAGAAGAACAAAAGAAAAGATAACTCAGATCGTTTGAGGGAACACGACACCTCCTTTGGATTATTTGAGTGAACCGAAACTTGCAAATAGAACTTCTATTGATAATTTTTTGAATGCGTAACACAATCCCTAATGCCCCTTTTGTAGGGTCACAATTGCCAAAGAAAGAGGAGTTCTAATCCTACTAAAATAAGTACAGAGAATTTAGGGGAAATAGATAAGTGTAACTTATCTGAGGATTTGGCTCAAGATAAATCAAAATGGAGAAACATAATTCGTGTAGCCGACCCAACATAGTTGGGACAATGCTTTGATGATGATGATGAGATAAGTCCTAATCTAATTACAATAACAAAAATCTAAAAAGTGTAGATATTAGAGGATCGTTACAGAGTGCCTAATGCAGATAATCTAGATTTTCAAAATTGTCTAGGTTAAGACAATCTCCTGGAGAATGGTTCAATAATTTCAGTGGTGCCCTAGTGGAGATTGGATTCAAAAGGTGTGATCTTGATTGTTTACTGTTTCTTAAGAGGGGTCAACAAGGTACAACCATAGTTGGTGACTATGTGGATGATGTTGTGGTAAGTGGTAACTGGTGATGACAATGTTGTAGAGCCTTTTTCTTACTGGGTTGGCAAATAGATAAGTTGTCCTCTCCAATTCCAGTTCATTTCATGGCCATGTTATACAGCCCTTTCACAGTAGTATATGGCCAGCCCCTCCGTCGGTGATTTCATGTGGCAGGGACCGCTTGAGTAGCCTAGATTGATAATGAGCTAAAGGACCAAATTTATATTTTGCGAGAACTCAAAAGTTATCTAGTGAAAGCTCAAAATCGAATAAAAGTACCACATGATTAACACCGCACTGAATGGAGTTTCAATGTTGGGGATATGGTTGTCCTCAAGTTAGAACCCTATCGACAGATTTTAGTGGGAAGGGCCAGTGGGAAACTAGCATATCTATATTTTGGGACCTTTAGGCAATTCAACAAATAGGACCAGTGGCTTATAATTTGGATTTACGTGCCTCCTTACTCTATTCTTTTTCCAAATCCTTGTTCTCCATGCACTCTCATCTCATACCCTCTACTATCCTTTCCTACATGCCCATTTCAGTTCCCTCCAAGAAAAATCTTTTCTCTAGTTGGAATTTCTCGTATTAAATCACCCATCACAGTATCAATAAAAAAAATATTTTCTTTCAATCTAATCTAATGAGACTAATTGTAATATTAGTGAAATTATGCTCTCATTAATAACCTATCATATGTACCAGTACCGCAACTTTCCTAATCTATATTCTCTATCGAATTACCATTCATATTAAGATATATATATATCATACATCTTTCCCAAAAATGTGATTTTTGGATCTTCTAGTATCAATCCAATTGCTCCTAAGAGCCTCCTGAAGCTTTTCCGACAGAAAATTGGGAAATAAAGTAAGTTAGGGCCAAAAAGCCGTGGGTCTGTGGTGACTCGTCTCAGCCCCCATTGAGTTGAATTGGCTTGGCACCACTGAGCCCCAGTCAACTCAATCAATTCTCAAAATCGCGATAGCGATAAAGAAAAAGGTTAATGTAGGAAGTATTATTTAATTACCAAGTTCACCATTCTAGTTGTCACGACTGAGTGCTTCAACCTATTGTGTTTGGTGGTTTATAATTACAGATTTACAGTGATATATGCTATGTTATGGATGATTTAACATGCCTTTAGAACTTGGATATCTGAAATGAAGTAAGTTGACTGACTGGCTTCCTGATGACCAGGTTGAAACTAAAAGGTTTATACATGTATGGTGCTGGGTTTTACACATACTCCATATTTGCATTGATTTTTTGGGAGACGAGGAGATCGGATTTTGCAGTGTCAATGGGTCATCATGTAGCATCTCTCATTCTCATTGTGCTGTCTTACATATTCAGGTTTTGATCTGAAATGAGCTTTTGTTTTCTTTACTATGAGACTTGAAGAATAAATTGTATGACTTGAGTACTACTTTTTGTCCTTGAGCCTTTGAGCTTTCCTTGTAAGGCTTATGTTTGGTGATCAAGACAATTGATCTGATTAGATTTTTGGATAAGCGGGCCCTGGATTGGTTCAGCTGTGATTTTGACCTGGTCATGCCAGGCCTGTTTAAACCCATTGTCCTTTGCAGTCCTAATCTGATGTATCTTGGATAGTTTATGACAAAAAAATAATGGTGAAATCTCTCATGTCTAACCTTTTGAATGTTGAATGTGCACAATTGTTATGTTTTTCTAATTGAATTTCTTTACTTCTTTCCTTCATTTTGTGTGACATCAGTAGGACTGTCAGGCACCGGGGAGATTTTTGGGACATTGTTGATCCATAATGGCTCATCAAATAAAATGGTTCTTCTAGCACGAACTTAAGACTCTGCTTTTCCTTGAGCTGGGAAATATATCATACCTCACTCTTCCAGTTCAGAAAGGGGATAAAAACCTCATTATTCAACTGTATTCACCTATTTTGGCTGTTCAGGCGTCAATCCTGTCAATGCCCTGGCTAATTTGTGCTATATATGCTCATCTATGCTGGGCCATCTAGAGAGCCGTAAATTCCTGTTCTTCACTTTCTTCACTTTTTTCATGCATCTTTCACCCTTTACATGGTATCAGAGTATCCCATGATCTAGAATAACTCAGAGTAGTAGAAGGAGGCTTTGAATTTAATGTTTGGTTTTTCGAAGAGTAGAATAATAGTTTATCTCAAAATCATTCATAAAGCATGTTTGGAACATAGATTTACTCACACACTTATTATTTGGGACATTTTCAAAGTTTTTTTTTAGGAGTTTTTCTCGTAAACACGTCACACCCCAAATCCAGAATCCCGAAAACCACCTGAATCGCCGAAATTTGGGGATGCGGACGTTCAGGATCTTAATCTGTTGTGAGGTCTGATTGAAAACTTTTTACAATATTTAAAGTAAGAACATTTAAGTGGAAGCAATTGTAGAAATATGCGGAAGCAATAGTAACATCAGCGGAAGCAATGTGAATATAGATCCAATGAGATCAGTCCTCATACACATGTAGCAATTGTAAAGGGTCTAGTCTCACTCACCACAATTTTCAAGTTTCAATGTAAAAGAGCATGTTTTATTTACAACACAAAACCACAAAGCTATCAATGTGAATCAATCTCCAAGGATATTCGGACGCGCTCCGGAACCACGGTGACTCGCTATGTCACCGGAACCCCACTCAAAGTCAGCTGCCTCTAGCGTCTCAAGGAACACCTCACCCTCCAGGGCATCAGAAGGGGACTCACCTACAACACGAAGGTTAAAGGAAAGGTCAGATCCAAAGGATACAGTAAGACAATATACATAAAACATAGAATGAATGCATCAAAATAGAATCAAGACGATATGTATGATCAAAAGGGTAACAATGATAGAAGAACTAGGCAAGTAGTGCAACAATAGAAATATTTTCATGAATCAATACAATAAATTCTCTGCAATTATTCCATCCATCTAGCAAAAAGGCACATCCACGGCTAGCTGAGAGGTCATCGAGGTACAAAATTGCATTTCTCATGGCACTGGAAAAGCTCGCCGAAGTACATTTATGGTTAGTTTTCTGGAACCCTATACTGCTGGTCTTGGAGGAACTACGGCTCATTGTATGGTCTCAAAACTCAACCCCTTAAGGTCCGAATTGATGCGAAACCCCTCCAAATCACCTCTAATTTCAACCAAACTTCACCAAAACATCATAAACACGAATTCCAACCATTTCCCATCCATAATTCCCATAATTGAAGGAATTTCCATCAATTTGGTTTCCAATCCATACATAGGGTTCCCAAAACCATAAAGAGCTTAAAGAAGAAGGGAATTCTATCAAAATTCATCAAGATCAATTCAATTCAATGTAATAATCAAAGAAAGGAACATGCTTGCCATGTAATCTTTATATTGTACTTACCTTAGATCCAAGCTATGGGGAATCTCACAATCCAAGCCCTCCAAAGCCAAGAAAAACCCATAAACTCCTCAGAGCCCCAAAACTAGAACACTGCATGCTACATAGTACGTAATAATTGATGATGTCATCATAGTAATACATACTTCATGCATACTATAATATAGTGATGAGGTTTTCCTTCAACTGTTGGGTGATTAAAATTTTAGGTCTTAATTTAACTGATTTTAGGTTTTAATTTAACTGTGTAACATCAATATAGGCTAACAATGTCTTTTACATCATGCAATGATACAGGACCTGTATGAAAAAGAAGGGTTTTGTTTCCAAAGTAGATAACATCAAAATCCAACATATGTTAGTATTCCGGTTTTTTTTGGATATTTATTCGGATTTTTTAACAACAAATTAAATTCATTCCAATACATGATATTTATTGCTGCAACTGATAGAAATTGCCTGATATGTATTGTTTTGGAGGGAAGCTGATGTGCCTTTTGTAAATTGTCCACCCCAGATTATTTCTCCTACAAGCAAAACATCTCTACATGCTAAACATTTTATATTTCTTCCTTTTGTGAAACAAAACTTTACATAAATTCATTCACTCTGCATGCACGATTTGCATAAATGCGAACCAATCCATTCTGTCCACATGTCCCTCTGCATTCGGCTTATAGCTAACAGTTGTGCCGATCGGTTGATCCAAAGTTTATCCATTGGACTAGAATAACTACCCTTCACTTTCCCTAACCATCCATTTACTTGTGCATCTTGGTTGGTTTGTATTTTCTGATGAACGTAAGTTTGATCACATTCCATCTAAAACTGGCTTTTCCTAACTACATTAATATCGTGTTGTAGAGAGAATCTCCTCTTTAGAGGAGATCTGGGCTCGACCTTCCATCGGACTCTCCAATGACTGCCAGTTTGTCTGGCCAATTTAAAAGATGCATATCACGGTTTGGATTTGAAATTTGTTGTTTTTGCTCAAAACTTTTCTGTACATCCTTGTTTAATGCTTTACTCTTTTGATTTTCATGCTGTTCCAATTCAGTCATTTCTTATGGTGTATTTAGAATGTGGCAGTAAATGCACAATTTAAGCTATCCATCTTTCTTTTGCTCAGTTTTTCTGGTTGGTGCTATATACTTGGATAAGGTGGGGTATTTTTTCTGCCTATTCATATCTTTGCAGTCACCATTTGACCTTATACATTGTATGCTGTCAACGGAACTCCAAATGTTCACTTAATGCTGTTTCCCAAAGACTTCTCACAGCTATATTTTTCTTATTTATTTTTTGCTGTCCAATATGCCCTTTCACTTGTTTATGCAATAGCATTATTAATATGATCATGACATGGACCTGGCTTGTCCTCTCTGCGAGGAGCTGAAAGACCACTGGCCTTGAGTCTGATCCAACTAGTTATCATTTTGGAATTGACAGAAATGACCTGACACATCAATCTCGATTACTAGGTTTGATCCATCCTCATGACATTGGAATACTTAAAAAATCTGACTGTTTATTCTACCTGTTGACACTGATTTGACCTTTTGTTCTTGATGCTTTTGGAGCAATCCTACACATACTTTTTTGAGTTTTTTTAAGATAATTTTTTGAACTGATTGTTGAATTTGTAATCTTGTCTTCTACTTTATTCTTACATTTTATTTGCCTCTTCTTGCAGGTTTGCTCGTGTTGGTTCTATTGTTTTAGCACTTCACGATGCAAGCGATATGTTTATAGAGACAGGGAAAATGTCAAAGTACAGTGGTTATGAACGGTTTGCTAATTTTTCATTCATTATGTTTGTAGCATCTTGGATGATACTTCGCCTTACATATTACCCATTTTGGATCCTTCGAAGTACAAGGTGAGCATGACATACTTCATTTAATTATTTATTGGTTGCTACTAACATCAAGAGATTCTGTTTTTCTTTATCAACATTTCTATTCGGTGCATGAATAAACTATAAAGACTTAGATGGACTTTTGTAAATTATGACGGTGAAAAATCCAAGAAACTGTAGTTACATTTTGGTCAGAATCAATATAAAATGGGGGCACTTATTTTGAACATATTAGTTTTGAATGAATTGGGACCTACTGAGGAGCCTAGGGGATTTCTTTGATATCCGATATAAGGGGGAGTTGAATAGATAAGTACAAAAATTGCATTATATTTTGGTGAGTAGAGAAACCCCAAAATTTAAATGGGTCCAAAATTTGGACCTCTGCCCTATTCTTTAAGATCAAGTACTTCGGTATTTAGGTATTTGTTGACCGATCATTCTTGAAGCCCATTTGATATATCATCTAAGATTGAGAAGCAACCAGAGTGAGAATAATATGGGCATTAGAGCTCGTTATAAAAAAAATATAGCCATAAGAGCGAAGGTTTCTTTGTAATCATGGCCATATCCTTGCGATTTCCTAAAGCTACCATGTTGGCCTTATAATGATTGAAGGAGTCATTGGTTAGTCGGGAAGCTAAAAAGAAATTTCCTAATGCTACAATGCCCTGCGTTGGTGGTGAAGCACATTAAAAAGCTTGAACGGGACTTCCTCTGGAATGATGGAGAAGCTAAAAGGAAATTTCATTTGGTTAATTGGACCACGGTTTGTAACCCCAAAAAAGAGGGAGGTTTGGGAATTAGACCCCTAAAGCAGTTGAATCATGCCCTTCTGGGCAAGTGGTTGTGGAGATTAGGGGAAGAGCAAGAAAGCCTATAGTGCCAAGTGGTTGTGTCTAAATATGGCCTCTCTAGGTGTGGATGGGATATTCAAGGCCCGCCAGATCGACATTCGAGTTTTGTGGAAAGGTATTCTCTCCGTAAATGAAGCTTTTACATCTAATATCAGATTTAGAGTTAGATCAGGTGAGAAGATCAACTTTCGGCTTGATCCATGGCTCAGGGACAGACCATTGGCAATTCAATTCCCAGATTTATTCGCCTGTGTCAGGGGACCAGATGGCCTCAATTAGTAGCTACATGGAGAGACAGGGAGACTCAGTTCAATGGGGCCCAATTTTCAGAAGAAATATGGCCTCTCTTTTTCGTCTCATGGACATTCTGAACCAAGTTTCTATATACGAGGAGGGGCAGGATTGTAGGGTGTGGGCTCCATCCAAGGATGGCACCTTCTCTGTAGCATCTTTCTTCCAGTTATCATTAGAAGGTTCTAATGAAACTAGCCCGTTTCACTCTCTTTGGAAATTCAAGGTCCCTCCAAGAGTCGCTGCTTTTGGTTGGTTAGCGCTTCATGGAAGAATTCTCACTTTGGATAATCTTTGTAGAAGGAAACAATGTTTTCTCCAGGTGCCTTGGTTCGGAAGAAATTGTGGATCGACCACCTCCTTTTAAATTGTAAAGTTGCTAAAGCAGTTTGGAATTCAGTCCTTGCTGGTTTGAGTGTAGTTGGGTGCTTCCAAGCTCTTTGCTAGATCTTTTTGAGGCTTGGAAGATGACTGTGGGATATGCTAGAGGAAAGGTCATGTGGAGGTCCTCATTTTTTACGGTCTTATGGGTTTTATGGAAAGAAAGAAATGTAAGGTGTTTTGAAGGTGTTTTTTTTGTCGGTTGACACCATAAAAGATAAAACCAAACTTCTTGTGGCTCTGTGGATTTCCATCCTTCCAATCTTCCACAGTGTTCCCATTGATTTGGTTCTTCATAATTGGAGGGAAGTTGCTTATTCTTGCAGCGATCATTTGCTACCTTTTTCCTCTAGGATGTCTCTGTCATTTCCTGTACCCCTTGTGCTTCCTCTTTTGTTTGGTTTTTTTGTCAAGGGTGTAGCTTCTGTTTTATGGGTTCTCTGCCTTTGGGCTCCTCTATTTTTCGGGTTTTCTTTTCGGTATCTCTCTCTTGTACTGTTTTGCCTCTTTTATTGAAGGTTACCATTCAAAAAATTTTTGTTTCCAAAGTTTAGGGGAGAATATTCAAGTTGGCCGTATCCCAAATTTAGGGGTTCCCTCTCTCTATTAAAACAAAAGGAAAACAAAAAAAAAGGGAAAAAGAGGAGGAGGGGAGGAAGAAGAGCCCTAACCTGCTTCGATCGGGGCTACTGTTGATGCTTTTACTGGGTTGCTGTTGGGGCTGCAGCCTCGACGTGTTGGATTGGACTGCTAGTACTGCCGCCGCCGCCTCTTCTTCTTTGTTCTTTTTTTTTCATCCGCTCATGCCTTGGAGAGTGGAGACGCCTAGTGAAAAGGGGAAAGTATCCCTACCTTTTATAAAGGATTATGGTACGGGCCGCAAAGCTTTTTTTTTCTTTCTTTTATTAATGTTGGGCTATTGGGCCAGTCAGTCAGCCCACTTTTCTTTTCTTTTTAATATATGTTGAACTATTGTCCATTGAGTCCCACCTCATCAAAAATTTGATCCACACAGTGGGCCTTGCAATGTTTGAGCAAATTTTTACCTAAAATATATTCCTAATCAAATATTTATATGTATATATTTTTAGAAATACTGTACCCGTACCCGTATCTTAAATTTTTTAAGTTGGTGTACCGAATCTGCGTTCCCCATGTCCGTGTCCGTACTTGTGTCCGTATCTGGGCATCATAGGTGTAGATAGTGAAAAAGGAAAAGATTCTATCAACAAATGATCCTCATGAGCTCATCCATATGATCTAAACATAAAATATTCATTCTAAAACATCGATCTAAAAACATCAAAAGGTTTATATCCTCAAATAATCAATCCATATCCACAACATGGCCCATGATTATATCCACATTAACATCATCATCTCCAATCTCATCATCACCAAATGAAAATGATCCATCATCAAGGCATTGAACTTCCTCCTCTTCAGTGTTTGATGAAGACACCGATGTTTTTTCTTCCTCCTTGAGCTTGGATATTTTCCGTTTTCCTTTATCTTTTCTTCAAAATGTAAGTTTCTTGGTCTAATAAACCAAGATTACAAAATTTAGTCTACCAAAAATAAAAATAGATATTAATGTTTAGACCCTGATGTTTGGTAAATTGATAATACCTGGTCGTCCATCTCTTGTTCTGCTTGTCCCTACATTGGTCAGATCGTCAAGGCATTCTCCAAGGTCCATCCATGACACGTCATTGTCCAAAACAGGATCTTTTCAATGATTTGCTCATCATCAGAATCCATATCTGATAAGCAAATAGGATCAAGAGCTCTCTCTCTCTCTCTCTCTCGTTTTGATGGACTTGGAGATTTAAATTGTATTCAACGAAGACTAAAGCATTAACTGACTTTTGCTCTAGCCAATTTCTCATCTTTGCATGTATCTATATAAAAGTTTGATTAAATGTCAGAATTTATACAATCATATAACTAATTAAGGAAAATAAATTTAACAAACCTCAAATGTTTGAGTGTACTCCAGTTTTGCTCACATCTTGATTCAGCCACTAGGGCACACTCACAATTATGGTAAACACCATAACTGAAGAGAAAACTTAGAGATAAATTAATTGATAGTAAGCATTAGCAATTCCAATGGGGAATCATCTATATATAGAGTAGGATTATTCCCCCTCTTGCTTGGATACTAAGACTTTCCTAATCAATTAAAGAAACATAAATAAAAGAGGAAACTCAAATACTAGCAATCTTATTCAAGCAACCAAAAAAAAAAAAAGGTATAAAACTTGAACTCCATAGTCTATGATGCCCAGATACGGACAAATGGAACTGGGATTCGACACGCCTGCTTCAATATTTTAGGACACGGATATGGGTACAGTATCACTAAAGATGAGATACCGACATGGGGGTACGACATGAATACGGATACGGACATCATACGATAGTAATTATTTACAATTAATATATTGAAACATAAATTCAAATGTGGGCCTTTCTTATAATATTTACAGCTTAAAGTTAAACAAGGCCCAAGATCATGCAGGCCCACATTTGGTTTATATTTGGCTGCATTTGAGTTTCATTTAACTTTTTCATTGTATTAAATGCTCTTATTTTTTAAATAGTAAGAGAGTCAAAAGCAATCTGTTGTGCTATCTGGGCGGGCTGTACCATAAGGCCAACAAAGCCTTTGCTTTATGCCCCAAAAAATAAGGACAAAAAAAGACCCCATAATAGCAGCTGACATCTTTTGAAATTCCAAAAAATCAAACTTGTCAACTACCATCCCTTTTTTTTCTCCCCAAAATATAAGGCCTCTCAATAACTCTTTCTTGAGAATATACAACCAAGATTTTCATGGGGCTTTAAACTATTATATTTTCCCAAATCTGCCCCTTATATTTTTATTGCTAGGAGTCAAATTGATTTTAGCACACCATTATATTTCTAGCAGTTCATGTGTATCAAATCTCAACTAGATCTTAAAATTTAAGATAAACAATGGGCGCCCGCTAGAATTTATTCTCTTGCCCACAGTACATATGAGCACCGTGCATCTGGAACATCCAATACGTGGGGCACACCTCTGAAGTCCATCTTTGATGTTCCTGACTCATGGTGCATATGCGCACCGTGCACAGGTGAAAATGCTTTGAGCCCCGCCAGTGGCAGATTCAAGATTTTTGTTGTGGGTGGGTGGGTGGAAGCTAAATAGGTAGTTGGATTGTGACCCAAAACTTCCATCTGAGTTTTAGGGATGCGCCCAAAATTTGGATGTGGGTTTTGGAGGTGGAGTTACGATGAGTTAGCAAAACTTAATTAGTAATTTTGCATCACAAAAAAGCAAGAAAAATAAATTTTAAATATAATATTATAACATAGAAAATGCCTCATTTGGGATTGTAGCTGTAGGCCTCGAATTGTCTCGAGCCGGCCCTGTGTGCTATTAAAGTACTTCTAAGTACATTGATGAATTGCCTACCACTCTTCAACAAAATATATATATATATATATGGGAGATGCTCCTATGAGAGCATCTCTCACCTTACTATGAGAGATAAGGTGGGGGCCCTCACATCCATATCCAATGCCAACTTAAATGTGAGGGCCCCTACCTTATCTCTCATAGTAAGGTGAGAGATGCTCTCATAGGAGCATCTCCCTATATATATAAATATATAAATGTTGTCACGTTTTCAAGTCTCATAAAAAATAAAGTAACTCTTGCATGGGAATGAAATACATGGAGTCATGGCTACATATTATCAAAAGGAGATAGCTTGATTAGGGCCTACATATGATAAATTAATAATACAAACCATTTAAATTAGGTGGTCCCTTGCATGGTTCTTAAAAGTTTTCACTTAAATATAAGTTAAGCCCCACCGGAAGATTCATCTGTATAGAGAATACTTGAATTTTTTTTATAATATTTTATTAAATATAATTAATCAAAGGTAAATTGGTTTCCTACTCTATTGAAACATTACATAGATCTATACGAGGGTCATTTACATTGGACGGTTTGGATTTTCCTTATGTCCCACTTATTGGTATGTTCCCATTGCTTGAGCGGAGGTTTGATTAGACACCGTCACACCGTTTGATGAATAGTATTACATTTACATAAATCACGGGTCAAACTTCTCTCTCATCTTCTCAACGAGAACCCTAAACCACTTTGAGGGGAGAGAGAGAGAGAGAGAGAGAGAGAGAGAGACCAGCCCTATCAGGCTAAAGCCACAAATCAGAAAGAGATGGTCATGCTCCAGCCTCAACTCTCAGGCCTCTAACTTCCCATCTTCTCAAACTACTCTCTAGAAAATGAAGTTTCATTTCTCCATGCCTCCAAGCCTCTTCATTTCTCTTGGAAGAGATGCTCCAGCCTCCTCCAAGCCTCTTCATTTCTACACTTCTTCCTCTCCTTCGGCCCACGTTTGTAAATGGTGGATTTTGCACGCAAAGAAAAAGAAGAGAAGGATAGAAATAATCATTTGAAGGGGGGTTAGTACCATGAAATAAAATCAATAAATGAGAAAGGTATGTATTTAAATTTTTTTTTATTAGTGTAACATTTTCCAGATCAATGAAAGGAATTTTTAAAAATTTTCAGATCCTGGTTTTCTAGATTTTTCAGTTTTTCTTTTTCATAAAATATGAGAGCCGTATCCTCAAAAACTCCCCCGTATCCCAGCCGTATCTTGCCATATCCCATACCAGAATCTATATCGGACCGTATCGATACGGGTATGATAGGCCAAATGCCGTATCTGGGTATCATAGTCCACAATAGCTTTTCGTTGAATTGGGCCCGTGGACAGAACACAATGGACCGGGTTGACCAATAGATCAATGGATTGGCCCGGTTGACTTGGCTCTGGTCCATGCTACATTAGCTAGCTTCTATAGTTCGGGGCAATGACTCCTGTAACTGTCCCACGACAAAGCTAGTTTATAAGAATAAAGACAATGATTGTATACGAATAACATAGTGAAAAAAAAAAGATTGAGAAATATGAAAATTTAAGAATACAAGTAGATTAGTGGGTTGTTTAGTTTTGATCTTTAATCGTGTCGTTTCTCTTCCAAACATGCCAATCTTCCTCTCGAAATTGTCAATTTGTTCATCAAAGAGAACCCGAGTTCTACTATGTTGAATAAATGGCTCCATTGAGTCATACAATCCTTTTTTAACTTCCAAATCGTGATTGAATTTCTCATCATGATGGAACGCATGATTTAAAATAAGGAGCTGCACACAAAGGTCGATGCAACTTTTCTTCGACTTGCACGATATTCTCTTCTCTAATTTCTTTGACAGTTGAATATCAACTGAAACATGTTTTGTACATTTTTACAAATTGAAGATGTATCTACGAGTTTGATAAACACGGCACCACATGCGCTATTGATAAAAAATAATTATTATGATTCTATTCTTTCCCTCAGTCCACCCATCCATCATCAAAGTGCACCCACATTGACTTCACTCTTTTTTATATTGCTCTAATGATTTCTCATTTAGTTGTACTTCTTTTTGGAGAAACATTTGTCTCCATGACAACTTGATAGTTTTAACCCCGGTTTAAAAGAAGCCACTGCTTCTATCATTGGTATAAAGATGGACTTTTAACGACATTAAAAGGTAATGCATTGGCTTACAAAAATTGACAAATTGCCTAAACAATACTTTCCCTGTCTCCATTCTTCCAAATACGATTGAGTGTTGCTTGTTTGGGGTTTTCTCCTTTAACCAAAAAATTATCCTTCTTCCATAACAATGATTAAAAAAAATCAGTGGGGCCAACAATGGCCACACTAGAAATGTAATGACATGTGGACCCACTGATGGATTCACATACATCATAAATAAAAAAAGAAAGAAAAGGTTGGCTAGAAATTTAAAGCTGTAGATCCATGAACACTCATCCAACCATTATCATTGGATTGAAATCGAAAAAAAGTTGACACCATTTATAATCATTATACATGAGGGCCAGAGATTAAGGGGTTGGATGATCTATGAGATTTATATCTTCCAAAACCATTAGACTCCATTTCTTTATGATTCATGTATTTTTTTTTATATAATCAATCTGGTGGTCAACTCAAATTCAAGTGAAATTTGGTTCATAGATAATACATAAGATGATGGTAATTTTGAGCGGTTTAGGTTTTTTATGGAGCCCCACCAATATATTTATATGGAGGATCTGGTTTTGAGAGGGATATATCCCCACTTGCATATAAGAATATCCCACCACCATCCCATTAAAGTAAATAGTTTCTTTTAGTGCACAAAAAAAAAAAGAAAAAGAAAAAAACAACCTTGCATAGTGGGATGGTGGACAAGTGGCATTGACAATTGGCTTACCGATCTTGTCATACAAAAGAAATCTTGCTGGATTAGTCATGTATAAAGGATAGACTTCATTGGACATTTTTGGCCGTTCCATTAAAGGCAACGATTTTCAACCATTCATGCTTGCTTTTGTGTTTACCATCCATTTTTATTTCTTTTTATCGGATGACTGGTATTTGATGAGATTGAATTTTTTACTGAATGTTAATCTAATGTGCCCTCATTTTTTTGATGGACTACTATGCGATCCTCAAGTTTTGGTGAAATGTATGCATCATTGAACAAGAACACAAGTAACCTCTCATGCTTGCTCATTTCATTCCCATAATCCTTTACCATAACATGGAACTTTGTCTTCCTCGTCAAGCTGGAAAGAATTGCATATCTTCAATCTTTCGAATTGCGGCGAATTGAATCACGAATTTTTTGGATCGAACTATTCACGATTCAACACCCATAGTAGTGAATTAGGTAACTATTATTTGAACATTGTTTTATTTATTTATTTAATTCTCCGTTCTATGTTTTGGCAGTTATGAAGTTTTGTTGGACTTGGACAAGGAGAAACACAAGGTGGATGGGCCTATATACTATTACCTGTTCAATACTCTGCTTTTCTGTTTGCTTGTAATTCATATTTATTGGTGGGTGTTAATGTGCCGGATGCTTGTAAATCAAATCAAAGCAAGAGGCCAACTTGGGGATGATGTTCGATCTGGTATGTGTGTAAAGTTCATCAACGGTTTTGCACCCACATGCATATACATTGAGCTACTACTTTTTAACAATGTCATTAAAATGCTATAAGCGGAGGCAGTTTTTTGATGATTAAGATCATTGTTCTGATGGACCATTATGGATGGTGCTCCAAAAGTCTTCAAGATTGAGGATCCTAGCACAGTCTTTGGCTTTATTCCAGTACTTCTTGTCTTCGGCATTTGGATGGATACAATTTATTGTCTTAATCTTTTGGGGCGAAGGTGCTCACTATTGCAACCTTAAAGGTTGTGTTAAGGTCATATTATATTGCAACCTAGGTTGTCGCTTGGAGTCATATTATATATATTTTGGGGCATAACCATCATTTGTGGCCCATTAGATTGACAGTCTGGATTGCCTCCTTTTTTTTTTCTAATGAAACCGGAGATATTATGACATTATAGTTTCTGCAGTAGTGCAGGCCCTAGAACTCCTATCACCTAATAGGCCTCTGAAATTTGGTAGGCATCAATATTCCATAATGGCTTCCAGAATCGATGCTTCATGCTATTTGGAAGCATTTCCTTTTGTATGACTACTTTTAAGAGGACAGCACTATTGCAACAATATTTGATTTTTAAATGTTTTGGCTCTGCAGATTCTGAAAGTGAAGATGAACATGCCGACTAACCATGTAAAAGATTGATGTTTACTATTAGTTTGCATGCTGAGGTGCGTAGATCACTCTGCCTCCTTGTCTCTCTTATAAGCTTGATCGGAGAGGAAACGAGATCCCTGATCCGAGGACATCCATAGTCCTCTCACACGTTGAGTTTGTCTATTAGGAACCAATGGTTTGTATATCCAAATCATTGATGAGCACCATCATGAATAGACTCTGTGTGAGGACTTGGTCCGGGCGGCAACCTTAACCATGGGGCGTAGCGTGTCAATCACGGGCTTCCGACGGTGAGTCTCCGTTATTCCCGCATCGGAAATATCCAAGTCTTGACCTTGGGCTTATCAGTCAAACCCCGTGTTAACATGACGCGTTTTAAAACCTTGCGGTCCCAGATCCCATAAGAATTCCGGACTTAAGTGTGCTAGCGTGGGAGCTGTACTAGGATGGGTGACCGCCTGGGAAGTCCTTGTGCGCCCACTTTGGCCAAAGCAGGCAATATCATGCTGAGTGCTTATGAATGTAGTTAGATATTTTCCCCTGATCAAGTGCGGACTGTCGGATTTCTTTCTTCACTATCCATTTCAACTCTGAGGGCTAGGAATATAGACTCTCCCATTGTGGAGACTGTTGGTGCATATGATAAATATTAGAAAATTTTCCGTGTTCATGTTGTTGCTGGGATGATTTAACTTTCATTTATTTGTCTTCTCTTCCTTGAGGGCCTCCCATTTTATGCAGCTTAGATATGGGTAATTGTCCATTGAAAGAAATAATGTTTGTGTATGTCTCATACTGTTATTGCAGATAACCTTAGCGAAGGTTCATATGTTGACATCTCATGGATTTCATTACGACATGCAAATCAGTTTCATGGAGTATATTGCTCTTCATTGAATGGTCTGTACACTAATTTGAAAAACAGACGTGGAAGAAAATGTAGAATGAATACTAATTGTGTTGAGAATCAGAAATTGCGGGGCATGTCCTATACGTTATTCCATCATTTTAGCCAATCTTCAATGGTTGTTTCAGAAAAAAATCAGATGGCTTAAGCCATGCAATATTTCCTGTAGCAGAGTTGTGCATGACAGTTGTTCTCAAGTATCAGTGACTGAACTCCCTTGCGCCCCACGTTTGCCCCACGTTTCAGCGATTGTGGTTGCTGATATACTTCATGGGACTATGGTCCATGTCCGAAAAAATATGCTTGATGGGGAAATCTGTTTTCGTCTACCGCCACCCAGAAAAAAACACGGATTAGAAGAATAACATGATGCTCAGTGTAAAATAGGCAAGATATTCGATTCTATCCTCCAATCTTTGGTACTCTAGGTCAAGGTTTATGTGCATTGAGACAATTTTATCAGCTTGCTGGATCTCTGGAACAAAGGGCCATGCAGTGTTACCTAAAGCCTCATTTGGTAACAAAAGTTACATGATGGAATGACATTTGCTGGTGTCATAGGTGTATCAGTAATATTTTGTCTAGATGGGTAGAAAGGAGAAGCATAGATGACAAGAATTCACAGGAAATGTTATGACAATCAGGTGGTATTTCATAACGGGCCATTTTACACTCATTTACTTGTGTAAATGGTGGACATGAGCAATGGCTACACGTGATCACATTTAAGGGTCTTTTGTTTGCACCTATTTACGTATGTAATTAGTGAACATGCGTAGTGATTGTATATCAATCTCGTTCTTCTGCAATCATTAACACATGTGATTCATAAAAGAGGTGGGTAAATGGTGTGAAAATGAGCCACTTTATTTGACCACCTCAATAGATGGTTATTCAAAGAATAGCCCAGCCCATATGTGTAAAGAATACACACCAGAAAGGCGGGATGGTGATTACCTTCAAAAATGGTCTTTGGTTCGATTCCCCTCGATCTCCCCGCATCTCTTTTTCCCCCCTTTCCACATAACCCTCTATTTAGGAACACTATATTTGGATGTTTGGATTATATCATCTCTTTGGAAACTTTTGGTTTGGATTAAGTTTGTGTTTAGGCTTCTTAGTAAGAACCAGATAAATATTAGCAGTAAAACAAGCTGCACTTCTTGGCTGTGCTTTTATGAATTAACTCTTTGCATCAGTTGTGCATATTATGTGGGTTGGGACTTTGAGATCTCGTGTAGATCAACAAACCGTTGTCTAGATCAGTGACAGCCCCTTCTATGATTGTAGCTATATGTCCAAATAATCCATTTGTTGCATTTTTCTCTTCGTTTTTCATAATTATGTCAAGCAATTTTTCCCAGTCTTTATTTTTCAGGATAAGAATAGTTCTACACACCTGTTTGGCAACCATACCTTGCAAACTACTTCCAATAATAAGTGTAGAAATAATCAAATTGTGGGTCCCAAGATCAGTTCGCCACATGACCACATCGATCTCTGCTGTCAGGTTGATGGCCATCAAATATATGGTCAGGAAGAGATGATTATCCTAATTAGAGAAAATTTGCATTACGACCATTCTCAATGTGGGGTACACATGCCCACATATCTGGTACCAATGGGGATGTGTGCATGTAATCCCTTCATCCATAAAGAGTTCCCAGGCCCACTTTGATCCCAAGACCTAAGAACTCTCAACACTAGCAAGTAGAAAATAGTCATCCATGCCCGTGGTTCAGTGCTTGAAACAGTGCATGATATAAGAATTGGTCATTCAGTGCATGTCCATAATGCTGGCGGGAGATACCCTTGGTTAGAAAATAATAATAAAATATAATTGTGTGTCCATATAAAGAAAATTGATGAAACATTACTTCACTTCTTTAGTTAGTGTGAGCTGTGAGAAGAGCTTGGAAGGGGAGGAATTTAAGACATACCCAATAGATAATTGCTGTAAAAGATCGGAAGTGTTTAATAAATTGGGCTTTTTTGAGGTAGGTTTTACATGGGGATTTGAAAGGTGAGATCTTTTTAGTTTGTGTTAGAGGTGGTATATGATGGAAACAGAGATGGGTTGCAGTGGATTGTAACCTTTTTTTTATGTGAAGAGCATTGGTTGTGGAGAAAAAAGTTCACGAACTCCTATCGAGCAATGGAAAAAAAAAATCATTAACTCCTTAAAATTGACATAGAATTACTAATTCACTATAGTTAGCGAACACTTTAGCTCCTACGATTCAAGGAAATATAGTTCACTTTTTATTTTATTGGGGCTTATTATTCTGTGAACCTGGCTGTTAATGGTCACATTGTTGATAAATTAGTAGAACTGTAAATTTAAAAATGATTGGTTCATCTCCCCAATCCAATAGGGCATAAGTCTATATATTTTTTTGTTGAGTATATGTTAGTTACCTCCAGTAAGCTTTCTGCAAAGTTGAGGAGTTGAAGAGCAAGATTATGGTTCTTTTATTTGAATTTACTTTTAGGAGTTGGCAAAGCCAAGATCTTCTTAAAGGACGAGTAACCAATAGTTGACTAACGACGGACAGAATAAGTCTTCTTAGACTTATTTTTTTTAAATTATCATTTAGAAATATTTTTTCAGAGTTTTATACTTATATCTAAAAAAAGTCATAGCTTTGAAAATATCCCAATATTTTAAAATATATAATTGTTAAAAACCTTGAGGACAATTAAAATTTAAAAATAGTAGGACTACCATAATGAATACAAAATGCTCAAAATAATCCTTTACTCCTTGTTTTAGGAGTGAGAGTTGTATCTCACTCCAATCAAAGTAGGGCCAATATAGGATTGATGAAGTGTAAACCAATCTATCCATAATTAATTAATAAAAAAATGTTAATCGATTACTTGTGATAATTTAATGGGCTGTTAACTAATGCTATCAAAAGGTAAACAGTCAATTATTCATGGATTTTTCTTAAATTTTATTCTAATAGAAGATGGTCCCGCCATAAAATTGAGCACATCATATTTTTAAATGTAATAAATATAGTGGGACCAACTCTTATTTCAATCCAGAGGATACCCAATAAGCCAAAATCCAACTAGTTTTAAACAAAGGATTATCTTAAAGTATCATAGAGAAACCATTCATTGGGAGAGAAAAACTCTCCTTAAAACCTGGAGATGATTTGCCTTTTTTTTATAAAAAACAAGCAAAGGACAAAAGTAGCCTCAATTATTATTTTAAGTTCTCTGTTTTTGTAAGGAAACAAGATAATAAGGAGCAAAGTTGTGAAAAACCAAATGGCTTCCAAACTTTTCTCATGTGTTCTAGAGAAATAAAGAAATCGAGGATGAGCAATTGCCCCCTCTCAACCCCCCGCCCTCCACCACCTGCGGCCAACCCCAAATTGATAGGTTAAGGCTCTGTCATTCATCACAATGATGATGGATTTCTTGTTTCTCTTGCTGCCATTCTCTTGATGAATTTGTGGAGATGTTTTCCTAGATAGAGAGATGAGCCATATTTCTCAGCTGTCAATGGGTGGTTTAGTGGGCTTTTTATGGATCATACATGGAACCAAAGGTGTATCTGTATAATATAGAGTTACTAAAAGCCGGCAACTGAATTTGCAATGAAATGTTAGATTATTTAAGTAATGTTTGTTTTACGACAAAATTAGCGAAATGTCTCTATAAGTTAATGTTTCCAGCCTCCAGTCCAAGGAAATACATTTTAAGGTCTCTGGTTCACTCAACTAGACTTTTTCCAGCCTTAGGTCCCTGTGCCCACATGTTTTCAATTTTTAGGACTAAATTGCCCTTCCAACCATTTTAGGTATAAAATTTTAAATTTTAAAATTTCAAATCTTGAATTCTCCCTTGTCCGTAACTTCCGCTAAATCATTTCCGATCTCTGTTGGGATATCAAGGTTCTCAGTTTGCCGAACTTGGAGTTGCAGTATCGAAAAAGAAAAAAAAAACCAGAGAACTTCCATCTCTGTTCCGGGGGCTTTGGTTCGATCGTTGCCGAGGACGAAGACGTTGAGTTGCAGTGTTCCCAGGCGCTGCTCGCGCTGCAGAAGACGTGGATTCGGATTTCCAAACCGAAAATCACAGAAATTGCAGAGGGTTTGGACATACCGCCTTCTCCTCTTCTAGTCTTCTTCTTCCTCGGCGACGTGAGGGCGGCAACGCTCCCTCCTCCGGCATCGCACAGTTGTCCTCGGCGATGTGGGGTCCAGTCGAAAAAACTGTGGGTGTTGAGGATGAGTCGACACAGACAGTGAAATCCCAGGCGATATGGGGGTTCTGCAACTAAATGAAATCCTTGTCATCTACAGACGGTTTGGATCAGCACACATAGGGACCACTTACACCATTAGATGAGTCGTGAAATCACATCCCATTTAGTTCGTCTTCTTCATCCCCTATTAGAAATAAAACGCTGGGCCATTTCATCCCCTGTATGTGTATCCTCTCACCAGATAGAGAGAGAGCTCAGGTGAGAGCTTTTTCTTCCTTCTCTCTCTTCATTTTCTTCTGAATCCCGTTCTTCAGATTCGTCGATCGGACGATTGTCCTTTCTCCATCCATGACTATGATGACTCCTCCATCGTTGGATGTATAAATCAGAATCCCCCTTTTCTTTTTCTCTCTGATTCTATTCCATATTCATTTCTCTCTCTCTCGCCTAGTTCAGGTACGGGTCAGGTCCGAGCAAACCCAGTTTGGAAGCCCAGTTCAGTAGTAACTAGTAGCCGGAGAAGGCTGCCGGTCTCGTTGTTGCCACCACTGTAGTTTTCCGATCGTTGCCGAACATAGGCGACGGTGCTGCGCCATCGCCAGAGAAGGAAGGTAGCAGGTTGTTATATCGTCTTTGGAAAATCTATGAGTTTTTATAAAATTTATCTGAGTTTTTGACAAATTTTTATGACTTCTGTCAATTTTATCTGAGTCTTGATTTTTTGTCAAATTTAACTGAGATTTATGTAAATTTATCTGAGTTTTTGACAAATTTATCTGAGTTTTTGTCAAATTTTAACTGAGTTTTTATTAAATTGATCTATCTTCTATAATATTTCTCTGTTTTTTTGGCATCTCCCCGATGATTGCTTTTGGCTCTGTTTATCTCTTTTGTCAAATTTATCTATTTTCTGTCATATTTATCTTAGTGTTGTTCTGATTTATCTATTTTCTGTCATATTTATCTGAGTGTTTTTCAAATTTATCCGTTTTCTGTCATATTTCTTTGTGTTTTTGGTAAATTTATCTGATTTTTTTTCAAAATTCATCTGAGTTTTTGGTAAATTTATCTTAGTTTTCTTCAAATTTATCCGAGTTTTTGTCAAATTTATCTGAGTGTTGTTCAAATTTATCTGTTTTCTGTCATATTTCTTTGTATTTTTGGTAAATTTATTTGAGTTTTTTTTTTCAAAATTTATCTGAGTTTTTTACCAATTTATTTATGTTTTTTTTGAAATCTATATGCGTTTTTTAAATTTATTTGCGTCTTTTAAAATTTATTTGTATCTTATCAAATTTATAACGTTTTTTGAAATTATTGCATTTTTTAAAATTATTTTCATTATTTTAAATTTATCTTCATTTTTTGTGATTTTCTTTGGATCTTTTGAGATTTATTTGAGTCTTTTGAAATTTATTTATATTTTTCAAAATTTATTTGGATATTTTGAAACTTATTTGCATCTTTTTAAATTTATTTGCTTTATTTGATTTTATATTGCTTTTTTTTAACTTATTGCCTTTTTTGAAATTATTTCATTTTTTAAGATTTATTTTAGTTACTTTGAAATTTATTTGTGTTTTTTAGAATTTATTTGAAAATCTGGGGATTCCATTAATCGTAGGTAATTAAATGTTAGTTGACCATTATTAATGGGATATCTCACCAATCATGGGTTATGATTGAAAGAAATGGTAAATTAGACATTTTAGGTCTGAAAAAGTGTGGGAGGGACCTTTGGCTCTATGACTTTTTTTTTGTGGACCTTTGGCAATAAAGTGAAATGTTCAGGGACCCGTCGCCGAATGCCCCTTATTTTACTCTCTCTATATATATATTTCCACTGAACTTTCAGTGGGGCCCAATTGTGGGTTCCATTTGGGGATGGGACTTGGTGGATGGAAAGATCTATGTGAGACCACCATAAGTATCAAGTTTGACCCCAACCCCAAGCCCCTAACCCCTTCATCCATAGCCCACAAGTTTAATGGCTTCATATTAAAAAAAAAAAAAAAAAAGAGGTTCAGCTCTCGATACAACGGTTCAATCCATTTGGATGTGTGCCAATCCTTGGGATTAGTGACTATCGGGGGTCCCTATTTGTGCATGGTTTGGATGAGGGTGAGCCCACAAATAGTTCTCACTGAAGCACAGTGAGAAGTAGTTCTCATCTGAATATTTATGTATATATATATGCGATTTTGGGAACTTACTATTTGTTTTATGTTTAGTTTGTTCTTTGTTTCCCTTGAAAGCATTATCTTTTCCGAGGGAGTGCATTTCATTGGTGTCTAAAATACTTGTTGCTTTTGCTAACTGATTAGTGTTAGATATTAGTATCTTAGATAAGGATTAATTTAGTTGTTAGAGATTTTAGGTAGTTTGAATTTTAAATAATTGTTGATTAGAATTGCTTTTCATTTTATAAATTGAGATCAATTCTCAATTGAATGTTACGGTGATATTAATGGAAAGAAGTGATTGTTAAAATTCTATGTGGTATCAAAGAGTGGGCCCAGTGATGATCTTGCAATCAAACTGGGTACGATCCTGCTTTCGCAATTATCACCATCATTTTTTCTTATTTCAATAAAGAAAATCAACATCTTCTCCCATCTAACCATCAACTTAAGCGTTACGATCTTCTCCATCTCAATTTGCACAATTAAAACTTTTGGAAGAGATTATGTTAGATCTGATCTAGTGGACCACCGACATCGATAAACTGAATGGGAGCGGGTTGCGACAGTTATGATCCACAAACGCACGGTCTTCTTCTTCTTCCCCAAAAAGAAGATTGATCATTTTTGCAAAATATTTAGAACTTATATTTTATTTTGAGATCAAGGGTTTCTATTTTTAATGTGAACAATCACAAATCCTTATCATGAAAGAATCATGTGATTGAAGGGGAATGTTAGGGATTAGTTAAACAATGATTAGTTTGGTTGTTAGAGACTTTAGGTAGTTTGAATTTTAAATAATTGTTGATTAGAGTTGCTCTTCATTGTATAAATTGAGATTAATTCTCAATTAAATGTTACGGTGGAATTTATGGAAATAAGTGATTTCTAAAATTCTATAATTAGAGGTGCAATTAATACATGCAAGGATGGAAAACTATAGTTTTTGCTCTCTCCTCAGTAAAGAGAAAAATCAGAAGTTTGTTGTAGAAGAAAATTGAACAAAATGTATGTGTCAATGTGCTTCTATTGTCAAATTATAAAATCAAAGACTCTCCGGGCTAACACTAAGATTGTCAAAAAGATGACTGCCAGTACTCCTCTTACAAAAGACCATAAATGTCCTCGAAGGACTTCAATGTCGAAAGGTGATGCCGGAGCAGACTCCGAAAAGTTTTACTCCTGCCTTCTCCCGATATTGAGGTCTAGTGTCGACTGAGCATTCTTCATGGAATAGTTCTCAAAGAAACCACTTCCTGCCCTCTTTTTTTTGGGCATTCGGCGACGGGTCCCTGAACATCTCACTTTGAGGCCTTAAGTCCACAAAAAAAAGTCATACAACCAAAGGTCCCTCTCACACTTTTGGATACCTGAAAAGACCATGATGGACAACGCTTCTGCTCGGTTCTACCGAGGTCGGCGGACGTGGAAGTCCGTTTGGGTCCGACCCTTTTGTAACCGGGGGGCAGAGGCGTGCATCAACATTTTTTTGTGTGGGTGTGCCAGATTTTCTATTTTATTTGGAATTGCAAGTGGTGATCCGGAGACCAACCTTCGCGAGTAAAATGGAAATCAACTTCTTTCGAGTTTTCCATTGCACATATATTTAAGAAAAGAGACATTTTTCTTGATTTGTCGTGAAAGGCGATTTTCTTTTGGCATTTATAGCCGATTTTGGCATTTATAGTCGATTTTTGGCGTTTATAGCCGATTTACAATTCTTATCAATAATGAAATACAAGAGTTGTGATTTTTTTGTCTCTTTTGAAAAAATACAAACTACAATGAAAAGCAAGAAAATGAGGATCTAACTTCTCAGGAGATCGTGGGGGACTCGTTCAGATTGATGGTCGCAAGCCGTATGTGGACTTCGCCATCATACATGCAGATGAGAACAGAGGATGCTCTTGATTCGCTTGGCTTGGCTATAACCTCAGGTTTTTAGAGGACAAAGACCAAAAGGAGGTCCTATGTCCAATAAAAAACTAAGTAGACGGGCTGAAAAGCCACGTCTAAGCCATTGGAGGCAGAAGGAGCAGGCAAGGACCTTGGGGGGGGGGGGATACCCCCCAAGGGACTTTTGTCACCTTATAGCGGTGGTCGGTGTAGAACTTCCGCAGAGTTTTCTCTCTTTCTTTCTCTTAGATTTCTGATGCCTTTTTCTGTCTGAGTTTTCGGATTTTCTGCAGTCTGTCTTGCTTTTTTTCTTCTTGGAGTTCTCCTATTTATAGGCTTTTTGGTAGCCATTTAGGAGGGTTTATGGGCTTTTATTGTCATTAAGCCGCAAAATGGGAGGAGTTACAGGATTTAATTCCTTTGTTTTGTAACTCCTTTTTCTTGGCTTCTGATTGGCCGGAGGAGACTGAGGGCATTTAATCGCCTTTAATCGCCATGATGGGAGGAGTTTCATGGGTTAAATGCCATGAATTAATTGACTTGTAACTCCCGGATGCTTGCTTCTGATTGGACCGTCCAAAGAAATGGATTAATGACTGTAATAAAGCTAGTCAATTAATCGTATTAAGTGGTCGCCGAGCAGTTGAAGAGTCGCGGGCCGTGCCGCGTCTTTTGGGATTCTTCTGGCGATGATCATCGATGGATCTTCATGTAGATCGACATCGGATGACCATGTAACTTCGGGTATTGGTTGCCAACAGCGAGTCGGTGCCATCTGTCCTGTCGATTTCTCGATCGGTCGGGTAGAAAGCACATTTTTTTTTCTGGTTGACCAGTTGGCGATCAATGTTGATTTTGATACTCTTGATGATTGACCCGTGATTTTGACGGATGTCAAAGGATTTGGTGTCTCAAAAGTATGAGTTTTGAAAAATCCCAGGGGTCGGACGCTTTGAATCGCGAAAAACGACGAAAAACGGGGCTTCCAGGGCCCTCCCGGCGATCCCGGACTCCAGGGTCGTAGGGGCCTACGACCCTGGGGGGTTTTTCCCCCCTTTTGTCCCGTTTTGTGTCCGGTTTTTATGTTTTTTTTATTCTTTTTTTTCTATATTTTTTCTTGACATTTTTTTTATCATTTATTGGTCTGATTTTCCTATAGAAAACCTGATGAGAATCCTTGCATTTTGGTTTGCAAAGTTTCTAATTTTCCGAGAAAGCCGAAGACTTTGTCGCGCAGAGCTGCCGATATTCCGTCAGAAGCTGAAACTGGGTCAAACGATGTCGGAATGACCTGAAATTTGGGGGTGAATCCTCCTGAGCAATAAATAAGACCAACCATAGGCTTTTGTTTGAGTTTTGAAGCCATTTGGGGTTTTATCACTAGTAGACTTGTTTTTATCGCGATGAAGATGTCGTGGCTTGATGTGCGGTCAACCGATGTCCGATTGACTTAAAATTTGACAAGGAACCTATTGGAGTCATTTTAAGATGATCCATAGGTTCTGTCTTAGAAACCATGGTCTCGGGGAGCTTCGCCGCCGAGAGGCCTGATTTGGCTTCCGAGCGTCAAAGTCTGGTCAAATGTTGTCGAAATGACCTGAAGTTTGACGTGTAACCCTTTGTAAGTATTTTGAAGCCGTCCATGTGCTCGATCTGATGAGTGATGGACTCGGTGGTTCTCGCCTCCGAGAGGCTTGATGTCAGACCCCGACCCAGGTTTGGAATATTTAATTATATTTTAACCGTGATTAGTGATAAGTGGGGTTAGTGGACGATTAGCTTATTTTCTTAAGCTAGATTAGAATGTTTGAATAGCTTTGGGAACTTTCGAGAGTCGTTGACTTAGGCTTGACGCGGGCCGGGACGCCCGTGTGTTGTGTATGAACTTGGAGTTTTAACCTTGATTTTTGTAAAATCCCAACTTTTGTTTAATTTGACTCATTTTATTTAGATTATTAACTTTCATATTTTGGCCGACTGGATTTAATGATCGGAAATCACGTTTTTCGAGAAAAAGGGCAAAACTGACCTTTCAAACAAAATCTGTACCCAAATTTCAAAAATTTCAGAAATTGACAAAAATGCACTTTTTGGATAATTAAGATTTTGTTGATTGTTTTTGTCTTCTTCGTCGTTTCCATTCGGAGCCCGCAAATACCCTTTTCAGCCTTATGAAGATTGGGACCCAGAAACCCATCTTATAAGAGGGAGAGTTCTCTTCTTCCCTTCATTCTTTCTTTTCCTGCAACGTTTGGAGCCAAGGGCTTTTCCTCTCTTCCAACACTTTCTCTCTCCTCTGGAACACCCATCTCTTGGGGATTTCTTGAAGGATTGATCTCCTAGGCTTCTTCCTCCCTCTCCAAGCTTTCCAAAGAACCTCTTTTCAAAGGATTTGAGCTAGGGCAAGGTTCTCTTTCAAGCCTCTTTTCGTTGTTTGAGCTCTTCAAGGTTAGCAATGGCTTTCCAAACTTGAAATCTTGGTTTTCCTCTTCATTTAGAGTGTTTCATCACACATGCAAGAGTTTTCTCTTGAGATTTACAAATGTTGATTTTTAGGATTCTTCTTGGGAAACTTTTGGGGGTTTTTGTAGATTTGGAGCTTGCGGCCCTAGAGAGTTGTTTGAAGAGTATCTTAGCTCTCATCTTGACTTGAGGCAAGTGGATTCTACAATTAATATGATGGTTCTATGTTATAAGTTCCATTTCTTGGCTGTTTCTTCTTATGTTCTAATCTTTTTATGATTCATAGATTGCCTTGGGTAAATGGAGCAATGTCTATGTTTGATTCCACTTATGTTATTGTTTTACGATGAATTGGAAGTTTGTTTTCAATTTGGTCATCTTGAAATTTAGCCTTCTTTATGTTAAGTTCTTGTGTTCAAAGAATGGAGGAAATCTTTGATTTAAATGTGTTGTGTTTGGTTAATTGGAATGATTAAATGGATGATGATTTGATGAGTTGGGGAGGTCAAGAAAGGACCCAAATAATTGTGAAAATGTGTATGGAAGAAGGGAAGAAAAAGGAATGAAAAAGAGTTGCAAAAAGGGAAAAAAATGACCAGCAGAGCCGGACTGGACACAGCCCAGTCCGCTCGAGCGACCCAGTGGGCCGCTCGAGCGGACTAGGTTCTGTCTGGCCCTCGCTCGAGCGACCCACTGGGCCGCTCGAGCGATCCAGGTTCTGTCTGGGCTTCGCTCGAGCGGACCTTGGGTCGCTCGAGCGAGCCCAGTCCAGCCAGGGGGCCTGTTTCAGGGTCTGGTTCTGGGTCCATTTCAAAAACTGTTTGGGCCTGATTCAAAAGTTGTTTGGGCCTTATTTAAGAACTATTTTGGGCCTGGTTAAAGGTTTGTTTTGGGCTTGGTTTAAGGCCTGATTTGGGCCTGTTTCAAGGAGATATTTAAATCAGTTTTAAGTGGGATTATTGGACTGTTTTCCAGGTTCATTTCAAGCCCAATAACCCTTCTATATATATATTGAAGCCCATCCAGCTCTTTTAAGTTCATGAGGCCATTATGTAAATTGGTTTGAACTATGAACAAACCATTTGGGGAATCTTTCAAGTCTCAATGTACACTTCATCCCTTGTAATTGTCAAGAATCTTCTGTGGCACCAAATTATTTTCAATTAATGACAATAAAGGGGGTTAAATGTGCATCAAGACGACCCGCATCAGACTATTGAATCATCATACACTAAGTTCATTCCATGTTAAAAGGTTTTGTTCGGATTCATTCATAAACCTATTTGAATGCTTTGGGGTGGTTTACCACATTTATGGACATTGATAAGACTACTCATCTATTTGCTTGGATTCGTCGATATGTGAGATATGTATTTGTTCGGAGTAGTTTTCTTATCGATTTTGGAAATGTATTTTATGAACGGATTTGTATTACTTCGAGGTTTCAAACTTTTACTCTAATGGCACCACTAAGCTTAGTTACCTTGTCGGACTGATCATCCGGCTCGGAATCTTTAATTTGTTCGACAACTACAGTTTGGATTCTGTCTGTACCGACCATGGCAACGGTTTTATATCCGGTCCCACGTGTAGTGGCTACGGTTCTGTTTGATAACGATTTTGTTCGTTCCAGTCCACGATTAGTGGCTACGGTTTCTGTCTGCTCCCGTTACTTCGGTAACAGGAGAATTTAGCTATACGTGGTTTGCCAACATTTTATACGTTTGATGTTTTATCTTGTCGTTTCTGTTAATTAAGATTTTAATCGTAGTTCTCATTTATTTAATGTTTTACTCTTTCCATCATCCTATTATATGTTATATTTGCTTGCCAGACCGTTGTGTCTGACCCTTTTTGCTTGGTGCCAGATGTTGAGCCCCTTGCCATTAAGGCGCACTTTGAGGCGGACCCAGTAGATCTTGTGGAATGCGAGTGGCAGCCTGATGATGTCGCTTAAACGTCGGGTTGATTTCAGAGCTTCAATAACCTTTTTGGATATATTATATTTTGGGATTTTGTTGTAGCCATTGTTGGCTTATTCTTTTTGGGAAATTGTAATTATTGGTTAACTTGACTTTTGCTTTAAAATTGAAACTAACTTTGGGGCTTATCTATAGAATGTTTCTCTTTTTGATACTAGTCTTGAGCGTTCTCATCATACTCATATGTTATGGACTGTTATGTTTGCTTCAATGCTTCCGCGTAATTTATTCGTGTGAATGTGATTCTTAATAATGATCGTTGGATCGAATTTCGAGGATCCTTACTGCGGAAACCTGTGGGAAACTAGCATGTGCGGGCGGAATTTTCCGGCCTGTCGCGCCACGACCTCGGATTAGGGTCTTGTTTAACGGGTCCTTGGTCCGGGGGCGTGACAGGCTTGGTATCAGAGCGAGAAATATTTGAGGTAATTAAAATTGGATTAGAAACATAAGGATGTGGCAAGGATTCGTTAGAATTACCGTTAGTTAGCGTCGATCGGGTTTGGGAACGCCTTATTTATTATATTTTATTGTACTAACAAGTTATTTTGCAGCACCATGCCTCCACGCAGACCTCCAGCGAATAAGAATGCATCAGGCAGTAACAATGACAGTGGGGTTGAGAATCAGATGACAGGCCAATTTCAGCAACTCTTGCAGATGTTAGTTGAACAACAACAGTGAGCCAATGAGAATCAAGCAAGATTCCAAGAGCAGATGGCGTAAAAGGATGAAGAGTTGACTCAGGTTCAGAGGTAGTTGCTTGAAGTATTGGGTAGAAGACCCGAACCAATGCCTAATGTGGGAGCTCAGTTTGTTATTCAGAATAGAGACATGGATCCTAATGTCTTATTTGAAAAGTTCAGAAAAAGAGGTCCGCAGGAGTTTACAGGACAAGAAGACCCATTGGCAGCTGATGACTGGTTGGCTCACACGGAGAACATATTCGATCTCTTTCAGTGTACAGGTAGGCAGAGAGTCCACCTAGCAGCTTCTATGTTTACAGGCCTGGCAGATATTTGGTGGAAGACTTTGAGAGATGGCTACCAGAACATTGATAATGGGATTGCCTGGGATTCTTTCAAGCAACAGTTTAGTGAAAAGTATGTCCCTGCATACATCAAGAAGCAGAAAGCAGCAGAGTTTGAGCAAGAGGACATGACAGTCCTTGAGTACCTAACCAAGTTCGAAAAATTGTCTCGTTATGCACCGGAGCTTGTGGATACGGAAGAGAAGAAAATTACCAAGTTTATGGATGGACTCCATCCCATCATCTTGAGGGATGCATTAGGTGTGGTACCACCAACTACTTTCCAGGAGGCTATCAAAAGAGCTTATAGATTTGAAGACATCAACAACAAATCATCAAGGATAATCAGAGGAAGAGACAGCAATACCAAGGGCAGAAATCCAACCAAGGCAAGAGATAGAGGAAGCAACAGAATACTCTAGTTCAAGGTGCGTGTGAGCATTGTGGCAAGAACCACCCTTCTCAGCAGTGTTATAGAGTTACTGGTGCATGTTTTAAGTGTGGTGGCACAGATCACCAAATGAAAGATTGCCCAAATAACAGAAATCAAGGCAATAGGGCACCTCAGCAGCCACCAAGGGAGGCACCTCAGCAAAACCAACAGGCAGTTCAGAACCAACCAAGACAGCAGCAGAATCAACAGCCCCGTCAGCAACCACAAAATCAGAACGTCCGTCCACCGCAACAGAATCGGAATGTGCAGCAAGGAAGGCAAAATCAGAACCAGAATAGATCGTGTTAGCAAGGCCGCCTCAATCACCTCAACCAAGTGGACGCTGAGGCAGCGGGAGATGTTGTGGAAGGTAAACTCTTAATTTGTGAAGTAGAAGCTAAAGTGTTGTTTGATTCGGGATCTACCCACTCTTTCGTATATCTCCTGTGTTTGCTAAAATGATTAGTGTGCCTGCTAAAGAGTTAGAATTTTTTTTGACCGTTACGACTTCGGTAGGGAAGCAAGTTGTGTGTAATATATTTTACCCTAGTTGCTTAGTAAAGATAGGAGATGTCATATTCCCTGCAGACCTTATCATCTTAGTTATGCATGACTTCGATGTCATTTTAGGCACGGATTGGTTAGCGGGACATCATGCCTCCATGGATTGCTATAGCAAGACCATTGCTTTTAGCTTGGATGGGATATCCTCCGGGGTGAAATTTCAGGGAGAGAAAAGGGTCTCTCCGGCTAGGTTTATTTCAGCTCTTTCTGCAGCTAAGTTGTTGAGATCAGGATGCGAAGGATTCATTGCATTTGTCACCAAGGATGAACAGTCCCAAGGGGTGGAGAACATCCCTGTAGTGTGCGAATTTCCTGATGTTTTTCCAGAAGAAATTCCAGGTTTACCACCTGTCAGAGAAGTTGAATTCACAATAGAATTGATGCCAGGGACTGCTCCGATCTCCATTGCTCCTTACAGGATGGCTCCAGCAGAGTTAGGAGAATTGAAACTACAGTTACAAGAGTTACTAAACAAAGGCTTTGTTAGGCCAAGTGCTTCACCATGGGGAGCCCCAGTACTGCTTGAGAATGTGTATAGACTACAGAAAATCGAACCAAGTGACCATCAAGAACAAGTATCCTTTGCCAAGGATAGACGAGTTATTTGACCAATTGCAAGGAGGAGAATTTTTCTCGAAGATAGATTTGAGGTCCGGACATCATCAGTTGAGAGTTAGAGAATCAGACATTTCGAAGACAACTTTCCGGACTAGATACCGGCACTATGAATTTTTGGTGATGCCCTTTGGACTGACGAATGCACTAGCGGTATTTATGGCCCTTATGAACAAGATCTTCGCACCTTATCTAGATCAATTCACAGTCATCTTTATTGATGACATATTAGTGTATTCCAAGTCAAGAATCAAGAGAAGAAAAAAAACTCATGAAGTGAAGATCCCATGAGACCCACCCATGGGAGTAAATATTAAAGCAAGGTGGACATCCAAGAGGGGCCCACTTCTTGTTGCAAGCTTGAAGTCTAACCAAACCAAACCAAGCCTTTTCCCACTAGGTAGGGTCGGCTATATGGATTTGACGACGCCAATCAAATCTGTTTAGGGCCATGTCCTCCGTTAGATCCATGTAGCAAGGTCATGTTTAATAGTTTCTTTCCAACTTATATTGGGTCTCCCTCTCCCTCTCCTATTCCTGGCAATCTCCATGCTTTCACACATTTTAACAGGTGCCTCCGTTGGACGCCTTCTAACATGGCCGAACCATCTCAGTCGATTTTCTCTCATTTTATCTCCAATCGGTGCTATTCCTACTTTGCCCCTAATCTCCTCATTCCTAATCCTATCTCTCCTTGTGATCCCACACATCCATCTTAGCATTCTCATCTTCGGAACTTCCATCTTCTTGACATGATTATGCCTTACTGCCCAACACTCTGATCCATATAACAATGCTGGTCGTACCGCCACCTTATAATACTTTCCTTTAACCTTGAGGGGGACTTTCCGATCACACAAGACCCCCTAAGCACCCCTCCATTTGTTCCACCCGGCCTAAATCCTGTGACTTACATCAGTATAGATCCAAGGTACATAAAGTTTTCTTTCTCTATAATCTTTTGTGTGCCCAAACTTACTTCTATATTACCAGGTGTCCTACTTTGACTAAACTTGCATTCCATATATTCCGTTTTGCATCGACTTAGCCTAAACCCTTTTGTCTCTAATGTTTTCTGCCCCAATTCTAGTTTAGCATTCACTCCTTCTCTCGTCTCATCCACTAAAACAATGTCATCTGCAAATAGCATACTCCACGGCACCTCATCCTGGATATGTCTTGTAATCTCATCCATAACTAGCGCAAACAAGTACGGGCTTAACGCTGAGCTTTGGTGTAGACCAATCTTGATAGGAAACTCCTTAATTTCACCGCCAGTCGTCCTTGTAGATGTCACGACTCTATCATACATATCCTTTATCGCCTCAATATATGCGACACACACTCTTTTATTTTTCAGAACTCTCCAAAGAATCTCCCTAGGAACCCGGTCATAGGCCTTCTCCAAGTCAATGAACACCATATGTAAATCTCTCTGACATTCTCTATACTGTTCCATTAACCTCCTCAGGAGAAAGATAGCTTCCATGGTTGATCTCCCAGGCATGAAACCAAATTGATTATCTAAAACGTTTGTTGTTCTTCTTAGTATTCTCTCAATAACTCTCTCCCATAATTTCATCGTATGGCTCATCAATTTAATCCCGCGGTAGTTCGCACAGTTCTGAATATCTCCTTTGTTCTTGTATATGGGTATAAGAATACTTTTCCTCCATGCATTAGGCATCTTCTTGCTTTTTAGCACTACATTAAAAAGCTTTGTCAACCAGCTAATTCCATCCTCCCCCAAGCACCTCCAGACCTCAATAGGGATACCATCTGGCCCAACCGCTTTCCCATTCTTCATTCTTTTCAATACTTCTTTAACTTCTTTCCTACTAATTCTCCTATAGAATATATGATTCGCTTCTTCTCTAGAAATGGTAAGCTGCCCCAATTGTATGTCACTACTACTGCTTTCGTTAAATAACTTGTAGAAGTAGCTCTTCCAACGCTCCTTTATCTCCTATTCCTTTACTAATACCTTTTCATCCTCATCCTTAATGCATTTAACTTGGTTTAAGTCCTTGGTCCGCCGATCTCTGGTTTTAGCAAGCTTGAGTATTTCTCTTTCGCCTTTCTTAGTGTCAAGTCGCCTATATAGCTCCTCAAATGCTTTTGCCTTGGCCTCACTAACTGCCTTTTTGGTTTCTCTTTTTGCTTCTTTATACCTCTCCAAGTTCGCTTCATTTCGATCATTTTGCCAAGTTTTAAAGTACTCTCTTTTAACTCTTATCTTGTCTTGGACGGCTTCGCTCCACCACGATGCCTCTTTCTGAACCGGAGCACCCCCTTTGGATTCTCCTAAGACTTCTTTCCCTACCCTCCTAATACACTCTGCTACCTTATCCCACATATTATTTGCACTCTCATCTATCGCCCAAACGTCTTCCTCTAGTACTCTTTCCCTTAAGCTAGTTGCTTATCACCTTTCAGGTTCTACCATTTAGTCCTTGAGCATCTATACAACTTCTTTTTTCTAGTCCACCTTTGTAGCTGCACATCTATGATCAACAACCTATGTTGGGAAGTCAAGCTCTCCCCCGGTATAACCTTGTAATATTTACAAGTTAAGCGGTCTCTTTTCCTAGTTAAGAAGAAGTCAATTTGTGTCCTCGATGAGCCACTCTTATAAGTCACCAAATGCTCCTCTCTCTTCCTAAAAAGGGTGTTAGTTACCATGAGATCATAAGCCACTGAAAACTCCAAGATACCCTTCCCTTCTTCATTTCTATTACCGTACCCATGTCCCCCGTGTACTCCTATATATCCATCTACGTCGTGTCCTACGTTGCAAGGTTGAAGACTAAATTCTGAAATTTAGAATTTAAATATTTTAGTTGATATATGGGCTCAAGTGGAGAATTGCAAGAGATAAGAAAAAAGTTCAAGCATCAAAGCTTTTCATAATTTGAAAAGTCGCAAAGCAAAGCAAAGCCTTATCCAATGCCAACAAGAGGTGCACGTCCAACACAATGCCAAGCCAAGCACTCACACGTCAAGTTGTCCCAAGTTGCAACAAAATCTGAAATTTTGAATTTAAATTATTTTATCAAAGTGGGACCCTTTTGCTAGAGGAGCAAACAAATCAAAGAGATAAAGGTGGATCCCAGTTTTTGGAAAGAGTAGTTGTGCAAAAATCTTAAAGAGAAAACATTATTGGAAAAAATCTCTTCAGAACTTGCCAAATAAGTTGCAAAAGTTGTTGGATATATCCAAGATATGAAAAGTCTCAAATCTTGAATTTACCTAAGGATTGAGTTGGACGTCCAACAAGGGGAGGCCCCAAAATCCATCACGTGAATCACTCTGTCCCGTATTCTCTCTTTATTCTCTACAATCTGTCCCTCACGTCACTCTCTCTCTTTCCCTTTCTCATTCTCACTCTCCGATTCTCTCTCTCTTCTACCTCTCTCTCTTCTACAGCTCTCACCCTCTTATGATATGACGCCAAAGGAAAAATTAATTCTTTTGTGAAGCAGGATGGAGGGGTAGATTTTATACTTGTAATATGAGGAAAAAGGGTGAAAGTTGATTTATTTTTATTGACTGATTTTATGTTGAGCAATTTTAATTCACAATCTGATTTTTAATTTTTTAATCTATTTTCGTTATTTATGTTTTTTTGATGCCTTATTTTCGAATGATATATTGCATGTTTAAATGCCGCTAAATACTTAAAATATTCGAAGGAGACTAGAGTCTTCTTAAAATTTCTCAAATATTAATAAATCTGATTTTTCAGATTTTGGGTCTTGTATGAAATTGTCCATATTTTCAGTATTTAGAAAACAACTGAACCTGGCCCTTAGATTGCAAGGCTCTTATTCAATTCTGAATTCTGATTTAATTATTTTTGAATTTTTAACATCTTCAATTGGTTTTCTAATTAATCTTATGCTCGGCATATGTTTATTACACTAAATTTCTAGTTTAGGGTTTTTCTTTAATTCAGGTCTAAATAATTTTTATTTAGACTTGTAATTAATTTTTAATTAAAATAGGATTTGTGGTTGACGTTTTTTTTTTTCACCGTACTCTCCTTCTAAACTCGTTTTCCTATCTTTCTCAAACTTCTACCTTCTCAACCACTTTCTCTTAGGCCGACATCTATTTTGTCTCTTTCCTTTGTCTTCTTCCTCCTTTTCCACTATTCATTTATTCTTGAGGATTTAACCGGAAAAATCCCCTTAGACTTGTTAAAGGCCAAAAACACCATCAATGTGTTATGTAGACCATAGTAGTCCCAAAGGCCTTGTTTGATTTTTTTTTTTTAACTTTTTCTCTGAGCAGGGATATCCCTGCTCCTTTTACCTTAAAAGGTCCCAAATCCAAAACCCTTTTCTCCATTTTCGTTCTTTTGCCCATTTTATCTGAGGATAGACTCATCTTCTCTGAGCAAGGAGTCATTGAAGAAGAAAGAAAGCTGCAGGACTTTGCAGATCCCCTGATTGAAAATGGCAAACCGATGAGAAGAAAAGTGCCTCACCGACGCTTGTATTAGAGAGAGAGAAGTTGATAATGGAAGGGAGAAGGGATAAGTTGTAACTGTGATGGTCACATTCTCATTCTGATCTGGTCTTTTGATGTTCTTTTTCTTTGAAAGATCCCAACTTCAGAGTAGTAGAAGGGAGAAGAAGATGGGAGAAGAACGAAAATGGGAAAAAGGGTTTTGTAACCTCAGTCTTCGTGTGGGCGGGGATATCCCTGCCTCCCTGAGTGTTGTCTCTTACAATGGTATCAGTTGAGCCGGGGATATCCCCGCCCAAATTAGTGCTGTGAACGGGGATATCCTTGCTTATGTTAGTGCTGTAAGCGGGGATATCCCCGCCCACACGAAGACTGTGGGTGTATTCTCTCATAATAGTATATCTCATTTGAGGAATTATGACCAAATATCCATTCCTTATTGAGCTAATGTACATGTGTATGTAACTGATACAATCCCAAAATTATTTTCAAAGTTTAACCATTTCTATGTTAGTCAATGACCATTCCCATCCCCATATCCAACCTTTTCTGTGTAAACAAAAGCTGATACATCAGCTTTTGTTTACACAGAAATGGTTGGATATGGGGATGGGAATGGTCATATTGACTAACATAGAAATGGTTAAACTTTGAAAATAGTTTTGGGATTCTATCAGTTACATACACATGTGCATTAGCTCAATAAAGAATGGATATTTGGTCATAATTCCTCAAATGAGAGATACAATTCTGAGAGACATATATCACGACACTACAAGAAAAACTGTTTTTAGCGGCAGCCGGAGGCCGCCGCTAAAAGTGCTCCTGGCCGCCGGTAAAAGAAATAGCGTCGGTTTGACTGGCCGCCGGTAGGCGTCGGTACATGTCCGGACGGTAAAGGTTTGGGCGGCGTCCAACGACCGCCGCTATTGCTATTTATTGCGACGGTCCTGACCGCCGGTAAAAGAAATCCGTCGCATGGTTGGACGACGAAGAAAACTTATAGCGGTGCCCATTGGCCGCCGGTAATAATAAAAATGGCCGCCGCTGAAAATATTTTTTTTTATCGACGGCCGTTTGAGCGCCGTTAAAAGCAGGATTTATATTTCCCTTTACTGCCGGTAATATCAATATTGGCCGCCGGTAATGACAATATATTTTTAGCGGCGGTCATGTGGCCGCCGCTAGAAGCCATATTTTTTTAAAAAATAATGCTTTTAGCGGCGGGCATGTGGCCGCCGCTAAAAGCATTTTTTTTTTTTTTTACAAATATAAGCCCACATTAATCACAAAAATACCTGCCAATAATTTACAAAGATCCATCTTTGCATATTTTTCACACATCTAACAAATTAATCTATAGAAGTACATCGATAACAGTAAATATATAAAACTCAACAAATAAATAATATTTATTCAACATCAATAAAAATCCCATGCTCCCATGCTAATACTTACAGATGATCCTTACAATTGATCTACAAAGGTAAATGTACAATTCAGATAGAATGAATAGTAAATAGGAACCAAAATAGATCACATGAACAGAAGAACTAACACATCGCATGAACAGAAGCAAAATTGAAAGAGGGGAAAAAAAAGCATGTCATCTACATAAAGAAAAATATTAGATCAGCATAAATGGTGGATAAGTTTACTTTAAAAAAAAGTGAAGTTATATGCTAATCCAGCATATTTTTCAAGAACAGCAAAGGGCAAGCCATACGCATCAAGGAATAATCCAGCATCACCAAGGCACTTCACTTTGGTATTTTTTGGAAATAATTCCCGAAACTCATCACAGTGCAGTATGAATGCTAATCCCCCAGCCGAGCATCCAGAAAGAAGAGCCTGAAACATCTTTGGGGTTGTTGGGTGCCTGGTTGTTGATTGATTCATAAGGGGTTATTTAGACACCTGTGAGTCTGCAGATCTACTTTGGCTTCAACCTGTTTTAAGGACTGACAATATTTTAATTTGACCCAGCTTTCATCTTACTAGCAGATGAGGCAGTCCTTGATAGGGGGTGAAAACAAAAACATAACTGATCCCAAAACTTAAAAGACTCGTAGAAAGCCCTAACATCTCATTGGGAAAAAGTACGTCCATATCACATGCATGCATGCCATTCACAGGTAAAGGGAGCATACCACTAACATTTTTTGGACTAAATTAATAAAGGTGTACAGCATAGAGGGTGTGCGGTGTACATTTCCTGAAACAAACCTAAGACTTACCTTCTTGAGATTTCTACAGCTTTTATGTCATAAAAAATGCTTCTTTAAATTGTAGAGAGGCTGCAAAAATGGTACATAAATTGCACCTGCAGGCAAGTGAGAAATGGGTTTTATTTGGCCCCTTTCTCCACAAGCACCAGCCTTTATTCTGTAATCAGCTTCTTGGGATCATGAGCATCATGAGAAGCAAATTGGAGGGGGAGATCACAGAAAGGAATCAATGTGTAGCCTATGCTCTGAATATCAAATATAATTAGCTCAATAGATATTAGGGATCACACAGCTAAATTGGAAACTTTCAGAACAAAAAAAAAGCAGATGCTGGAATAAAATAACGGAAATCATCCTCCAAGATAGATGCATACTGCCTGTGGGTGGTGAGTCATGCAACTAGTGTGCAGCAAGCAAAACCTACATTAAAATAAAGCTAAGGAGAAAGATCCTTGTTCACTGATACTGCCAGTATCAAAGTAAATTATTATTGCAACAAGACTTGGAATGAAGAAAAGGAAACTAGTTGGTATAAGTACTCTATACTAACAGAACAAAAGCTTACCAGACTAGACAAAACAAACACTCCAACAATGGGCCTACATATGAAGCCATCTTATTATAAAAGAAATTAATCTCTGTCTATGTTTCCTTGAATTCATCTTTGCTTCTTGATCTAGTAAACAAGTGGGTTATGTCTTGTTCCTTTTTTATCTGATGTAATCTATATGCATCCTTGCTCAATGGTTTTATTATGCATCAGGAATTGGAAATCATGCTGTTTTCTTAGATGATCTTTCAACTTGATCAATGTTCACTATGCCTAACTCATGCATTGTTTTGCTGCGCAAACAAATACAATGAACACAAGATCCCAAAATTTTGGGACACGGTACAGCTAGGAGAGGTTACAGTTTAAAACATACAAGTATAATCAACTTTAAATGAATCCCCAACAAATTTACAACTTGGGTCTGTAGCCTAATTCATACTGTTTGCAGGAAATAGCTAGTGCATGTAGATTTTAAAACTCTAGGAAAACAGCTCAAATCGATGAGGCAGAGACTTACTCCCATGGATCATCTCCAACAAGAAGAACATCATTTTCATAATCCACATACATGAGTTTCCATCCTGAGCCTCTGGGGTCATCAAGTTGCCCTTCAAGTCCAAACATGCATGCAATTGCAGATTTCAGCTCATCGTAGCCTTTGAACCTTGTGACATCAATGGACCTCCCAACAGATCCTAGTTTTTGGACCTGTTACATGAAACATGGAAGTGACTTGAGGAAGAGCATAGACTACAGCATGAAGTCGCCATTGGTTCTTTTCATGTGTAATAGGCTGATAATCCAGCAGGACCTACACCTTTGATATGACATAATATAGAATCACACCATCCAGAAAATCCTAACCATTTGACTATAGGAAATTTGAAGTAGGAAAACAGAAGTTTTCATCAATTTTTTTCCTTTAAAAAAGGGCAGCTTGACCTTAGGTGACCATCCTGTGAAAAGATCCTCCAACTGAAGTGTTACAATGAACCAAACAATGTGAATTTAGAACCAATGTGAAAAGAACAAGAGAGGATGAAATAAAAAGCTGAACTACATATATTCACCCTTTTGAGGAAATAGAATCCAGAATAACAAATTGATATCCATCAAATGCAAGTGTAACCTCTCAAAATGTTTTTTTTTTTTTTTTGGCTTTGGTCTCAACATGTCAGTTAACAATGATTTCTACTTTTTTACCTTTGTGTATGTTCGCAGAGGTGGAGAAACTTGTTGCCACGAGCCATTATGCAAGAAGCTATTCTCATCAACATCCAAGTTGCTCGAACATGTACCTCCTGAGTTGTCAGGAAACTCTTGGAAAGGAAATGACTGAGAATTTGCCAGGCTAGCAGAGGTAACCTGAGACTGAACATCCTGACTTAAACAGAAGTTGCCAACCAGGCCTTCTGGAGGATTATGAAAACCCCCATCCTTCAGTATACCGAAGCCCTCCAAACAAGTGCTCGAAACAGAAGGATCGACCATAGTACTTGCGTTGCTGGCTTCAAGATGAAAGCTGCTGTAAGCCTCACTTTGACTATTACTCTCCTCGGAGAAGTCTCTTAACCCACATGGATTAGAAATGCTTCGAAGCAATGCTTTATCTTGTTCACCTGATATAGCATCAAGATCCAACCTGCATGCATGTTCACCATCTCAAAACCCAAGCAGAATGGGTGCATCCACTGTCCTGAGTAAGAAAATAAATGAAAAATAAGGACGGAGAATTAAAGGCCAGAAATATTCAAATGTCATCTTGAAACCGGATGCCAACATATAAAACGTACTTGAGCAAAAAAGATGCCAACATATAAGTTCTCAAATGCTTAGAAGATAAAAATGTCCAACAGCTAAAGTAAGCGCTTGCAGTTACAGAATTTAAAGCAGTGAAGAACTGAAACTGTAACCATTATGACCTTTGATTCAATGAAGTTCAAATAGAATTCCATATAGCTCAAGATTCAAGAACTAGAAAAGCCCCACACTCATACTAACAATTTTTTTTTTGAATGGTTACTCATACCAACATTCCTTTCTTAATATGGACTTGACAGAACTAAATAATGCAGTAACCATCCTAGCTAAATCTGAAAAGACTTTTTTCGTTGGGAGATAAGGGCCTGTTTGGAAGCACGAGCATGTTAAATTGCAATGCAAATGCAAGACAAAATAAGAATCTATAAACATGTGCGGAAGTACGAATCAACTTCAACACATACCAAACCAACAACTTGAAGCAAAGGTCATATATAATTTTGTTACATGGCTGCTGCTTCTTTGCAATTTTGGTAGACAGTGGCTACTTCAAGGGTAGCCAACCTCCTTAGTCAGTTCAAGTAACACAAGGAAAACAAATGCATTATCCATTAAAAAAAAAACAGACATTAAATAAACCATCCATCACTTCCTACAAGTTAGCAATAGTCCATGACTCCTCACACCACCAGTAACAGAAGTAGCCAATATGTTGGCAACAGGCCAAACAGCTCACCCACTAATAACTGCACAAACACAAACATGGAAAAATCACACCGTAACTCCAAAAATGATTCTACCAAGGCACCAAAAATGACGCATTGACTGACAGTCTACCCCCTGGTGGCAAGGAGCAAAGATCTCAGGTGTTCAATAATTGTACATTTTTTCCCTTCCCCTTGTTTGGATGGATAACCATACTCTGCCCATATGGGATGGGGCACTATCTGAACCAGCTCTTGTGCCTGGGGATTGCTGTAAGGATCACAGATGCTAACAGGCTGCTCCAAGTGCATTGCATTACCAGGAGAACAGTAGTAGTGATAAGCACCATAAGGGAAGTTGGCAGTGTCATTTCTGTATATTTTCTTGTCTTTGGGAGTGATGTGGTATGGTGGACATGCATTTAGATTTGTGGGGCTGCACCAAGCTTGTGTTTGTGGGTTGATGATCATCTCACTGTAGCGGGTTACATCTGTAAGCACATCTCCATCGCAGGGAGCACCATTGTTCTTCCAGCAGCTCCCAATGTCTAGCAAGTAGAACTGACTTTGTGGGCCGCCTCCTTGCTTCACATTTAATGTCAGTTCAACCTTCACATTCCCAGCCCATTAGATCACACATGCACCACGCCCCATCTATCTCCACCCTTAGTTCCAAACTGTCTGGGTTTTTATAGACTCCGGTAGTCCACTTTGGTTATTCAAAGGACTGCCCATGCCTTTTCCATTCTTCACTCGGTATGAGTTCTTAGATTCCCTTTTCTGAAGGAGGCATAGGAGGAAGAAATAAAAACCACTAGGAAGCCACATCTTATTAAGGTTCCTTGTTATAACCTTTTTGTTGCATCCATGGATTTATGCAATGGATGCTACTGGTATGTCGTGGTCTGTGCCTGTTCAAAGTGTTAGGTCTCTTGCCAGCCCCATTTCTTGGTTCAGTTTCAATCCGATAGAGAACGACCGAACTACCTGTTCCCCCCCCTCACCCGCCCCCCACAAAGTTACCTTTTAAAGTTAAATTCCATCTTTTTATCAACAATATTTACATCTATATCCATCATCAAAGAAAATGCATCAGACGTTATACATTGTTGATGGATTGAAAATATACAAAAACCGAATCCTAAATGAAGTGAGCAGCAATCTGAGTGCCACTTCCACTCAAGGAAGAACGAAAACTAAAAAAAAAAGTAAAATAGAAGTTATATTTCTTTCAACAATTCAACGCCTACAACACCCAGTATTCACTATCTAAGATGAATCAGATTAAAAAAAAAAAAGGATGGTGAAAGAACTAACAGCGATGATGAGCCAGACATCAAGAGGGGCTTGCTCGGCTTTCAGGATGTCGAGGATGTCGGAGGCATCTCTTGGGAGCTGATCTAGAGAAACCCTAACCTCTTCTTCGGAATTCTGAACTGGAATGTATACGCACGCCATGCAGAGAGATTTCGACTCTCCTGTGTACCAGTCAATACTCCTTGATGAAGCGTGATTGATTAAGGCAGCTAGTAACCATTATTTGGTGCAGGAACATTGTGGAGTGCACGTGGATTCATTATAAATTACGAAGAGATTTGGTTTGTCATGGAGGTGCATTGATTGGGGTAGGTGAGAATTTTCCAATGGCAGGATTGTCAGGGGCCCTGAGAAATAGAGAATATGAGATGTTTAATGCAGCTGGCCATTTTGCACCAAGCCTAGGTTCCATCGAGAGTCATCTTACACACTCACCTCCAATGAATTGAGTTTGCACCCAACTTTGATCACATGAAAAGTCAGATTGTTTGCATTTTGCCCACAAACCTATAACTGTGATAAATTCTAATCAAAATTTATTCTGGCACTCTTCTATGACCTTTAGTTTCCTCTGGCCCTTTGATTGACATGTTTCCAATGGGCTGAGTTTATAACTGATCACTGCTAGGATTTATTGTCCCTCCACTCTTTCAGTGCCTTGGGCTTACATCAATTATAATTGCAACTCACTTCTGGTAAAAGTAAAACTCATCCTATGTGCTCGTTCGTAAATTTTGTCTTCATACCATTGCATATTCGTGTTTGATTCCACATTTCTGTGATGTGTTTATCTTCCTATATTTAATTTTTTAGCATCAACTTTCAATTTCACCTGACAGTGTAGGTCTAATTGCCATGTTACACAACAAAATGCAATAACAGATAGATTTTCGGAAGAAGAATAAAACCCTAAACCTGACTATTGTAACTTGGAAGTGATTTCATCAGCGCCTGAGAGTGTGGGTAAATGGCAAGAACGGCAAGAACGTGAGAACAAGTCTCGTTTTCCAGAGAGGCACGGAAACGGTTCATAGAACACCGAGATATATATTATTTCATAAAAATTAAAAATACAAGATCTCTCTCTCTCTCTTAACAGTTGCCTGCCATGATAATTATGCAGTAGCATGAAAATTATCACAACCTCCCATACTTTTCCTTTTCTGAAAATGTATATCAACAAGTTAACCACCTCCCTTGCTCATAAGTTGTTGAAAGAGTAACCTATCAATTATCAAATGCCTGATGTTCATACAATTTGAAACATATGAGCAAGGCAGGAAAACTACAAATCTAGAATCATCCTTCTACAAGTTAGCTCATGCAGAGCTTCGATCGGAATAATGATAATGACGAAATGTGCGCTAGAGACGCATAATTCAAGAGGATTTATATAACCCAAAGCTCAATTATAACTTCTTCTTTTTTTTCTCACACTAAAAACACAGCTCGAAATCCCGACCAGGCCAAATGTCAAATACTATCCAATGAAAAGATTAAAAATAACAAAAGAGATTGATTAAGACTACCAAGAGTAGAGATATCATACCACTGTTGCAAAGCATCAAATTTTATTTGTATCCTAATTAATTTTCTAGAATTTCTTAATGTATTTCTCATTCAATTATTTCTAGGGGCGTTCAGTAAAATCTTTTGGATTTTGAATATCTCCTGATAACTCTTGTCTGATGTCATCTGTCACCTTAGGTGTAATGATAAAGCATTTTTAAAATATCCATTCAGATAAAATGAAATAATTTACTTCCTCTCAAGGGATGGCAGCATTTTTGTGAAGATGGGAACTCTTCTTGCATTGCATCTAATTGCATTGAAATTTCTGCAGATAAAGGTGAAGTTGCATCAAATATGAGCACGCTAGACTTCTCAGAACTCCTGGTAGTAAGAAACTTCGAACTTAGAAAATAATTATGATTGATAGAATACCATTAGCATCTTCTACAAACCTCAATGCTTTGCAACTCATCCACTGCACATTTGGCACATGGTATATCACTTTGGACTCTCAGCATCGTGGTCACATTTGGAAGGAGTATTGCTTGAAAATCATGCTAGTTAAAAATCCCATATAAGGCCATCAAGTTGATGTTAGAAATTAATATGCAGATTCAACTGGTAAAATCGAAGTTTTGTCTAGTCCAATCAATCCAACCAAAATGAGGCACACAATCCAAAGAACTGGACTCCGGAGTGGCATGCATGTAGAGCATGGTTTTAAAAGTTGAAGAAGTCCGAGTCTATTTCAACTCAGCACCTGCCAAGTTGAGTCACTCTTCAGGTCACTCACCTAATGAGTCCCATGGAAAAGACCCTTGACACATCTAACACAACCCCCCCCCCCCCTTCTTTTCCTGTTGGGACCTTTTGCTCTTGTTTTAGAAGATTTTACCACAATTCTTTGGAAGATCGAATTATTTAAAGGAAGGTTTTTGCCTATTTTTCCTGTTGGGAGAAGCTTTGGGATTGGGAGGCTGTTGCGGACCTTTTGCATCTGTTTTAGAAGATCAAAACCACATTCTTTGAGTGATCGGATCATTCAAAGAATGGATGAACAGTTCATTTGACTGTGAGAAAACAAGCATGTACGCCTATTTATTCTTAACAACTGAAACATGCTGAGTTAAAATTCTAGATTCGTAGGAAGCTTTTTTTTTATAGATCATTTTCGATTAACTCAATATTTTTTTAAAAACTTTTGGGTCCCATGGTGCGGCTCAATCTGACTTGGCTTGAGTGCAACACGGTTGACCCCTCAACTCCAAGTTTTAAAATCTTAAAGGAGACATGTATATTGGATGAGTTGCTACAAAGTTATGAGTATTGTTGAGTCCAATTTCAGTGCTTGTATCTCAGTATTTCTCCCCATGATTTTCTAGTCTTCCAAGTTCTTGACTGCAACTTGACTGTTTTGGCAGGAAGGGGTGGTCCTTGTGTTGTTAGGATTTATTAATCCTGAGCGTGGTATATTGCGATCACAAGCACTGGAAATGGGTGCTGAATATAGAGCTGACTGGACCTCAGATTGCACTTTGCTTATTTGCGCATTTCCAAATACTCCAAAGTTTAGACAAGTTGAAGCTGATTGTGGAACTATTGTTTCAAAGGTTGTTACTATTTTATTGTGTTTGTACTATATTCCATTCATTTACCTATCCATCTGAACTAATGAATAGAGTTCTTGATGACAATCTTTTGGCTGTGCTAATTTAACTCAATTTAAAGCCGAGTGCACATGCTTATCATGGGTTATTTCGTACAGTTTGAATTGTGAATATGAATTACATAAGGCAAATATGAAAACAAGCAACATTATCAAGCAAAACAGATCTAACTTCCAATTTATCCATCTGGCTCTGCATCAAAACAACAGTAATCACTCAACATTTCTTTTTTAAGATCATCAGAGAGACACGAAACAGATCGTATTCTTTCAAATGAACGATACCCCACAAAGATTAAGAAGTGGAAACTTTAATACCTTATCACCACTGTCATCATCAATTAAAAAGAAAAAAAAGGTAAAGAAAAAGGATCATAACCCCAATCATCATCATCTCAGTTAAGATGATATAATTTCAAAGATTCAAAGTGTTAAGATGCATGATATGAAAAACCCCAATGAAACCATGACAGAACTGTGCATAAAAAAGGGGGAAATACCTGAGTTTTCCAGGTGTAGGTCGCGGGAGTGATGCTGAGAGGGGTTTGTGGAGGTCGCGGGAGAGATGCAGGGGAGAGATGGCGTGCGCAGGGGAGAGACTTGCCAGGGGAGAGATGAGCGAGAAATGAGAGAGACGGTGAGAGAAGAAGAGTTGCAGGGGAGCGAGTGAGATACCGTGAGGGAGATTACAGATGGGTGATGGGGGGGGTGGGTTCCGGATGATTTTAGGGGTGGCGGATGGGCTGTGAGAATAGGGCTGTGAGATTTCACCGGGCTAGAATAGGGCTGTGAGAAGAGTTCTGATTTCACAAGGCGATGACGATGATGGGTTGGGATCGATGATGGACAGTGGGGATGGGATGCATCGGCGATCTCAACCGGTGACAGAGTGAGAGAGCGAGAGAGATTTAGGGGAGACGTTGACAGAGAGAGGTGCGCAGGGGAGGGATGAGATTGAGAGAGTGAGATACCGTGAGGGAGAGATGAGCGAGAGAGAGGGATAAATTAGGTGGGTTACACTTTTTACCGTCGGGTGCCACTTATGGCCGCCGCTAAAAATAATTTGTAGCGACATCCAATACTTGACTGTCGGTAAAAACAAAAAATTTTGCCGCGAACTATTGGCGCCATTAGATCAATGTTTTTAGCGACGGACGATGCGAAGGCCGCCGGTAAAAGTAGCTTAAAAATTGTATTACAGCGATGTGTCAGATTGGCCGCCGCTATAAGTATATTATAGCGACTAATTTTATTGGCCGCCGCTATAAGTTCGCCGCTAAAAATGCATTTTCTTGTAGTGTGCACCCACAATACTCTAGTGGGCGGGGATATTCCCGTTCACAGCACTAATTTGGGGCGGGGATATCCCCGGCTTCCTGAGTGTTATCTCTCAAAGTGGTATCAGTTGAGATGGGGATATCCCCGCCCACACGAAGACCGGGGTTGCAAAACCCCTTTTTTCCTTTTCGTTCTTCTCCCAACTTCTTCTCCCTTCCACTACATTGAAGTTGGGATCCTTCAAAGAAAAAGAACACCAACAGACAAGATCAGAAGGAGAATGCGACCGTCGCGGTTACAACTTATCCCTTCTCCCATCCATTACCCACTTCTCTCTCTTTCTAATATAATCACCATCATCTATTTCAATAGTATATATACATTGCAGAGAAGAAAGAGGGAAAATGGTGGGGGAGGTATACAAATTGACCCCCTCTATGGAGTACAAATTGCTGGCTGGTGCACTTGGATGATGGATCTGGACCATCTTTTTAGTTGGGCACTCTGTTTTAGTGCTGAGGTTTGTTTAGGAAGAATGTTCGCCGCCTTTTCAGATGAAGCTAGAGAAATTCTCGTCTCTTCTTCTTCATTAGTGTTCGTAATGGCAGAAGAAGGATTAGGGTCTTGATCTAAGGGGTGGTTGAGCTTGAACATTGTGAAAGAGAGAAGAAGATGAAGAAGAACAAAAGGGGAAAAAGGGTTTTGGGACTTTTTAAAGTAAAAGGAGCAGGGATATCCCTGCTAAGAGGAAAAAAAAATACCAAACAGAGCTCCTGTGATCACTATGGTCTTTATATGACATTGATGGCGTTTTTTGGCTTTAACAAGTCTAAGGAGATTTTTCTGGTTAAATCCTCTTTATTCTTCACCGCATTAGCAAATCATGCAAATTGTGTTTTCTTTTCTATGACGATATATTTTTTGGTGTATGGTGGAGCACTATTTCTTGGGTAATATGAAATGGCATAATGAATAAAATGATCTAACTGATTTTTATTTTTTTTTCATTGTTGGCTGAGTACTGTATTGTGTTTTTGGTGGATGGTTGAAACATAGAATTCCAATGAAAAACCCTTTTATGAACATTAAAATCACAGAGTACAAACGGGGGCCATTTCAGGTGGATTCAACAGAGTTTTCTAGCAGTATTCATCAATATTTGCTAACTATTCAGTGATACCGATGAATATATTCATTGATACATACACACACGAATAGGGCTACTTGTGGTGGCTTCAGGAACCATGCTTTCTGTTTGTATTCATCAATATCAACTACCATTTATTGATATGAATGAATTATTCATTCATTGTTATCAATGAATACACACGGATAGGGCTGTTTTTGGTGGGTTCAGGAATTATGTTTCTTGTTAAGTATTCATCGATATCAACTAATATTTGTTGGTATCAAAGAATACCCACAGATAGCGTCGTTTCAGGTGGATTTAAGAGCTGTATTTTTATCATTTTTCATCGATAGCAACTAATATTCATTGATTTCAATGAATAAATTCATTAACATCAATGAATACATATGGATAGGACCTTTTCAGGTGTGTATTTCCTGTTAATTATTTTGTTCGTAACCTGCATTGAGGATTTCAATTGACATCTTAGTTTATAAAAAAATGGATGGATTAAATCACAAATTCATGCTATTGGTACATCCATGATTCAATTGGAACACTTTCATGATTCAATACAAAATTTATAAATTGTATTCATCATTCATATCGAGACCTCCCCAACAAAAACTCATTCATTCATTCACCTGCATTCATTTATTCGAGCATTCTTCCATCCATTCGTATTTATTCACAGTTCCATCACCTGTGTGACATTCCGGAATTCCAAGGTTGTAATTATCTTAGTTAATTGTGCTTTTAGACAATTAAGCTTGTTTATAAGCCAAACAGGTCCGATTAATCTTTAGGAACGCGCGTGCGAAGTTGGGTTGAGACTCAAGCTCGTACGGGTACAGTAGGGATGTGTGTCGCTATTTCCAGAAAGTTCCGAGGGTTTTTTTAGTATTTTCAGTTTTCAAGATTTTGGCACCATTGGGTAGATTACCTAATTTCCTGGACTTTGTCCTTCTACCTCATCACGTTCCGGACCCTCGAACCCAACCCAAAACCTGACCTGACCCAACCCGAGGCCCTAAGGGCTGTTTGGTAATCCCCCCCCATCACCTCTAGGTCACGATGGACCACTCCCCCCCTCTGTCGCGACCCCGGACCGGGTCGGCGCATAAGGGGCACACCTAATTCGAGATAGGCGATCAAATTAAGCCGTGTTGTGTGCATTTCCTTAATACGTACATGGATGACGAAGAGATACAACATCCATGCATGTGATTTCTCCCATAGGTTTCCACATTGAGGATATCACACGCATACAATTCACTCACAATCAAGATGCGGAAGCGTATAGCAAATCAAGTTTAGAATTCATTTCATCATAATACAAGATTGATAACACACATAAATATAACATGACGTTAGAGTGAGCAATAATAATATGGCAATCCCAAAAGTAAAGTTAATGTTTATACAAAAAGTGAGTTGGTTAAACATTCCCCAAAAATAAAGGCCAACAAAGGCCAGTATAACCAAGAAAATCCTAAAATGTGTCAGTATTTATCCCAAAAGATGTTTCGTACCTTAAGGCTTGACCAGATGTCTAAACGACAGCGTTAGCCTGGCATTCTCCTATGCGTTGGGCTCTCCGGCCACCTCCTCCGGCTCCTCCTCAGGGACAAAGAAATCAGACCTGAGTACCAAAAGAGTGGGTCAGACACGACGGTCTGGTAGGTGGGTGAAAAGTTATTAACAATATAGTAATTTGAAAGTTACCTTGGAAAACATTGAAACATGCTTAAACAACAATTTTCATGAAATAAGATGCATCATTTATCCATAAACACATGATTAATATAAAACATGAATAGGTACCAATGAACAGGAAACTGGCAAGATGGCAACCGCACGAAGCTAAATCCTCCATCACTAATGTGATGAGAGCACACTATAGGCGTTGATCTCAGACACGCGACGTGACGAGAGCCAACTAAATATATATGTATACATATAACTAGACAAGACCACGGCCATGGAATCGGTTAGCGGGACATGCGGGAACCCAGACCGCATCTTGCTGGAGAAAAAGGGGGACCCCAAGTCCGTAGATCAAGCCGACAAGGTCGTCCAAGCTTAGTGGCACCGACACATAGGTCACATGAAGAAATCAGAACATATATATAAGTGTATAACACCCAAACAGGCTGAACAGGGTGCTCATGGGCACATATATCACATCGGGTGCTTGTCAATCATATACAAGGCTAGCAGAACACTCCAGTGCATATATCAATAGTTTAAAGCAAAACTGGTAATGACACGTAAAAACGGAAGAGTACATATGTAATGCAAGTAAAATAAAACACCAATGGATTTCCATATATTTTCGGACCATACATTGAGGATTCAAGATTTAAATCGATGTGCATAAGGGTCCCGTATGTCAATTTTGCCATTCGCTTGGTACTCTAAAAGATCCAGGACATTTTCGAGCACCCTATATACATTGGCAAGTCAAAAGTCCTCAATACATTTCCGTGATGGGGTTTCTTTCTCAATCAAACTCCATACATCACCTCCTAGGTCTCACCATTGCATTAGAGCTCCAAACAAACCTCCCCAAACCTTAAAACACCCTTTTTAATGTTTCCAGGGTAGACCCAGGCCATCAGCACAGTTGCTTCGAGCGGACCAAAGTTCGCTCGAGCCAAGGGCTCTCTGGGAGGGGATCGTTTGAGCGAACTGGACCTGGACTAGTTGTGGCTCGAGCGACCAGAAGGTTGGCTCGAGCCAACTGGTCTCTGGAAGGGGTTCGCTCTAGCGAACTCTATAAGAAGATAGATTTTTAATGTATTTCGAGCTTCTTTCCTTCCTCCTCTTGCAAACCCCTTTGAGCCTCAATCCTTCTACATGAAAGAGGGACTCATACCCCCTCTAAAACACACTTATTCCTCAATCAAGGCATCCCACAAAATGCAGCAAATCATCCCCCCTTCGTCCACATTCATCATAAGAGAAACCAAATCATCCATCGAATCCATATGTAACATAAATCAAGATTTAACAAAAAATCAAATGTATACATTTCCAAGAGACTAAACAAAAGAGGGAGACTCATCAATATGCCATTTTGAAATCCATAGAAATCATAGCAAGAAGCATAGATAAGACAAGAGAAAAATCACCAAGAACACATAGTAAAAATTAGGATTTTCTCATAAACAATGTTAACATTAAAACCATCTATTCATCTACTTGCTTTGGCCTCCAAGCTAGCTAAACAAACTCCTAATCTCACTCCTAAGCCAAAGATCTCCAAGATACAAAAAAAAAACCCCAAAACCAACCCATTTAGAACCCTAAATGGTCAAAACAATGAACAAGAAGGAGAGAGCTTCCAATAATGAAAATGGAGACTCTCTAGGGCTAGGAGAACACAAATCTAGAAGGTGAGGGCGATTGCTTACTTGTAAGGTCTTCAAATGGTAAGAGCTTGCTCAAAATGAACCCTAGGATGGGCGGTTTTCTCTACAAATGATATCAATGGGAAGCCTTCAAGATGAGGAAGAAGATGATGAAGCCTCATTCTCCATTTATTTGGCAAGAGTTTGTAGTGGATTGGAGAGGAAAAAGCAAGAAGAAATAAGAAGAAGCAAGAAGAAACCCTAGAGTGGGCTGGAGTACTACTCTTCCACAACGAACTTGACAAGAAAAGAGTGAAGTGAAGATGGGTTCTATTTATATAGGAAATGGAGATGGGTCCTACCACTAGCAAAACTTGTCGGGCTAAAAACATGTGTTTCCGGGCCTCAAATGAGTTCGACAAAGAAGGGAAAAATGTTCGTTGAAAAATCTAATTTCCAAAAAGTATATATTTCAAGTAGGCCTACCAATGGGAAGGGCCAGCCTTGGGCTTGGGTTGTCCAATCTCGTCCCGAAAATAGGACGGGCCTGCCAGGTGTTCTCCAATCCCGTCCCTAAATTGAACGGGCCTACATCAAATCCCGTCCATTACGGGCCCGGGTTGGGACAGGGCCGTGCCTGGGCTTAGCCCGATCCTGGACTTAAGCAACATTCTCTAATTATTCCTACTGTCACCAGACACTCGGTGTGAACCAAACTTTTTAACCCTCCTCCTTTTTTCCGGGCTTGGGACCGGCAATGCAATGCAACAAGCAACATGGCGGAGTTAAAAACTTTTTTTTTTTTCCGGTGACAGTAAAAAATCAATAGAAATGAATGAGTATCCTATAGGCTATATGGGTCAAGTAATGTACAAACGGTTAAAACCTTTTTTTTTTTTTTTGCCTGTGAAAGTTAAAAAATAAAAAAATCAATAGAAATGAATGAGAATGAGTATCCTATATGAGTCAAGTTAAAGTAAAGTAGGATCGGTTAAAAACTTCTTTTTTTTTTTTTTTAGCTGGTGAAAGTAGAAAATCTGAAAATCAATAAAATGAATGAGAATGAGTATCCTATATGGGTCAAGTAATGTAAAAAAGAAATCAACAAAAATTATTTTTCTTTTAATGTGTCTAAAACATCAGTTAGTGCATTCCCATCATTGTCTAAATCATAATCACTAGTTGGGTTATGACTAAACCAATCTCGGGAACAAACTAATGCTTCTACCATTTCTGGTTTCAAAGAAGTCCTATGTGGGTCAAGCACCCTCCCTCCGGTGCTAAATGCTGACTCTAAAGCAACGGTAGAAATTGGAATAGCTAAAATATCATGAGCCATATAAGATAAAATATGATACTTAGTTGAATTTAATTTCCACCATTGTAATATATCTATCGTGTCATCTTCTTCTGCAGACTTGTCATCAAAATAACGATCTAATTATGTTTTTTCTTCTACAGCTGCCTTATTGGTGATTTCATTTCGATACTTTAAAAAAAAAAAGAGAGAGAATGAGCCTTTCCATGTTCATCATCACCAACCTTTCTTTTAAATTGCCTACTAGTTGCATCATTTTTATCTACTATTTGATCACTTTCTTTAGCACCAAATCTCACTCAATACTCCTCATAAATCTTTTTAAATAGATTACGAGCTTCAATCATACATTTATTTCTATATTACATTGTTTCATATAATATCTTAAAAACCCATTCTAAACACACTATCTTAGAGGAGGGATAAAGCAATATGGTTATTTCAAACATTTGATTATTATTCTTCCAATATTTATCAAATTTCTCCATCATCACTTTAGCCATTCTTACAGAAACAAAATCAAAATCACTTAATTTTTGTACCAACTCATTATATATTGTACAAATTCAGGTAAAAGGTTATGTATAATTGGATACTTTCTAGCAGAGAATCTATTTGTAGCTTCATAGAACCTTTCCAAAAAATCATAAATAGTAGCAACCTTGTCCCATTCCTCATCTGAAGGAATCAAAGTCTTATAGTGTAAGTCACCTGTTATTAAATGACCTTGCAGCGGGCCGGGCTGGGTTGGTTCTGCACAGTCCCAATCCCATTTTGGCCGGGCTTTTAAATGTATTGTCCAAGCCCAGCCCACTGGGCTCAAATTTTTTTTAAAAGCACTATATTTTCGGGCTTGGGACGGGCCAGGCCGGGCTTTCTACCCATTTCAACACGTCCCATTGACATGCCTAATTTCAAGGGTTTTGGAAACATTAAAATTTGTGCCCAGATTTTGTGTAAAAAGATTGTTTTGCCCTTATAGTTGGAAAAGTCGGATTTCGGGGTTTCGAATGGGGACGGAGTAAACACAAAAGTTGTAAAAGTTAACAAGATCAGTCAAACGGAGTTAAAACATGAATTTTTGGAATCACGGATAATCCCCCATGCTCACGCAAAGTCGCTAAAAAGACTCTCCCAGAGTCTCATTAAATAAAAAATGCTCTCAAAAATCCCCAAAGCTACAAAAAGCTATTCTAAACCCAAACCTAAATAAAATCCACTAATCTCACTTAGAACTAACTCACGACTTAATTAGTGTTAATCGTGGCAGCTTGGGTCAGGGTCTTACATCCTCCACCCCTTAGGGCATTTGGTCCTCCAAATGGAAAAACAACCAACCTCTTAGATGAGGATACTTCGTCTAGACTTGATCCCGTAGTTCCCACATTTCTTCCTTGGGTCCATGATCTTCCCAAACCACTTTCACCCAATGAATTCTCCTTGTCCTTAGCTCTTGTTCCTTATTGTCAATTATCCGAACAGGCTTCTCTACGTATGTGGCATCTTCTCGGATTTCCAATGGTTCATGATGGAGTACATGCAATGGATCGGGGAAGTACTTCTTCAACATGGACACATGAAAGATATTGTGTACGCCAGAGAGTTCGGACGGTAAGGCTAATCTATATGCCACATCACCAATCTTGCTCATAATATCATAAGGCCCAATGTATCTCCTGGATAGCTTGCCATTTTGCCCAAATTTCAATGTTTCCTTAGTCGGTGACACCTTCAAGAAAAATTTATCCCCTTCTTTGAACTGCAAGTCCTTTCTATGAGAGTCTGCATAGCTTTTCTGTCTACTCTGGACTACTTTCAGACGTTCTTGAATCATCTTGACTTTGTCACTAGTCTCACTTACAATAGCCGGTCCATGAAAACTGCGAACACCTACTTCCTCCCAACACACAAGTGTTCTACATCTTCTGCCATATAATGCCTCGAAAGGCGTCATTCCAATGCTTGAGTGGTAACTATTATTGTAAGCAAACTCACAAAGTGGTAAGGTCTCATCCCATTGAGTCTTTAAGTCCAACACACAAGCACAGAGCATATCTTCAAGAATCTGAATCGTTCTCTTTGACTGGCCGTCTGTTTGTGGGTTGTAAGTCGTGCTGAATTGTAACTTCCTACCCTTGGATTCATGTAGCGTCTTCCAAAACCTCGAGACGAATCTACTGTCTCAGTCGAATGTAATAGAAACTCGCTGTCCATGACGACTAACGAACAATTCTGCAAGAGGTAACATGTGCATTTTCTTTCCTGTCCTCATGGGAATGAAATGGGCTGACTCGTTGAGGTGATCCACAATGATTCAAATTGCATTATTGCCTCTGCTAGTTCTCGGTAGTCCCGAAACAAAATCCATGGTACTATACTCCCACTTCCATTACAGGATGTCTAACGGTTGCAACAACCTTGGAGGCTTCTGGTGCTCTACTTTCACTAACTGACAGGTCATACATCAGGAAACAAATGCTACAATTTCCCACTTCATATTGTTCCACCAAAATCTGCCCTTCAAGTTTTGATACATCTTTATGCTGCCTGGATACATGGAATACTTTGTACTGTGAGCTTCTGTCATGATGTCATTCCTCAAATCTTCAATGTTAGGCACACACAGACGATCACGATAGTAAAAGACTCCATCCACAATACGAAAGTCTGGACGTTCTGCTATATGCTCTGAAATCCTGACCAACTCTAGATCTTGCAATTGATTATCCTTGATTTTATGTATAAAGGAAAGCTCAAACACTGACATGTTAGCTAACATCACACCCTTCCTTAGTGGCTGTAGGTCTACTCCCAACTCTTCAAATTGCTGGAAAATACAAGTACCCCATAAACTTGTGGAGCATACTGACTTCCTGCTCAAAGTATCAGCGACTACATACGTTTTCTTAGGTGATACTTGATCGGAAAATCATAATCCTTGATATATTCCATCCACCTTCTCTGCCTCATGTTCAGCTCCTTATGAGAAAACAAGTATTGTAAGCTGCAGTGATCGGAGTGAACTTCAAACTTCTCTCCATAGAGGTAGTGTCTCCACATTTTAAGGCAAAAACAACCGCTGCCAACTCAAGGTCATGCGTTGCATAGTTCTTCTCATGATCTTTCAACTACCTGAATCCATAAATAACAACTTTTCCATCTTGCGTCAACACACATCCAAGTCCTACATTCGATGCATCGGGAAAAAAAGTGAAACAGCCGCTTCCGGATGGTGAAGTAAGGACCGGTGCTGTAGTCAATCTCTTTTTCAACTCTAGAAAACTAGCCTCACACTGGCCTGTCCATACAAATGGTGCATTTTTCCTTGTCAACCTCGTCAATGACGACGCAATTGACGAAAATCCTTGAACAAACCTCTAGTAATAACCTGCCAATCCAAGAAAACTTCTAATTTCTGATGCATTCCTCGGTCTTTCCCAATTCACCACTGCCTCAATCTTAGCGTCATGTCCCCCGAACCCGATTAAAGAATTAACCGGATCCGGAGAGTGAAATTTAGGACTAATTAAAATTTTTGTCCTTTGGGTCCATGGATCGTAAGTCCGCGGTGAGGATATAATATTTCAAGCCTCATATAGTACAATAATGTAGAGTTCATACAACTCTAGGCATATGGAATATCAACAGTGAATAATACTTCTCATTAAATGTTAAAATGACAAGAGTAAATGAACAAATCTAAAGAGTTAAATTAATTTATTACATTGGCCAACCCAATAAACAAGGCCAATAAAAGAAAACCAAGTCAATGAATAAAGGTCCAATGAGAGAAATAAATAAAATAATATATCTAAATGAAGTCCCATGTAAATCTCTCTCGTGTCGGATGTGATGATGTTACTCTACGTCATCGGCACGCCACTCTCGTTCCTCCTCTGCTGGTTGGAGATCCTGATCCTCACCAGCCTACTCCTCCTAGTAGTAGTAACCACCTGAGGTGTCTGCACACCAAGGAACAGAGTCAACGACATGTTGAGCAATAGATAAGCAAAGTATAATAAACATGACGTGCATCAAATATAGAATAATGACAAGTACATGATCATATGAATACAAGGAAAGCGAAGCTAGGCATAAAGCGAGAATAATAATCAATAGAAACAATAAAAGGAATCCTAGCAATCATCTAGCAATAACCACTATCTATGCAATGCAAAACAAGAAACAAGAGGGAGACTCCGAGGATGTCCAAGCCACCTCCCAGGGTACCAATAACAATCCAAACAAGACTACTGATACCAAAGTCCGGCTCCAGTGGGATCCAAGCTCCCGGTCCTGGGAATAGCAGCACAGTCCAAGCCCACTCCCAACTATTCAACGCCATGGATGCTGTTCAACGTTGACTGCCCATCCCGATGACCGAGTAACCGGCCCGTCAATAATTGTCGCGACCCCGGACCGAGAAACTAGGGGAAGGATCCGAGTCCGGGAAGTCGGGACGGTGGGTTGATGCCGCGCCACGTGCATCTCTTTGGCTAAAACCGCACACGGAGTTAAAAGAATATTTATCCGTGCACGTGATTTCCCACAGGGTTCCGCGGTGAGGATTATCTTTACACATCATCTCACATGTAACCATATCAAACACATTCTCATAATTGCGGAAGCGTGTAGCAAACCATACTACTACCATTCAAATCCATAAACAAGACCGATTTATGGTTAACATGACAAGATATCAGAATGAGCAATGATCAAAGCATATTTTCCCCAAAAGTAAATTCAGATATGTTTACCAAGTATCAGTTAATTAAAGCCCCCAAAATAACGGTCAACAGAGACCGTACAACCAAATGAAATCTAAACCAAAGATATCAAGTTCCCCAAAGTGTAACGTTCTCAAGGCAAGGCCGAATGTCTACATGACATCATCGGCTTGCCACTCAATCACTCGTTGCGGTTCACCGACCGCCTCCTCTGGCTCCTCCTCAACGGCAATAAGCTCGGGACCTGAGTACCAAAATAAATGGATCAGACACGACGGTCTGGCAGGTGGGTGAAAAGACATATCAATAATAAAACAATAATGTTATGCAAGAGTTAAGAAAACTTATGGATAAACAATGAACTTTATAAAAGACAATGTATCATTTCAAAAGAAGTACATATGCAATAAATCATGTAAGGTAACAAGATTCGGGACTAACAAGGTGGCAACCACACAAAGCTAAATCCTCTCTCACAAAAGTGATGAGAGCACATCGGGACATTGACCTCAGTCACACGAGGTGAGGAGAATCAACGACGTTAACCTCAGTCACACGAGGTGAGGAGAATCAACGATTTTTATATAATAAATACATATAATACTCTGCGGGACCACGGTAGCGAACCGGGTATATCGGGGCGAGGCGGGAACCATGCTGCAGCGGGTATAACTGAAGGGGGATATCCAAACCGGTGGATCAAACCGATAAGGTTATCCAAGCTGAGTGGTGCCGACTCATAGGTAACATGCGAAAATCAAAACATTTAAATACACATAACGGGGCGGGAACTCATAGGTATAAAACGTATAAAAGTCGGGGCGAGTCTAAACAAATTAACAATATGGTAACACAATGTTCTCGTTTCAAGAGTACTCACAAATCACAATTGAAATCTCAAAATAGGGGATTGGTTGGAAATCAAATACAAATAGTCTCCAATACCTTTACAGGCTAATAATGGGTTTCTAGAATTGGATCAGTGCGAATAGGGTCCCGTATGTCGGTTATGATGAAATTTTGGTACTCTTTAAGAGTTAGGGACATTCCGGGTCCTTATACACATTGGTCAATCTAGAAAACCTCATGGAATCTCCATGATGAGGTTCCTCCTTCCTTCGGACTTCATTCAATGTCTTACCCATCCTTGAATAGCGTTGGGCCTCCAAACAATACCTCCACACTACAGCCCCTCACAATTTACCCCAATCTTTCATGGGTTTAAATGCATCATTACAGGTTCAATGTCTTCAAATAAGAAGATAAGGGATAGAGCTGAATTGGACTTGAGTATGGGCTTGGAATGAATCTGAAAAATAGTCTCACAATTCTCCTATTTTATAGTTCATCTCATTTCAGTCCGATCGATCGGACTCCTTGGCCGATCGATCGGTCCTGAATTTGCTTCCAGTTATTTACAGTCCGATCGATCGGACCTGATGGACGATCGATCGGTCCTGAGAACCCTCTCAGTTATTTACAGTCCGATCGATCGGACCTGATGGGCGATCGATCGGTCCTGAGAACCCTCTCAGTTATTTACAGTCCGATCGATCGGACCTGATGGGCGATCGATCGGCCCTGTAGCGAACCTCAACCCATTTGGTTGAATTCTTCTCCTGTCCAACTCCTATCCATTTCCTTTCTTTCCCCTTCTTCCATACATATCTTCACGAATAATTGGGCTATTCCTTGACCACATTATCTCATCAAATCATCATTCAAAATCAATAAGACTAAACCATCAAACATGATAAATCATTAAAACCATGAGTGAAGACAAATCAAGATTTTGCATAAAACATGATAAAACACATGAGAATCATTTCATCCACTTGCCTTGGGTCCAAATGCAAATCAATTGAGCTCTAATCACCTCTTAGGCCAAAATCAAACACCTATACACAAAACCCCCAAAACGAAACCCTAGATTAACAAAATCCAATTAAAACAAAACGGAATCCTCCAATAATTGAAATAGAGCTACCCTAGGGCCTAACAAACAAGATTATAAAACTTTTAGGAAGATCACTTACAAGGAAGTTCTTCAAAAAGCAAGGTGTTGTCCAAAGTAAGTTTTGGAGTGGGTGGTTTTCTTCAAAAATGGTGTCAAGACGAAGGCCTTGAGATGAGGAAGAAGATTATAGTCTCTAACCTTCCATTAGCACTAACTTAGTGGGGGATTGAAGATGAAGAGGCAAGAAAAGGTAAGGAAAACCCTTAGGGCTGGGATTTCTCTTCTCCTCTAGGGTTTTTGCCAGAAATGGGAAAAAGAAGAAGAAGCTTTCTATATATAGTAAGTGAGGATGGGGCCCACAACTTAAAGAACTTCTCGGGCTCAAAACATGGTCTTCGGAGCTTCAAACGAATTCGACGAAGAAGACAAAGTTGCTCGGCAAAATTTCTAGTTTCCAAAAAGTATATATTTTGCACATTTTGGTGACATTGAAATCGGTGTCCAGATTTTGGGTAAAAAGACCATTTTGCCCTCAATTGCGAAAAATCGGGTTTAAAGTCTTCAATTGAAAACGATGTCAACATGAAAGTTGTAGGGATTAACAAGATAAATCCAACGGGTTTAAAAACACGATTCTTGGAAATCATCGGTAAGCCCCAATCTCACACAATTCGTAATAAGAACCCCCAAAGGGTCCCACAATTAAAAAGGCTCTCCAAATTCCCCAAAGCTATTATAAGAGCTATTCTAATCCCCAACTAATCCAAAACCACTAAACCCACTTAAAACTAAAACACAACTTAATCAACTCTAAACGAGGTCTCTCGGGTCGGGGTCTTACATCCTCCACCCCTTAGGACATTTGGTCCTCCAAATGGAAATTAAAACTCACCTCCGGTAGAAGCTGTGGGTACTTCTTCTGAACTTGATCCCGTAATTCCCAAGTTGCTTCTTCCGGTCCATGATTCTCCCAAAGTACCTTGACCCATGAATAGTCCGAGTTCTCAATTCTTGTTCCTTGGTGTCAATGATCTGCTTAGGCTTCTCAACATAGGTCGCATCTTCTCGAATTTCTAATGGCTCATAACGGAGTATGTGTAGTCTGTCAGGAACGTACTTCTTCAACATAGACACATGAAAAACATTGTGTACGCCGGAAAGTTCGGGTGGTAAGGCTAACCTGTAAGCCACATCACCAATCCTACTCACAATGTCATACGGTCCGATGTATCTCCTAGACAATTTGCCCTTCTGTCCAAATCTCAAAGTTCCACGAGTAGGTGACACTTTCAAGAAAACCTTATCTCCTTCTTTGAACTGTAAATCCCTTCTGTGAGAGTCTGCATAACTCTTCTGTCTACTCTGAGCCACTTTCAGACGTTCTTGGATCAACTTGACTTTGTCACTCGTCTCACTAACAATGGTCGGTCCATGGAAACTGCGAGTACCAACTTCTTCCCAACAAACAGGTGTTCTACACCTTCTGCCATACAAAGCCTCAAAAGGTGCCATACCGATACTCGAATGAAAACTGTTGTTGTAAGCGAACTCACACAATGGTAAGGCTTCATCCCACTGAGTCTTGAAATCTAACACACAAGCTCGAAGCATATCCTCAAGTGTCTGAATTGTCCTTTCCGACTGACCATCGGTTTGTGGGTGATAGGCTGTGCTGAACTGTAACTTCGTACCCATAGACTCATGCAATGTCTTCCAAAATCTTGAGACAAATCTGCTGTCTCTATCGGATGTGATGGAAACTGGCTGTCCATGACGACTGACAATCTCCGTGACAAACAACTGAGCCAAAGGTAACATATGCATCTTCTTTCCAGTCTTCATTGGTAGGAAATGAGCTGACTTGGTGAGACGGTCCACTATGACCCAAATAGCATCATTGCCCTTACTAGTCTTCGGTAAACCCGATATGAAGTCCATGGTAATGTGCTCCCATTTCCATTCCGGAATCTCTAATGGTCGTAGTAACCCTGGAGGCTTCTGATGTTCTGCCTTAATCAACTGACATGTCATACAACGAGAGACGAAAGCTGCTATCTCTCTCTTCATGTTATTCCACCAAAATCTGCCCTTCAAATTCTGGTACATCTTCGTACTGCCCGGGTGTATGGAATACTTGGTATCATGGGCCTCAGACATGATATTATTCCTCAAGTCCTCCAAGTTAGGCACACACAGACGGTCTCGGTAATACAAAACTCCATCTACAACACGAAAATCCGGACGATCTGCTAAGTGCTCAGAAATCTTAGCCAATTCTGGGTCTTGTAACTGATTCTCCTTGATCTTCTGAATGAACGAAGGCTCTGACACTGACATGTTTGCTAACATGACACCCTCTCTTAGTGGCTGAAAATCTACACCCAACTCTTCTAACTGTTGTACCACATATGATCCACGAAGACTGGCCATGCTCACTGACTTTCTGCCCAAGGCATCTGCAACTACATTCGCTTTCCCCGGGTGATACTTGATTGGAAAATCATAGTCTTTAATATATTCCATCCATCTCCTCTGCCTCATGTTCAATTCCTTCTGAGAAAACAAGTACTGTAGGCTACGGTGATCGGAGTGAACCTCAAACTTTTCTCCATAGAGGTAGTGTCTCCACATCTTCAAAGCTAAAACAACTGCGGCCAACTCGAGATCATGTGTTGCATAGTTCTTTTCATGATCCTTCAACTGCCGTGATCCATATGCAACTACCTTCCCATTTTGCATTAGCACGCATCCAAGCCCAACATTGGAAGCATCGGTAAAAATGGCAAAACCGCCGCTCCCAGATGGCAAAGTAAGGACTGGAGCTGTAGTCAATCTCTTCTTCAGCTCTTGGAAACTAGCCTCACACTTGTCTGTCCAAACATATGGTGCATTCTTCCTTGTCAACTTCGTCAGAGGTGACGCAATCGACGAAAATCCTTGCACAAACCTCCGATAATATCCTGCCAATCCAAGAAAACTCCTGATTTCTGATGCATTCTTCGGTCTATCCCAATTCATGACTGCCTCAATCTTGGACGGGTCCACTGATAATCCTTCCTTGGAGATAATATGACCCAAAAATGTGACTTGGTCCAACCAAAATTCACACTTACTAAGTTTTGCAAACAACTGATTCTCCCTCAAAAGCTGGAGTGCTATCCTCAAGTGTTCTTCATGCTCTCCTTTGGTCTTGGAATATACCAAAATATCATCAATAAACACCACTGTAAACTGGTCCAAATACTCCGCAAATATTTTGTTCATCAATGCCATGAAAACTGCCGGTGCATTAGTCAAACCAAATGGCATCACTAGAAACTCATAGTGCCCATATCTTGTACGAAAGGCTGTTTTTGGTACATCTGAATCTCTAACTCTCAACTGATGGTAGCCTGACCTCAAATCAATCTTCGAAAAGTAAGCAGCTCCTTGCAACTGATCGAACAATTCATCTATCCTTGGCAATGGATATTTGTTTTTGATGGTCACTTGGTTCAATCTTCTATAGTCAATACACATTCTCATGGAACCATCCTTCTTCTTCACAAACAAAACTGGTGCTCCCCACGGTGACACACTAGGTCTCACGAAACCTTTGTTCAAAAGTTCTTGCAATTGCATCTTCAACTCTCCCAATTCTGCCGGGGCCATTCTATAAGGTGCAATAGATATCGGAGCGGTCCCCGGTAACAACTCAATAGTGAAGTCTATCTCTCTAATGGGTGGCAATCCAGGTATCTCCTCCGGGAAAACATCTGGAAATTCACAAACAATTGGGATCTCCTCCACCCCTTGGGACCGTTTATCCTCCGTGATAAACGCCAAATAACCCTCACAACCACTTCTTAGAAGTCTATCAGCCTTCAATGCTGAAATAAACCCTGCACCAGAATTACTCCTCTCTCCCTGAAACAACACCCCTGCTTGGGTCTCCTCTAACTTAAAAGTTAGGGTTTTATGGAAACAATCCATCGTAGCATGGTATCCTGCTAACCAATCCATCCCTAGGATGACATCAAAATTCTGCATCTCTAATAAAATGAGATCTGCCGGTAATACTACTTCCCCTATCATGACTGGACAACTAGGGTAAAAAGTTCTACAAACAACTTCCTTACCTAAAGGGGTAGTCACAGTCAAAATGAAACTCAACTCTCTAGCATGCATATCAATCAACTTAGCAAATTTTGGAGATAGGAATGAGTGAGTAGAGCCAGGGTCAAACAAAACCTTAGCATCAAAACCACAGACTAGAAGTGTACCTTCCACTACATTGCCTTCAGCCTCTGCATCAGCTCTATTGACAGCATAGAGTTGTGCCCTTTGTGGTGGCCTGTTTTGTCCTTGCTGTTGCCTGCCTTGCGTTTCTATTCTGATTCTGAGGACGTTGATTCTGGTTCTGATTCTGCCCTTGCTGACGGGCCTGTTGTTGCTGTGGCCTAAACTGTTGCTGAGGTGCCTGTTGTTGTAGTGGCCTTGCTTGATTCTGGACCACCAACGCATTCTGAGGTGGTGCCTGACGCTGTGCTCCTTGCTGCTGCCTATTATGTCTATCAGGCCTTGGACAATCCTTCATTTGGTGGTTCATGGAGCCACATCTAAAGCACGCTCCTGTAATAAAACGGCAATTGGCACTCTCATGGTTTTTCCCACAGTGGATACAAACCACTGGATTCTGCACATTCTGCTCCTGCCTTGGCCTTTTGTTCTGATTGTTTCTTTGTTGATAATTCTGCTGTTGGCCTTGGCCCTTTCCTTGGTTCTTGATGATCTTGTTGTGGAAGTTCTCAAATTTGTATGCTCTCTTGACAGCTTCTTCAAATGTAACGGGTGGTACAACCCCGGTAGCATCCCTCTCAATAATCGGGTGAAGTCCCTCAAGGAACTTGGTTATCTTTTTCTCCTCTGTGTCTACTAACTCCGGTGCATACCTTGACAGTCTCTCAAATTTGGTGAGGTATTCGAGGACTGTCATATTTCCTTGCACAAGTTGCTGAAATTCTACTGCCTTTTGCCTCTTGACATGGGTAGGAACATATTTCTCTCCAAACTGTCTCTTGAAGCTAGCCCAAGCTTCTGCATCAGCCATTGTCCTGTATTCTGCCTTGACGGTCTTCCACCAAATATCTGCTAAACCCACAAACATAGAGGCTGCAAGCTGTACACGTTCTACACCGGCACATATGAAGATCTCAAATATATTTTCGGTGTGCTCAAGCCAATCATCTGCTGCCATTGGGTCCTCAGTCCCCAAAAATTCTTTCGGTCCTCTCTTCCTGAACCGCTCATACAACACATTAGGATCATTCCCTCTAATATTCACCGGACCAGGTGGTGCAACTGGGATTGGTTCCGGTCTCCTCTCCAATATCCCCAACAACTGTGCCTGCATTTGAGCTATCTCCCTAGCATGATCCTCATCTTTCTTAAGCATCTGTTCTTGCAATCTGGTCTGCGTCTCAAATGCTTGTGCTTGGAGTCTAGCCTGATTTTCATTTGCTTGACGTTGTTGGTCTATCATAGCCTGCATCATCTGTTGGAATTGGTTCTGCATATTGTTGTCCTGAAGTTCCTCTGTACTAAGCCCTGCACTCTCGCTGTTACTGGCAATGTGATTACTGTTTGCTGCTCTTTTGCGAGGTGGCATAACGCTGCAAAACAGATTGTTAGCACATATAAATCAAGTACAGGGTGGTCACACATTGCTCACACGGTTCTATCTAACGAATCCTCTCCACGTACTTAAGATTTCTAGTTTCTTTTAATTGCCTGAAACATGTCCCGCTCTGATACCAGTCCTGTCGCGACCCCGGACCGAGAAACTAGGGGAAGGATCCGAGTCCGGGAAGTCGGGACGGTGGGTTGATGCCGCGCCACGTGCATCTCTTTGGCTAAAACCGCACACGGAGTTAAAAGAATATTTATCCGTGCACGTGATTTCCCACAGGGTTCCGCGGTGAGGATTATCTTTACACATCATCTCACATGTAACCATATCAAACACATTCTCATAATTGCGGAAGCGTGTAGCAAACCATACTACTACCATTCAAATCCATAAACAAGACCGATTTATGGTTAACATGACAAGATATCAGAATGAACAATGATCAAAGCATATTTTCCCCAAAAGTAAATTCAGATATGTTTACCAAGTATCAGTTAATTAAAGCCCCCAAAATAACGGTCAACAGAGACCGTACAACCAAATGAAATCTAAACCAAAGATATCAAGTTCCCCAAAGTGTAACGTTCTCAAGGCAAGGCCGAATGTCTACATGACATCATCGGCTTGCCACTCAATCACTCGTTGCGGTTCACCGACCGCCTCCTCTGGCTCCTCCTCAACGGCAATAAGCTCGGGACCTGAGTACCAAAATAAATGGATCAGACACGACGGTCTGGCAGGTGGGTGAAAGGACATATCAATAATAAAACAATAATGTTATGCAAGAGTTAAGAAAACTTATGGATAAACAATGAACTTTATAAAAGACAATGTATCATTTCAAAAGAAGTACATATGCAATAAATCATGTAAGGTAACAAGATTCGGGACTAACAAGGTGGCAACCACACAAAGCTAAATCCTCTCTCACAAAAGTGATGAGAGCACATCGGGACATTGACCTCAGTCACACGAGGTGAGGAGAATCAACGACGTTAACCTCAGTCACACGAGGTGAGGAGAATCAACGATTTTTATATAATAAATACATATAATACTCTGCGGGACCACGGTAGCGAACCGGGTATATCGGGGCGAGGCGGGAACCATGCTGCAGCGGGTATAACTGAAGGGGGATATCCAAACCGGTGGATCAAACCGATAAGGTTATCCAAGCTGAGTGGTGCCGACTCATAGGTAACATGCGAAAATCAAAACATTTAAATACACATAACGGGGCGGGAACTCATAGGTATAAAACGTATAAAAGTCGGGCGAGTCTAAACAAATTAACAATATGGTAACACAATGTTCTCGTTTCAAGAGTACTCACAAATCACAATTGAAATCTCAAAATAGGGGATTGGTTGGAAATCAAATACAAATAGTCTCCAATACCTTTACAGGCTAATAATGGGTTTCTAGAATTGGATCAGTGCGAATAGGGTCCCGTATGTCGGTTATGATGAAATTTTGGTACTCTTTAAGAGTTAGGGACATTCCGGGTCCTTATACACATTGGTCAATCTAGAAAACCTCATGGAATCTCCATGATGAGGTTCCTCCTTCCTTCGGACTTCATTCAATGTCTTACCCATCCTTGAATAGCGTTGGGCCTCCAAACAATACCTCCACACTACAGCCCCTCACAATTTACCCCAATCTTTCATGGGTTTAAATGCATCATTACAGGTTCAATGTCTTCAAATAAGAAGATAAGGGATAGAGCTGAATTGGACTTGAGTATGGGCTTGGAATGAATCTGAAAAATAGTCTCACAATTCTCCTATTTTATAGTTCATCTCATTTCAGTCCGATCGATCGGACTCCTTGGCCGATCGATCGGTCCTGAATTTGCTTCCAGTTATTTACAGTCCGATCGATCGGACCTGATGGACGATCGATCGGTCCTGAGAACCCTCTCAGTTATTTACAGTCCGATCGATCGGACCTGATGGGCGATCGATCGGTCCTGAGAACCCTCTCAGTTATTTACAGTCCGATCGATCGGACCTGATGGGCGATCGATCGGCCCTGTAGCGAACCTTAACCCATTTGGTTGAATTCTTCTCCTGTCCAACTCCTATCCATTTCCTTTCTTTCCCCTTCTTCCATACATATCTTCACGAATAATTGGGCTATTCCTTGACCACATTATCTCATCAAATCATCATTCAAAATCAATAAGACTAAACCATCAAACATGATAAATCATTAAAACCATGAGTGAAGACAAATCAAGATTTTGCATAAAACATGATAAAACACATGAGAATCATTTCATCCACTTGCCTTGGGTCCAAATGCAAATCAATTGAGCTCTAATCACCTCTTAGGCCAAAATCAAACACCTATACACAAAACCCCCAAAACGAAACCCTAGATTAACAAAATCCAATTAAAACAAAACGGAATCCTCCAATAATTGAAATAGAGCTACCCTAGGGCCTAACAAACAAGATTATAAAACTTTTAGGAAGATCACTTACAAGGAAGTTCTTCAAAAAGCAAGGTGTTGTCCAAAGTAAGTTTTGGAGTGGGTGGTTTTCTTCAAAAATGGTGTCAAGACGAAGGCCTTGAGATGAGGAAGAAGATTATAGTCTCTAACCTTCCATTAGCACTAACTTAGTGGGGGATTGAAGATGAAGAGGCAAGAAAAGGTAAGGAAAACCCTTAGGGCTGGGATTTCTCTTCTCCTCTAGGGTTTTTGCCAGAAATGGGAAAAAGAAGAAGAAGCTTTCTATATATAGTAAGTGAGGATGGGGCCCACAACTTAAAGAACTTCTCGGGCTCAAAACATGGTCTTCGGAGCTTCAAACGAATTCGACGAAGAAGACAAAGTTGCTCGGCAAAATTTCTAGTTTCCAAAAAGTATATATTTTGCACATTTTGGTGACATTGAAATCGGTGTCCAGATTTTGGGTAAAAAGACCATTTTGCCCTCAATTGCGAAAAATCGGGTTTAAAGTCTTCAATTGAAAACGATGTCAACATGAAAGTTGTAGGGATTAACAAGATAAATCCAACGGGTTTAAAAACACGATTCTTGGAAATCATCGGTAAGCCCCAATCTCACACAATTCGTAATAAGAACCCCCAAAGGGTCCCACAATTAAAAAGGCTCTCCAAATTCCCCAAAGCTATTATAAGAGCTATTCTAATCCCCAACTAATCCAAAACCACTAAACCCACTTAAAACTAAAACACAACTTAATCAACTCTAAACGAGGTCTCTCGGGTCGGGGTCTTACAATAATACTCCAAACTACAGATGGCCATGATATGCTAAATAACGTAGTGGTGTTGACACAAGAACAGACGAGGCAAGCAAGTCTAGCTAGCTCAATGTACAAGACACGAGTATAGGGATTATCTCCTTCAAGACAATACAAGACAAGTACAATACACGATAATCCATTTCCATGCTAGCCAGTCATGTTTATCAAGACATAACACAGGTTCCTAAGGTACATTCTAAGTCAGGTCCAAGTCCTAAATCCTACAAGGATTTATGTTTCATCATTAATTAAGTATGTTATGCCAAGAGAATGTACAAGGAATATAAACGACGGATTCAAGTTACAAGTCAAGGAGGAATTACAATTTAATCCTAGGTAAGTGGTGTCATCCATGTATTCCACAAGTTTAAACAAAGTACGTGTGGAATTTGGATCGACGATACTCTTAGGGAAATCCCTTGGTGTACAATCATGTCAAGTATCGGACGATTCAATTCCATACGTATTTGGTTATCATATGTAATAGACGAATACCTAGATATCCTATCGAATCCACACCAAGCCACGTGTTTCGATTTCAATCCCATTTATGGTCATGTGATAGTAGATTGGGGGTTTCCAACATCTAAGTCCCAAATCCTAGGTTAAGAGTATCAATCCTAAATAAACAAGGCAAAAATGGCAATTTCGGTTAAGCCTCGGTCAGCCTTCGGTTAACCGAACCTTGAATTCGGCTAACCGAACTCAAACAACTGAAAAATCAGCTCTCTAGTTTTCTGATCGAACTGCGGTTCGGCTGACCGACGAGATGGGTTTGGCTAACCGACACTGAGCCGAGAGCTAACCGACGTTCATCAGGCTAAAATATGGCTGACCGACACCCTGGGTTCGGCTGACCGACACTACGAGTTGAATGCAGTTTCAGGCCATTTCTGAAACTCTTCCGCCCCCAATCATTTTCCTCCATTTCCAAGCCTTTCCAAAGGCCACCACCTGCATAAGATAGAGCCTCCTGCTCTCCCTAACAATCCATTCATTCCATTCCTCCATTCCATCCATTCTATCCATTGAATCAAATACATAAAAAAAAAAGATTTTCAATTTTAGAATTAACAAATCTAAATCCCCAAATCAATACCTAACATGATAATTTTCATTTAAACATAGGCTTGGAATTTAAGGTAATCTAACATGAATATATCATCAATCAATAAAAAATAATACAGACATATAAATTATAAATTGCATATCTACTTGCCTCAAGCAATAAGAAGATTGGAAACTGGGTAAAACTCGAGGAGAACCTTTTTACCGCGAAACCGACAAATCTAATCCGATAAAGCAAAATCTAGGAAGCTAAGAAGAAGAAAGGAAGGAAAAAGTTCAAGATAAGGCTATTTCTAATCTGAAAGGAATATGATTGAAAAGATGAAGTTTGGGAAAATCTTAACAAATTGGTACCGGAAGAATGAGGGGATCGAAAGGACGAAGTCTAGCGGTTTGGATCGTCGAGTAGGATATTCTAAGGTAGAGTTCTGGCTTGAGAAAGGAAGAGGAAGAAATGGGGGCTACTGTTGCTTTCGTTGCAGAGAACAAAATAGGTTTAGGGCTAATCCTTGCTTAAGAAGAAGAAACGAAGGAAAATACTAAGTTACCCCTTTAAGTGGGTCCGGTGAAGAATGACCCACTTGAAGGATTTCTGATCGCCGGATCGTGACGAGTCAAGAGACAAAAATGATCAGCGAGACGAAACCTTTCCAACGAACCCAAAAATCACGGCATTTTGAATATTTTGGAAAACACTCAATTTTCCTTAAATTGTAAACTACCCCTTGCTATGATCAAACGAACTCGGAATCGCACAGAACTTCGCAGACACTATTCTAGTGCTAAAGGAAACTTGCTCATGATCTAAACTCACTTAAATATCTAAAATACAATTAATTAAAATAATTATTAAATAAACTGGTCAATGGGCCAGGTTTTGGGCCCAACTGACCCAATAAGGTCGCGGACCTTACACTTAGCTTGATCCACTGACAACCCTTCTTTGGAGATGATGTGCCCCAAAAATGCTACTTGTTATAGCCAAAATTCGCACTTGCAGAGCTTTGCATACAGTTAGTTGTCCTAAAAAATTACAGTGCTGTCCTCAAATGCTCTTCATGTTCTTCTCTAGACTTAGAGTACACCAAAATATCATCAATGAACACCACTGTGAACTGAAATAAGTACTGTGCAAATATCTTGTTCATCAAGGCCATAAACACCGCCGGTGAGTTAGTCAGTCCAAATGGTATCACTAAGAATTAATAGTGCCCATATCTTGTCTGGAAAGCTATCTTCAGTACATCTGACTCTCTAACTCTTAGCTAATAATAACCAGATCTCAAGTCAATCTTCAAAAATATATGGCACCTTGTTAATGATCACACAGTTCATCTATCCTTGGCAATGGATATTTGTTCTTAATGGTCACTTGGTTCAATCTTCGGTAATCAATGCACACCATCATCGAACCATCTTTCTTTTTTACAAACAAAACTGGAGCTCCCCATGGCGAAATGCTAGGTCTAACAAAACATTTGTCCGGTAACTCTTGCAACTATATTTTTTAAAAGTTCGGATCATTTACCCTAGAGGCGGGGGGGGGGGGGGGGGGGGGGGGGGGGTGAATAGGGTGAGCTACAACTTTATGACTAATTATGACCAATTTTAACTTTCTTAAAATTAACAAGTCACAAGTGATGATTTAACAAATAAAATGCGGAAGCTTAACAAATACAATCACCACAAAGCAATCACCATCACACAAGATTTATAGTGGTTCGGCCAACGTGCCTACATCCATTACCTGCTTGTGATCCAATCACCCCACCGGATTTCCACTAAGTATGCTTTTCAATAGGCTAAGCAATAACCATTATAATATGCTTTTCAAGGCTAAGCAATAACCTAACAATGTTGTTTTTCTAGGCTTGACAACAACCTATACAAGATGCTTTTCTAGGCTAAGCAATAACCTTTGCACAATGATTTTCTCTTAAGAAGGTGTCTTTACAAAAACACTCTAAGAGATACAATTAAGCTCAACAGAATTGCCTCTAATATAGGCGGATATTTAAGTGTAAATCAAGTCATACAAACACTATAGAAATGCAAAGATGAATGCTCATGAGGTGTGTGTGTGTGAATACTTCAATCAAGTTTTAAATTAAGTCCAATCAATATATGCTTAATGCATTTAAAAGTTTAAAGCACATAAAAGATTTGATCGAAGTGATAAGCGAATCACATATAAAACAATTAACTTGTTAATGCTATGAAAATCAAAAGATTACAAGTTGTATGAAATTAGTAATGTCTAAAATATGTGATGCATAATCAATGTTGTTTTCAAAACAAACTAGTTTAACTAAAGTTTAAATAGATTGAAAACAACAAAGAGAATTTCAACCAAGTAAATAAAACATGCACTAAGAGAAATCAAAGTTTTGACAAGGCATGATTAGTAAAACTTTAAATCGACTTGGTTAGAAAAACAAAGTGAAGAATCCAATAACTTAAATCAAAGATTAAATGAAGTAGAGGATTCAACACATCATAGTTATATGCTAAAAATCATTTACCAATAATTTAATCAAAGCATAAAACATATGATTATCAAAAGGCAAAGCTTACTTGGTGGTTTAACTTCATTAATCCAAGCTTGAGCTTTTCTAATGACCCAAGAGCCTTCAAGTTCATTCCCCTTGATATAGGCTTCATTCACCTCAAGAATGGCCTCTCCAAACTCTCAAATTGGTTTGGAAATGAACTTGCTTTTATAGCAATTTTGGCCCAACGGCTAGCTGTCGGTTAGTCTACAAACAAAGTTCCGCTAGCCGAGAGCCCAATGGTCATCCCAACGGCCATATTTTTGAAAAATTGTTGACCAGAAATGCACTGTCGGTTAACCAAACATTTTCGGTTATCCGAGGGCTGATTGAAATTCTGACCGACAGAGCAAAATGGATCAAAAATTAGCTCTCTGGAATTCTAACGAGATGGCTTTCGGTCATCTTCTGAGGCACTATCGGTTAGCCGACACCTGACCGACAGGCTAACCGACAGTGGCCAAAATCTCATTTTTTTGTAAATTCAAAATATATTTTAATGGGAATTTTTGGGGCCACTAAATCAAGCTTGGAAACATAATTTTAAATCAATCTGATTGCTTTTAAAATCATGAAACATAAAAAGCCAAATATAATTTGGAACTTTAAAATCAATGGCTTGCTTGATTAAAAGAAACTCTTTTTCAAATAAAATGCATCCAAGATTAAAATCAAAACATGCATGAAACATATGATTTACAAGATTTAAAACAATGCATGTGTAAATCAAGATTTCAAAAATTTTAAAATCAGTGCATGTGTGAATAATTCAAATGATGAATAAAATGATTAACGCATCCATCAATTTGCAATATACAAAATCCCTAACAATCTCCCCCTTTGCAATTTGATGGCAAACCTTCCACAACACTAAATCTTCACACATTGTCTTCAGCTCCTACTTGGCTGGACAAGGCTTGAAATCTTTTTGGATGCTCCTTTGACTTGGCTTGGGCTCTAGCTCTTTTTCTTCATTCTCCTTGATGCTTGGAGCTTGATCAATCTCCAATCTTTCTTTTCATCTTTAGCCAAGCATCTTCTTTAGCTCCCAAGCTTTCTTCTTTCATCTCTCCCCCTTTGATCATGCACTCTCCCTTTGGCAAGATATGCAATCTCTCCTTTTGACATGCAACTCCCCCTTTGATATTCAACTTGAGTATTCTCTCCCCCTTATTCTCTCAATTTTCTCCCCCTTTGACATTAAATTGCAAAGATATCAATTGAAGAGGGGTAGGAATTTCTTCAAGTAGTACCTACACAATGAAACAAGGAAAATACATTTTAGTAGTACCTATTAACAAATAAATTCAAAAATGAAATACTTAACAGGATATCATATATGGGTAGCAAGTTATAAGGGTATAGAGCTAATGCAAGGGTAAATTTGATCAAAACTAATACTTCCTTAGAGGATATACACTCCCTTCAATCCATAATCTCCTTTTGTCAAACTTTTGACAAGAATTTAACTATTTGGTGCAAGAAGAAGATGGTTTAACCAATTGAGGGTTAACTTCAAGGGAAGAATCAGATTCTAATTGATAATAATAATTGACTATAAAGCTCAATATGATCAAATTACCAATATAAAGGGCAAGGCCATGGAGAAAGCAATCATGGATATCAATTGAAATAAAAATATCAATTGATATTTAAGGATATGACTATTAAATCAATCACTCTAAAATGGATTTAGAAATAATATAACTATTAAGATTAATCCAAATTAGAGCTATCCATTATGTAATGGGTTTTACTAAACATAGCATCAATCAATATAACTATGAAAATTATATGCTATGACAATTTTGAAATCATTTCATCCAATCATAAATATGACTATCATGTGCAAGATGAATGAAATGAAGTTCAAACATGAAGCCTACCTCAACCATTACCCAACCAAGATTATGAACACATAAACATGATGGTCATGAGATTTACCTATATGAGCATAAGAGGTGGCAAACATGAAGATTATTATGCTAATGGAATGTGACATGGAATAAAGATATATTATTATCAAGTTCAATCCAATGTACACATGGTCTAATCACATTCTCAAGATATGACATCAATTGGATATAACAACAATTTAAAATTATACTAATTGAAACCAATTGAATATGAAACATGAATAAGAGCAATTGACAAACACAAAATTTCATAAAGCATCATAAATGAATATTCATCACTTTTAAAGATATAACTAATGAACATAGTGATGAACATGACAAATTGCATTTTGAAAATATATGACTAGGTAGAGCATGCAATTTTTAAAGTGTCAATCATATGAATTCAACATCTAAGAAATCCATCAAACAATAGATATAACTATGAGATACAAGGAATGGGTTTCAAAGAAGTCTATATGATCAAGAACAGTACTATAAAGTTCAAACATTTATAAAGATGACATCATTAAAAAAATACACATGAATCAACATCATAACCATCCATTTCAAAAGAAACAACTAGAAAGCATAAGGATGGATTTGAGAGGTCTAGTATGGTATCTTCAAATAAAATTAAGAGCACAACCATACTTGGAACTAAATGATATTTGTACATAAAGAATGAAACTAAATGAGCAAAGTTGCAAATAGCATATAACAAGTATTTCCTTCTAAAACATATAAGCATAAGCACAAGGAAATAGACTCAAAAGAAAATGTTTGAAAGATTATAACTAACAAAGCTTGAAACATTTTCAATTCAAACAACCTTCAAATCATAAACAAAAATCCAACAATAAACAAAGAGAGTATGAATTTAAAGATAACACATTATCAATCATCAATTTGTATTCTAAACAATACAACTACTAAGACTCATACAAATTGATTTAAAACATGACTTGATATCAATTGGAAAATGCATTTATCCAAAACACATTTAAAATATAACTATAAGGTTTTAACCAATTGAAACTCAAGTAAAACAAGGAATTGAATTTTCATTTCAAAAATCTAACTTAGAAAGCATATAATGAAAATCAATTTGATCATCATATCTCATCAATGAGACACAATCATTTTTCAACTTGCATTTTAAAAGATATAACTTATTTGAAAACACATACAAGTTGACTTTTCAAACAATAATTTTCCATATGAAAATATAACTTAGAAATCTATGGAAAAACTAAATTGTTTTAAATCAATTGTTTTCAAAAACAAATCTTACTAAATCATCCAAACAAATGATTTGTTGCAACATCAATCGATTATGAAAGATCTAGCTATGAAAGCTTTTGAAATCATAATCAATTGATCAATTGTAGAAATGCAATCCAGTACAAGTGATATAACTTATATGAGAGCAGAGAGCAAAGAGCAAATCTAACATTAAGGAAATTATAATCAAATGATTTTGAAAACCACGATATGTAACTAGTATAGTGCATGAAAACAAATTCAATTGATCACAAATAAACATTGCATTTAATAAATGTAACTTATGAAAGAACAAAATGCAAATGAATCATGACCAACAATATGATTTAAACTAAAAGAATAGGTTGGTCAATGAGGTTCAAGGCCTCAAGGTTTATCTAAGTTTCTAACTTTAGGAATCCACCTAAGGTCTTGAGAGGGTTGATCTTTGAGGTCTAGTTTAGAAATCCCACCAACTCTAGGAGATTTGACGTAATAAATCTTAGAATTTGGACTTAACACCATGATATTTAGATTTGACTAAATTTAGCTTAGATTGGTGATTAGTATTTTGAGGTTGGTGAGTTTGTTTTCTTAGGGGATTTGTTCACTTTTATTTTCTTCTTATTTCTTCCCTTTACTTGACTTTTGAATTTTAATTTAGCTTGTAACTTTCTTCAAAAAGTTCTTTTATTTGTTTTAAAGGAGGTAGGTTGAGAAAGCTTTTTGTTTATAGATTCTTTTGTACTTGGTTAAACTTGTTTAAATTTTTTAGAATCTATTTTAGGAGACTCCTTGTTAATTGGTTTGACTGTTTAGTCTTCTTGGAGTCTTCTTTGAGTTTTAGTGTCTTATCCATCATAGAGTTTGATTTACTTTCTTTGGTTCAAAGATGGTTTTAGACACATAGCTTCTTCTTGTTTGCACTCAAACCTAAAATGCCCTTCAATTCCACAATAATTACATTAGAGACATGGGCAAGGAGTGTGAGTACTAGAGAATGAGGACTCACCTTTCACAAAAGTGTTGGTGAATTTTAGGGTCATGTGAAATATTTCTATCAAAACCAAGACCCGTCCTATCTCTTTGTGATTTACCCAATTTAAATAACTTTTCAAATTTTTCTTCACTTTGGGTAAATTTGCACTCATACTTTTGTTTGTTGCTTTCAAGTTGAGTGACTTGGTTTTTAAGGGTTGAATTTTTCATTTTTAACTTTTGTTAGTTCATTTTCAACTCCCTTAAATTTGTTTAGTTCTTCATGGGCAAGTTTTAATTCAAATTTAATTTCATTAATACCATTAGATCCAAGTTCTAAGGTTTTTAAATTACTTTGAGCATTAGACAGATTTTCCTTGGAAATTGTCAACTTGGATTCTAAATAGATAATGTTTTTCATCTTGCCTTTTTAATGTATCTCTTAGATTTAAATTTATTTATTAAGTTCATCATAACTTATCTTAATTTCATTTATTTCATCTTGAATATTAGATAGGTTATGCAAAGAGATCATAAACCTTAGAGTCTAACATATATTACTTCTTCTTTCTCTCTTAAGTTCATCTTTTGAAGAAAACTAATTCTTGGTAGAACTTTTTAGATTTTTCTTCTAATCTTTTATTCTTCTTAACAACTCTAGGGAAAATGTACACGATTCATTATAGGCTTGTTGAAGGTCATCTTCATTTCATTAAGTTCTTCCTTCTATAATTCAAATTTAACATTCAAGTTAAGATATCTTAAGTTCAAAATTTGAATCTCCAATAGATGGAAGAAGAGAGGGATCTAGAAGAATTTACCACAAGAATCTACAAAGTCTAGCATAGTGTAATCCATTCGTAATGATTTCATGAAAATGCACAACTAGGGTTCCTAACTCTAGAATTTTACACCTAATCAAGAGTTCAAAACATCTTGATCAAAATATAGAGCATGAGGCTCTGATACCAATTGAAAGTCCGGATCCTTTACCCTAGAGGGCGGGCGGGGGGGGGGATTAGTGGGGGCTACAACTTTATGACTAATTATGATAATTTTAACTTTCTTAAAATTACAAGTCACAAGTGATGATTTAACAAATAAAATGCGGAAGCTTAACAACTACAATCACCATAAAGCAATCACCATCACACAAAATTTATAGTGGTTCGGCCAACGTGCCTACATCCATTACCTGCTTGTGATCCAATCACCCCACCGAATTTCCACTAAGTATGCTTTTCAATAGGCTAAGCAATAACCATCATAATATGCTTTTCAAGGCTAAGCAATAACCTAACAATGTTGTTTTTCTAGGCTTGACAACAACCTATACAAGATGCTTTTCTAGGCTAAGCATAACCTTTGCACAATGATTTTCTCTTAAGAAGGTGTCTTTACAAAAACACTCTAAGAGATACAATTAAGCTCAACAAAATTGCCTCTAGTATAGGCGGATATGAAAGTGTAAATCAAGTCATACAAACACTATAGAAATGCAAAGATGAATGCTCATGAGGTGTGTGTGTGAATACTTCAATCAAGTTTTAAATTAAGTCCAATCAATATATGCTTAATGCATTTAAAAGTTTAAAGCACATAAAAGATTTGATCGAAGTGATAAGCAAATCACATATAAAACAATTAACTTGTTAATGCTATGAAAATCAAAAGATTACAAGTTGTATGAAATTAGTAATGTCTAAAACATGTGATGCATAATCAATGTTGTTTTTAAAACAAACTAGTTTAACTAAAGTTTAAATAGATTGAAAACAACAAGAGAATTTCAACCAAGTAAATAAAACATGCACTAAGAGAAATCAAAGTTTTGACAAGGCATGATTAGTAAAACTTTAAATCAACTTGGTTAGAAAAACAAAGTGAAGAATCCAATAACTTAAATCAAAGATTAAATGAAATAGAGGATTCAACACATCATAGTTATATGCTAAAAATCATTTACCAATAATTTAATCAAAGCATAAAACATATGATTATCAAAAGGCAAAGCTTACTTGGTGGTTTAACTTCATTAATCCAAGCTTGAGCTTTCCTAATGACCCAAGAGCCTTCTTAGTTCATTCCCCTTGATATAGGCTTCATTCACCTCAAGAATGGCCTCTCCAAACTCTCAAATTGGTTTGAAATGAACTTGCTTTTATAGCAATTTTGGCCCAACGGCTAGCTGTTGGTTAGTCGACAAACAGAGTTCGGCTAGCCGACAGCCCAACAGTCATATTTTGAGACCATAAATACACTGTCGGTTAACCGAACATTGGGCTGATCGAAATTCTGACCGATAGAGCAAAATGAATCAAAAATTAGCTCTCTGGAATTCCAAACCGAGATGGCTTTTGGTCAACTTCTGAGGCACTGTCAGTTAGACGACACCTGACCGACAGGCTAACCGACAGTGGTCAAAATCCCATTTTTTGCAGATTCAAAAATATTTCTATGGGAATTTTTGGGCCACTAAATCAAGCTTGGAAATATGATTTAAATCAATCTAAGTGCTTTTAAAATCATGAAACATAAAAAGCCAAATATAATTTGAAACTTTAAAATCAATGGCTTGCTTGATTAAAAGAAATTCTTTTTCAAATAAAATGCATCCAAGATTAAAATCAAAACATGCATGAAACATATGATTTACAAGATTTAAAACAATGCATGTGTAAATCAAGATTTCAAGAATTTCAAAATCAATGCATGTGTGAATAACTCAATGATGAATAAAATGATTAATGCATCCATCAAATTGCAATATACAAAATCCCTAATATTTTTTAATTCTCCCAGTTCCACCGAAGCCATTCTATATGGTGCAATAGAAATTGGAGCGGTCCCTGGTAGAGATATCAAATCATGAAGTCAGTTTCTCTGACAGGTGTAATTCTGGAATCTCTTCTGGAAAAACTTCTGGGAATTCACCACCAACAATAGGGATCTCCTCCACCCCTTAGGACCGTTTATCCTCCATGATAAATGCCAAATAAGCTTCACATCCTCTTTTAAAAGTCTATCAGCCTTCAACGCTGAAATAAACCCTGCACAATGATTATTCCTCTCTCCCTGAAACATCACTCTTGCTGGTGTCTCCTCTAGTTTGAATATGAGGGTCTTGTTGAAACAATCCATCGTCACATGGTACCCTGCCAATCAATCCATCCCGAGGATGATATCGAAGTCATGCATACCCAATAAAATTAGATTTTTCGGTAACACCACTTCTCCTATCGTAACTGAGCAAGTAAGGTAAGAAGTCCTACACATAACTTGTTTACCTACTGGAGTAGTCACAGTCAAAACAAACTCAATCTGTTTAACATGCACATCAATCAATGTAGAAAATTTAGGAGATAGAAATGAATGTGTAGAACCAGGGTCAAATAAAATCCTAGCTTCAATTCCATAGACAAGGAGTGCACCTTCTATCACGTTGCCTGCAGCTTCTGCATCGGCCCGATTGACTGCATAGACTTGCCCTCGCTGCTATGGCCTATGTGAGCTTGATGCTGCCTGCCTTGTGGTGCATTCCTATTCTGTTGCGGAGGACGGTGATTCTGATTCTGCCCTTAATGACGAGCCTGCTGCTACTGGGGTCTGAACGTTGTTGTGGTGCTTGTTACTTATTCTGAATAATCGGTGGGTTCTGAGGTGGTGCTGGATGCTGTGCTCCTTTTTGTTGCTGATTTGACTGTTACCTTGCCCATTGAGCCTTGGGCAATCCTTAAGCTAATGATTCATGGAACCCACCTGAAGCATGCCCTAGTTATCGTACGGCATTGAGCACTCTCATGATTCTTATTACAGTGGATGCAAACCAATTGCATCTGAACATTCTGATCTTGCCTCTGCCTTTTGTTCTGCTGGTGATTCTGCTGGTGAGATTGGTTCTTTCCCTTGGTTCGGAGAATCTTATTGTTCAGATTCTCGAACTTGTATGCTCTTTTGACAGCCTCTTCAAAGGTTGCAGATGGCACAACCCCCGTAGCATCCCTCTCTATGATCGAGTTCAGTCCCTCAAGGAACTTGGCTATCTTCTTCTCTACGGTATCTATCAACTCCGAAGCATATCTAGACAACCTCTCAAACTTGGTGAGGTACTCAAGGGCTACCATGTTTCCTTACATAGTTGCTGGAACTCGATTGTCTTCTGCCTCTTGACATGTGCAGGTACATACTTGTCACCAAACTATTTCTTGAAGTTATCCCAGGCTTCAGCATCTGCCACAGTCCTATATTCTACCTTGACAGTCCTCTACCAATATCAGCTAAGCATGTGAACATAGACGTTGCAAGTGCCACTTGTTGCCTCCCCATGCATCGGATTACTTCATATATTCTACATGTGATCAAGCCAATCATCTGCAACTAGGGGTCCTCTTGTCCAATGAGTTTCGGACATCTCTTCCAGAAACGTTCAAACAGTGCATTGGTATCATTCTCCCTGTTGTTGATGACAATCTGAGTGCCTGGTGGTTGAGCTGGAATCGATTTAGGCCTCCTTTCCAAGACTTCTAATAACTGCCTCTACACTTGTGCTTTCCCTAGCATAATCTTCATCTTTTTTGGCAATTCGTTCCTGCAGCCTAGCCTGATTCTCATTTGCCTGCGCCTGTAGCCTGCGTGATTTTCACTTGCCTGACACTGCTGATCAAGTAGAGCCTGCATCATTTGTTGAAACTGATTCTGCATGGTTGGATTAGGAGTGTTTTCCGCAAGTGAACCAGTGTGTTCACTATGCTTGCTGTGGGATTGCCAGTTGCAGTTTCTCTTACAATGTGGCATATCACTGCAAAACAAGGTGTTGGGACATAATAACCAAATAGAGGGTGTATACATTGCCCACACAATTCTAGCTAATGAAAAGTCTAATGAATCATTGCCACGTCCTTAGGATTTCTAGTTCTTTTAATTGCGTGAAACCTGTCTCGCTCTAATACCAGTCTGTCGCGACCCCGACCGTGTCGGTGCATAAGGGGTGCACCTAATCCGGGATCGGCTATCAAATTATGTCGTGTTGTCTGCATTTATTTAATACGTCACAGATGACAAAGAGATACAACATCCATGCACGTGATTTCCCATAGGTTTTCGCGGTGAGGATATCACACACATACAAGTCACTCACAATCAAGATGCGGAAGCGTGTAGCAAATCAAGTTTAGAATTCATTTCATCATAATACAAGACTGATAACACACATAAATCTAACATGACGTCGGAGTGAGTAATGATAATATGGCATTCCCAAAAGTAAAGTTAATGTTTATACAAAAAGTGAGTTGGTTAGACATTCCCCAAAATAAAGGCCAACAAAGGCCAGTACAACAAAGAGAATCCCAAAATGTGTCAGTCACTATCTCAAAAGATGTTTCGTATCTTAAGGCTTTACCAAATGTCTAAACGACATCGTCAGCCTGCCATTCTCCTATGCGTTGGGCTCTCTGGCTGCCTCCTCCGGCTCCTCGGGGACAAAGAAATCAGGACCTGAGTACCAAAAGAGTGGGTCGGACACGACGGTGTGGCAGGTGGGGAAAAGATATAAACAATATAGTAATTTGAAAGTTACCTTGGAAAACATTGAAACATGCTTAAACAACAGTTTTCATGAAATAAGATGCATCATTTATCCGTAAACACATGATTAATATAAAACATGAATAGGTACCAATGAACAGGAAACTGGCAAGATGGCAACCACACGAAGCTAAATCCTCCATCACTAATGTGATGAGAGCACACTATAGCCGTTGGTCTCAAACACGCAAAGTCACGAGAGCCAACTAAATATATATATATATACATACACATATAACTAGACAAGACCACGGCCGCAGAACCGGGTAGCGGGACATGCGGGAACCCAGATTGCAACTGGCAGAAGAAAAAGTGGGACCCTAAGTCCATGGATCAAGCCAACAAAGTCGTCCAAGCTTAGTGGTACTGACACATAGGTTACACAAAGAAATCATAACATATACATAAATATAAGTGTATAACACCCAAACAGGCTGAACAGGGTGCTCATGGGCACATATATCACATCGAGATCTTGTCATACATATACAGGGCTAGCAGAACACACCAGGAGTATATATCAATAGTTTAAAGCAAAACCGGTAATGACACGTGAAAATGGAAGAGTACATAAGTAATGCAGGTAAAATAAAACACCAATGGATTTCCATATACTTCCGGACCATATATTAAGGATTCAAGATTTAAATCGATGTGTATAAGGGTTTCATATGTCAATTCTGCCATTGGCTTGGTACTCTAGAAGATCCAGGACATTTCCGAGCACCCTATGCACATTGGCAAGTCAAAAGTCCTCAATACATTTCCGAGATGGGGTTTCTTTCTCAATCAAACTCCATACATCACCTCCTAGATCTCACCATTGCATTAGGGCTCCAAACAAACCTCCACAAACCTTAAAACACCCTTTTTAATGTTTCCATGGTAGACCCAGGCCATCAGCACAGTTGGCTCGAGCGGACCAAAAGTTCGCTCGAGCTAAGGGCTCTCTGGGGAGGGGTTTGCTCGAGCGAACTGGACCTGGACTGGTTGGCTCGAGCGACCAAAAGGTTGGCTCGAGCCAACTGGTCTCTAGAAGGGGTTGGCTCGAGCGAACTCTGTCAGAAGATAGATTTCTGATGTATTTCGAGTTTCTTTCCTTCCTCCTCTTGCAAACCCCTTTGAGCCTCAATCCTTCTACATGAAAGAGGGACTCATACCCCTCTAAAACACACTTATTCCTCCATCAAAGCATCCCACAAAATGCATCAAATCATCTCCCTTTCATCCACATTCATCATAAGAGAAACCAAATCATCCATGGAATCCATATGTAAAAAATCAAATGTATGCATATCCAAGAGACTGACAAAAGAGGGGACTCATCAATATGCCACTCATCAATATGCCATTTCGAAATCCATAGAAATCATTGCAAGAAGCGTAGATAAGACAAGAGAAAAAGCACCAGAACCCGTCATAAAAATCGAGATTTCTCAATAAACTTGTTAACATTAAAACCAATCTATTCATCCACTTGCCTTGGCCTCCAAGCTAGCAAAACAAGCTCCTAATCCACTTCCAAGCCAAAGATCTCCAAGCCACACAAAAACCCCCAAAAACAACCCGTTTAGAGCCCTAAATGGTCAAAACAATGAACAAGAATGAGAGCTTCCAATAATGAAAATGGAGACTCTCTAGGGCTAAGAACACAAAACTAGAAGGTGAGGGTGATTGCTACTTGTAAGGTCTTCAAATGGAAAGAGCTTGCTCCAAATGAACCCTAGGATGGGCGCTCTTCTCTACAAATGATATCAATGGAAAGCCTTCAAGATGAGGAAGAAGATGATGAAGCCTCATTCTCCATTTGGCAAGCGTTTGTAGTGGATTGGAGAGGAAAAAATAAGAAGAAACAAGAAGAAGCAAGAAGAGACCCTAGAGTGTGCTGGAGCACTCTTCCACAACGAATTTGACAAGAAAAGAGTGAAGTGAAGATGGGTCCTCTTTATATAGGGAGTGGAGATGGGTCCTACCACTGGCAAAGCTTGTCAGGCTAAAACATGTGTTTTCGGGCCTCAAATGAGTTTGACGAATAAGGGAAAAATTCGTCAAAAAATCTATTTTCCGAAAAATATATATTTGAAGGGATTTGGAGATATCAAAATTTGTGTCCAGATTTTATTTGAAAAGATTGTTTTGCCCTTGAAGTTGGAAAAGTCGGGTTTCGGGGTCTCAAATGGAGACGAAGTAAACAGAAAAGTTGTAAAGGTTAACAAGATCAGTCAAATGGAGCTAAAACACGAATTCTCAGAATCACGGATAATCCCCATGCTCACGCAAATTCGCTAAAAAGACTCTCCAAGTGTCTCAATAAATAAAAAAGGCTCTAAAAAATCCCCAAAGTATTCTAATCCCAAACCTAAACAAAATATACTAATCTCACTTAGAGCTAACTCACGACTTAATTAGTGCTAATCGTAGTTGCTCGGGTTGGGTCTTACACCCTCCATTCTTTACAATATACGAACCCCCCCTTCTCTCATTCTCTTCGTTCTCCCTCCTACGATGTGCTGCCACCGTCGTCGGACGCCATCATCACCACCGCCGACCATCTCTTTCTCACTCTCTCATCCATCTCATCTCCCATCCATCTCTCTCCCTCTTCCAAGCTCACTGCCGCCCCATCTCTCTCTCTTTTTTTTTTCTCTTCTCCCTCCTCACTCTTCGCTGCAGCCAGACTCCAAGCACGTCGGCGATCACCACCACCAAGCTCTTCTTCTCCCCTCTCTTCTCCACTCTCTCATGTCATCTCCATCATCCATCTCTCCCTCACCTGGCCATGCCGCTCCACTGTCCCGGAACCGCTTAATCGTCATCGGCGACCATCACCATCACTGTCGGCCACCATCAAACCCACCTCTATGTTCCCTATTTCACTTCTCTATTTTTTCCCATTTCCCCCTTCACTGTTTCTCTCTTTCTCTCCACTCACTATCAACGTGAGTTGATTTTCCCCCACCCATCTCACCATTTCACACTCTCCCTCTCTCTAATTCTCTCTTGTTCTCTCTTTCTTGTTCCATTCTTTCTTTCTTCCATTCTGTCTTCTCCTTCTTGCATCCAATGGACCACCACGACCCTCCATCACCACTAATTTTGTGGGCCACAAATGAAGTGGGCCCCATAACCTCTGATCATCTCGCGTGGACCCCGCGAGCTTCTCATCCTCAATTTCAAGCCACCATTCCACTCCCTTCACTATTTGGTAAGCTCCCCTTCCCTTAGGTTTGGGTTAATATACTTTGGGTGTAGAAATGTGATAAGATAGCTTAGAGCTTTCCTTCTTTTAGTTTATATTTTATTTTAGTTTCATTTGTATTTATCCCTTAGGTTTGGTTTGTTGGGCTTTGAGCTGTGCATATTTATTTGGGCATTTTCAACCAAAGGCAAGTAGATATTTATATATATGCTTGGATATGTTTGTCTCTCCTTTGATGATGATTGATGATTTTAGATGACCACATGCTCATTGATACCTTAGATTTTTGAAAACATGTTATACTAATAGTTTATATGTTTAATGAATGGATTTCTTAATTGGATGGGATCGATTGGACTTATGATTTGGGAGAATGGTCTATTGTCATGGAAGGGCTAGGCCCTTCATATTGACTGATTACATCTTCAGGATTTTGGAAAGGGTTTCCACCCATTTCACTTCAGCTACAGAACTGAGGTCTGTAACTGTAGTGTATTCGGTCGACTGGCCACACACAATCAGTGCTCCCTGGAGCCTGATGAAAAACACTGTGCACTTCATTTGTTTACAACTTCGGTCGACCTGACTGGGTCGGATCGACCAGTATTCGTGTGGATGTCGACCGGCCAAGGGCTGGGTCGACCGGATGAATTGCAGGTCTTTTGGAAGGGGCCTTTTACCCTATTTGGATAGACTTAGGTGGAACTGACTACCCTTTTTGGACTCATTTGACTATGTGTGAGGATGTTTTGAGCCAACGTCTTCACGGTTATTCCGGTTGCATCGGGATTCAACCTATCTCATTCTTGAACGGTATGAGACAACGGGATACCCCCCCCCCCCCTTTTATCTATGCACGAAGGTTGTTCGTTCGTTTACTGAGTAGGGATGTACGATGCTTCGAGATTAACATTGTACTTAGGACTGGATTGTCTATCGCTTATGAATCCGAATTGGACCGTTTGGTACCTTCTGCATGAAATGTCCATGCTCATCAGCTTCGTTATTTTGATTTGTTTGGGATCACTGAACGAATTAGATGATGAACTGAGGATCCTTTTGATAGTTCCGTTGTTATGAAGTTTGTTGTAAGTGTTGAGGCTATGCGGCTTTTGATTGTAAAAGCTTGTTGAGAACTACCTATGATGATGATGTTTAAAGAAGTTTGATGATTTTGGCTTTGATTTGATGATGGAATGTACTTTTCTTTTGACTGATGAATCTTGTTCATGCAAGAAAGCCTAGTCCCTCACTATTGTATGTTTTGGACTCTTGTGTCAGGCACCACTCAGCTGTTAACATCCAACACAGCTGAGTCACCACCTGTGGGAGGACTTTTGGCCTTCTGCAGTTCGGATATTTTATATTTTAGATGGATGTACACCATTGGATACCCATTTTGAAAAGAATGTTATGCATTCTTATGATCAGAATGTTAAGCATCTCATATGATCTTGTATATCAGCCACTCTGATTTTTTCTGCATATCTATTGATGTTTTATATATATATATATATCTGCCTGCCGACCGGTCGTGTTCTGATGTTGTGCTTGGTGATAGGTACTGGGGTACAATTACCTTTGAAAATTAAAGTGGAGGCGTCGCTTCATGCAATTTAGCCTGATGGTGAGTACAAGTTGTGTGTCGACGGTATTATCGTCGTGACCAGCACACGAGTGCCTTCATACTTTGGTTAGTTCGTATTTATTCTCTTTTGGCTTAGGTTTTTATAGAAGCCATGTATTATATAACAATTTTGCTAAACTTAAACTATAGAAAAGAAAGATGTGCATACTCTGAAATGTTATATTGTACAATTTATTTATTATGATGTTCCGCTGTGGTTTTACCCGAGGAAATATTTATACGCCTCACCGCGGACTTCGATCCTATGGACATGATTGGGGCCAGGGTAACATTTGATTAATGTTGGAAATATTTTTAATTTAGCCCCTAATCTCACGCATAACCCCGGTTTCACGTTTGGAGGAGTGACAACCTGTATTATTCACTGTTTACAAATTCTCTATTAATAAAGCATTCATTCACAAATGCATCAAACGGCGTCTTATCACCCTATGACACAGTTATGTACAGTCAATTGAATTTCTCTTCACATCACAATGTTTACAAAGTTTATCCTTTTCATAATCATAACCAAATCATATGAACAAAACATGGTTACAAATTATCCATTTCACATCACCTGCATTTATTCACAGTTTACGAGTTCTTCATTGATGTAGCTGTAAGTGCCTAAAAAATTATGGACTTTGAATCAGGGATTAGGGCCCCTGTCCTGAGTGGTTTGGATGGAGATAATCGTGGCTCCGGTTAAACCTGAAGAGGAAGAGAGGAAAACACGTCAGAGGACCCTGGCTGTGGCAACACAAGGCTCTCCGATGCTTAAGTCAATTCAGGGACTGAATAAGGGAGATGGAGAGAAAATTGCAGAGTAAGTCTATGCGTTATGGGTTGCGTACCTAGAATGGAGATGGAGATGCTATTTATAGGAGATGGGGATGTCTTGTGTGGGTTGTGTTCCAAGATGGGCCTGCCACTCGAGTGGCCCTGTCCACTCAGCCCACAATTCATTAAATGCTTGTCTCACCTACCCATGCCTCATTAAATGCCAATCTTATCGACCAGGCGGTGGTTTGACTTTTGGGCCAGGTCCCATCGGGCCTGGCCTGGAGCCATGCTTTGGGGGGGCCTAGTTGCTCTGTATAATGCCGTTTTTTGTCAGGAATGATGAGTCGCAGGGCACGCCTAGCACGTGCCTCCATCCTGTCAACAGTCTCATCGGCGTTGTCAAATCTGCCGTTGCGAGTCGATGTACGATGTCCCGTGCCACCTGACCTCGAGGGCGTTCATCTCGGCGAGTGCCGCGACCCTCAGCCGCGGTCCGTCTGGCCGAGGGGAGGCATGATAAGCTGTCTTAAGACCAGGACTAGCTCTGATCTCGGCTTAGTGAAATCATCCCCAACACAATGTCCCCCAAACTTTTGAGCTCTTAGAGTATCCCAACTCTTTGAGGTCGGAAGCTGACAAAGGACTCGTAGAAGGAATGCCGAGATGTGGCGTGCCGCGCTTGCCCCTGCGTCGGATCCGAAGGAAGCCCAAACGGCTTGTGGTTTTGAAATCCCATTAATGCCGCGCAGTCCATGCTTCCTTATCTCTATCACTGTCGCTCGGTGTCCAAGGCATTAAATGGCGCACGGAAAATAGGCTGGCGCTTCCACGTGTCTCCTTTGGTTTGGCTGGCCCGTCTTTTCATGGCGGCGCGCCCAGCGAAAAGACGCGCCTTCTTTGAAATTCGAAAAGGTGCAACGATTCGGCGCTCTATTTTTAGCTATACGTAGGGGGCGCCCCTTTTTCTTCTTCTTCCTTCCTTATCTTTATTTTCCAGAACTCTCTTTCTCTGCTTTGCTTTCGCTTCCAGAGCTTTCTTCCTCGTTTTCGCTTTCGCTTCCAGAGCTCCCTTCTTCCCTCCCTGCTTTCGCCTCCCTGAACGAGAGAGACTGCTGCAGAGATTTCCCAGACTTTTCGCCGGAGGGAGGTGCTGCTAGGGTTCTGCTCTCGCTGGCCTGACCATTATTCTGCTGTTGACCTTTTCGTAAGTCTTCTTCCCTTCATTCATGTTTCATCCTGTTTCATCCTGTTTCTTAGGGCTCTGTCTAGGGTTTTCCCTTGCTTCCAGCATATTCTTTCCTTCTTCTAGTTTCTTTATTTGAGAGATAGGTATTTATAGTCACTGGATAGAGTCTGAGAGGGGGTTAGCTGACCTTAGGGTAGGTATAACATACCAGATGGGGTCCAAGTCATAGCGGCCCCTCCTGTTGCCCATATTCTTGGTGACTTTTACAACGGCTGGATGCCGTTCCCCCTAGTAGCCGTAATCGAGGGCGGGGTTAGGTTTCCCCTTCGCCCTCTACTTAGGGAATGCCTCAGGGCATGGAACCTCTGCCCCTGCCAACTGATGCCCAACAGTTTCAAGATCGTAATGGGCACGGATGCGCTCAATACGATCCTGGGCATTGGTCTCGGCGTCCACGATATCGAGGATGCCTATGACATATGCAAATCCGGGAAGGATATGTATTACCTCGGCATCAAGCCGGGTCGGAGGCCATTTGTGCAAGCCCTGGAGGATTCCAATAAGTACGCCGGGGACGACCGTTTGATGGTTACGGGCACCTGGGAGTTCAGTGATGACGAGCCCATTGCGGAGAGATTTTTCAAGATTCCCCATCACTTCGGTACCCCTCCAAGTAATTACAGTCCTAGCACGCCTCTTTATATTTTCTGTTTCTTTTGTATTGCCAGGCTCATGCTCTTTGTTTACTCTGCAGGTGTTCGTCAGAGGAAGGCGACTGCTGGCCGAGACGGCTGGAAACTGAACAAGCCTTGGATCCAGGCCATGGAGAGCTACCACGGCCACGAGGACAGGTCGGCGTGGAAGCTGCTGGGGTATAAGCCCAGGTACCACGGCTACAAGAACAAGAAGTATATCTCTCACTGCACGCAAGCCGCGACGGAGGTAGAGGAGGAAAGTAGAGGGGAGGAAGAGCAGACCGCAGCTGACTCTGAGGGCCGTGCCGCATCCAACTCTGAGACCTCCACCTCGGGATCCGAAGAGGATAACGCCGAGACGATCGGAAGGATCGTTCTATCATCAGAGATTGACTCAGAGGAGGCAATGGAGAGGACCCGCCCGAAACTGGTCTTCAAAAACCTCAAGGCCCTGCCCGTGGGAGGCAGAGGTCGGGGTGCCGCGTCTTCTTCTTCTCGCACGCCCTCTTCGTCGAGCACGCCTTCTTCTTCTACCGCGGCTCCTCCTGCGCAGACTCCGATGCCGCTCGCCGTGACCGGACCGGAACTCCCGTAGTCACCTCCCCCCTGACCGCGCAGGGGGATGACCAGGCCAGAAGAAGGGGCCAGGGTTGAAGGCTCGGCGGGGGAGTCTTCGGCAGCCGGAATGTCGATGCGGGCTTCTCCTGCCCCTTGGAGGCCGAGCTTCATGCTCCAGCCCGGGAAACCGATGACGGTAGAGGACCGTCTCTCCGGAGGACAGCTGGTGATTGCCTGCCTGGGGAGTGCCTGCGCCTTGCCGCGGGACATGGAGAAATATGACGAGATGGACGATATCTTAGAGGAAGACCTTGGAGGAGGGTCAGGCGAGGGTGAGGGAGTACGAGGAGACGCACCGATCCCTCTTCGCCGAGCTCGACAAGGTGAAGTCGGATTTTGACTTCGTCAAGAGGAGGGAAGCCGAGCTGGAAAGGAGGATCGCCGACCTCGAGAGGTAGAAAGCTGAACTTGAGTTCAGAAATCAAGCCGAGGTCAGTGCTGCCTTCCAGGACGGCGTTGACGTGGCGGGCGAGGAGTATGCGGCGCAGGTCGACAATATACGAGTCTCAACCTGGGAGATGGGGTGGAAGGCGGCTCTCGAGAAGGCTGGGGTCCCCAGGGATCATCCTGCATACATGAGCCCGGATGAATATCTGCGCTCAGACACTGAGCCGACCCCCGGGGTCGAATCTGGGAGGGACCCCGCTGTCGAGCCGGAACTGGAACTCCCCCATCGACGACTGAGGCGCCTGCTGCTGCCGTGACTCCAGCCGTGGCTTCCACCTCTGAAGCCCCTCCTACTGCCGCGACTCCAACCACCGCCGCGACTCCTACTGCGGATGGCGTCGTGCCTGCTGTGTGAAGCCCCTCGGCCGCTGCTTTCCTTTTTCTTTTTGATGTAATTGTTTTCTTTTTTGCTCAGGCGCATGGCGCCCTCTATGTAAGGAACTTGATCTTTTTTAATGAAAACTCATTTGCTTTGAATGAAAGCCTTTCTTTGCGTCTATTCTGTGTTCCTCTTTTCTTGCACTTTTGTTTGATCTGAATGTGCCGAGTGTTTCGCTTCGGCTATATGGCCGAGTTCCCCATACCTTAGGAAACCCGCTATCGATTAGCCGCGCTCAGTAGCTGTAGCTCCTAGAATGCGATGTAGGGCCCCCAGGGCACTGAGTGTTATGATGGCGAATGAATGGTGTTACCAAAAAGTAGAAAGAAAATTTCGTACAAGTATATGAGCTCGGTAAGTGCCGAGCTTCCTTAGTCCGGGATCAGATTGTTTAGGATAGTTGCCCAGCGACTAGGTGTGCAAGTAAGGCGATCCCTCTGGATCTTCGCCATGGGCCACGCTGGCCATCTGGCGCGAGGGCCGAGATGCCCTTATCGCACAAATGGAGATGCCCCCCTCGCTCTTCACCAGGGGCCGTGCTGGCTATCTGGCGCGAGGGCCGAGATGCCCTTGTCGCACGAATGGAGATTTCCCCCTGGCTCTTCACCAGGGGCCGTGCTGGCTATCTGGCGCGAGGGCCGAGATGCGCTTATCGCACGAGTGGAGATGTCCCCCTGGCTCATCACCAGGGGCCGTGTTGGCTATCTGGCGCGAGGGCCGAGATGCGCTTATCACACGAATGGAGATGTTTTCTGCCGAGCTGGAGAGGGCGAAGTCATTCCTTTGCCGATTTTATTTTCGAAGCTAGGATGACCCCGCGCACTGCTGCCGAGCCGGAAAATTGCGGTATTGCCGAGGTTCTTGACTTAGAAAAGTGCGAGAAACTTCTGAGAAGAAATGTTCTTCATTGACTTGCATAAACTGAGTACATTTCAAAAGTAAAACTTTTTGAGGTGCGAGGCGTTCCATGGTCGTGGCAGTTGCTTGCCATCCATATCCTCGAGTTTGTATGCGGACCGGCCAGCAATCGAGACTACTTTGAATGGGCCGCGCCATTTTGGAGCCAACTTGCCTTGGTTCGGATCCTTGTCCGCAGGCAGTGCCTTCTTCAGGACCAGCTCTCTGACAGAGAACTTCCTTTCCCGAACTCTCTGATTGTAATCTTTTACGAGCCGTTGCTGATAGGCCGCTAAATGGATGGACACTGCTTCTCTGCGCTCTTCGGCCAGATCCAATCCCAGGGTCAGGTTTTTCTCGTTCTGGCTTTGGTCAAAAAGTTCGGACCTGAGTGTTGGAAGGCCGATCTCAAGCGGGATCACGGCTTCCATTCCATATGCCAAGGAGAATGGAGTTTCCAAAGTGGAGCGCCTCGGGGTGGTCCTGTACGCCCACAGAACACTGGGTAACTCTTCCACCCATCTCCCTTTGGCCCCGTCGAGTCTCTTTTTGAGTCCATCAAGGACCACTTTGTTGGAGATCTCGGCTTGGCCGTTGCTCTGGGGGTAGGCTGGAGTCGAGTAATGGTTCCTGATGCCGAGCTCCTTGCAGAAGTTTTTGAAGAGGCTGGAGTCGAATTGGGTCCCGTTGTCCAAGACCAAGATTCAAGGGATGTCGAACCTCGTGATGATGTTCTTCCATACGAAGTTTTTGGAGTCCCGCTCAGTGATGGAAGATAATGCTTCCGCCTCTATCCACTTGGTAAAATAATCAGTGGCCACTATCATCCACCTCTTATTCCCTGGAGCTCGGTGGAGGGCCCTACGATGTCCAGCCCCCATTGGGCAAAGGGCCACGGGCTGGAGAGTGGGCTTAGATCCTGTGCAGGTTGATGGAGGTTGTACGAGAACTTCTGGCACTTCTCGCATTTCATAGTGTACATCTGTGCGTCCTTCTGCATGTATGGCCACCAGTATCCTTGGCTTATAGCCCGGTATGCTAGTGACCTTCCTCCGATGTGACTTCCGCAGACGCCTTCATGTATCTCGAAGAGGAAGTCTTCAGCTCGGCTCGGGTGGACGCACTGGAGATAAGGACCTGTGAAGGACTTTCTGTACAGTTTTCCTTCTGGAGAGAGCCAGAACCGGGCTGCCCTTAGCCTGATTTTGTGAGCTTGAGCTTTGTCCTCAGGGAGTTGGTCGTCCTTGAGGTACGCGATGATGGGATCCATCCAACTGGGCCCGAGATCGATGCACATGATTTGCCGTGGTGGGCGAAGCTCTATACTTGGCGATGTCAGTGAGCCTACTTCCACAGTCCTCTTTCTTCCAGCTTCGTCGGCGGAAGCTAGGTTGGCGAGTGCGTCGGCATGTGAGTTAGAATTTCTGCCAATCTGTCTGACTTCTGCTTCCGGGAATTGAGAGAGGAGCTTCTTGGCGAGGGTCAAATAGGCCGCCGTTCTATCGTCGCGAGCCTGGTAATCTCCAGTGAGCTGGCTTGTCACCAACTGTGAGTCACTGAAGACCACCAGCTGTTGAGCTCCGAGAATCTTGGCACTATTCAGCCCTGCTAGCAATGCTTCGTATTCTGCCTCATTGTTTGATGCTCTGAAGTCAAGTGTCAGGGCCTGCTCAATGACTAGCCCTTCTGGAGACTGGAGAACTACGCCGACGCCAGCCCTCCTAGAGGTAGAGGACCCGTCAACGAAGACCTTCCAAGCCGAATCACGAAACGTATTCTGAGATTGCTCGTAATCAGTCCCCGAGACTAAGTCATCATGCCCTCTGCCCCCCAATTCGGGGTCGAGTGGGCTCGGCGTCGAACTCGGTGAAGTGAACTCCATGATGAAGTCGGCCAAAAATTGCGCTTTGATCGCCGTCCTGGGTTAGTATTGGATGTCGTACTGTCCCAGCTCCATGGCCCATCTTAAAACTCGTCCGGAAAAGTCGGCCTTCCGGAAGACAGACTTGAGCTGGTGCTCAGTAACCAGCACGATCGTGTGGGCTTGGAAATAGTGTGAGAGCTTCCGAGAGGCACTGACGAGGGCCAGTGCGAGCTTCTCCATCTACAAGTATCTGGTCTCGGCGTCGAGGATGATCTTGCTTGTGTAGTAAATGGGCTTCTTCTGCCCTTCGTTTTCTCTGACTAGTACTGAGCTCACAGCATGATCCGAGACCGCCAAGTACAAATATAGTGCTTCTCCTTTCTTCGGGGTTGACAACAATGGAGGTGAGGCCAGGTAAGCTTTGAGCTCTTAGAGAGCCGAGTCGCACTCCGGGGTCCATTCGAACTTCAGGTTCTTCTTCAGCAGCTGAAAGAAAGGACGACATTTGTCGGAGGACCTGCTGCTGAAGCGGTTGAGAGCGGCGGCCATGCCAGTGAGCCTCTGGACCTGCTTTGTCGTCGACGGGCTTTGAATTCCTAGGATTACGGAGATTTGATCTGGGTTTACCTCGATGCCCCGTCTCATGACGAGGCTCCCTAAGAACTTGCCAGAACCGACTCCAAAGGCGCATTTGGAGGCGTTTAGCTTCAATCCGAACTTCCGGAGAACGTCGAACACCTGGCCGAGGTCCGTCAGATGGTCGTGAGACTGTATGGACTTGACGACCATGTCGTCAATGTACACCTCGACTGTTCTGCCGAGCTGGTCTCGGAACATCTTGGTGACTAACCTCTGGTAGGTTGCTCCTGTATTCTTCAGTCCGAACGGCATCACCTTGTAGCAGTAGGTACCCCTAGGAGTGATGAATGCCATTTTCTATTCGTCTGGCCCGTACATGGGTATCTGGTGATAGCCGCGGTAAGCGTCGAGGAAGCTCATCCTGTCATGGCCGGCAGTGGCATCGATCATTTGGTCGATCTTTGGGAGTGGAAAGTAGTCTTTGGGACACGCCTTGTTAAGGTCGGTGAAGTCGACACAGACTCTCCACTTTCCAGTCTTCTTTTCTACTACCACGGTGTTCGCCAGCCATTTCGGGTACTGGATCTCCCTGATGGCGCTTGCTTATAGCAGTTTCCCCACTTCTTCGACCACGGCCGCAGATTGCTCAACTCCAGATATTCTTGCCTTTTGGACCACAGGCTTGACTTGAGGGTCCACGTTCAGCCTGTGGCTCATGACCTCAGGGTCCACGCCAGGCATTTCCTGTGGGGTCCAAGCAAAGACCTCTCTGTTTTGCAACAGGAAGCTAAGCAGCTCGGACCTCTCCAGCTCGGTGAGCTGACTCCCAAGCAGGAAGTACCTCTCGGGATCGCTGGGGTCGATCCTGACCTCGGTGAGATCTTCAATGCTCTTTTCTTCTGGATCGCGGCCAAATCTATCCAGTTCAGCCTCCAGTTCTGCCATATGTACTTGCTTTGGCTCTTCCTCGCCGGGCATGACGGCCATCATGCAACGTTTGGCCATTTGTTGGTCACCCTCGACTGTGACCACCTCAATCCTACCATCCCACTCCAGAGGGAACTTGAGCTTCTGATGGTAGGAGGAGGGAACAGCTTCTATTTGGTGCAGCCAACTCCTCCCCACTATGGCATTGTAGGGGGATGGCGCATCTACGACAAGGAAGTCAGCCATCACTGATGCACCTCCGACTTGGACTTTGAGGGAGACTCTTCCCTTTGGATACACGGGCTTCACGTTGAACCCTATCGGGGGGTCCGCGCTTCTTGGAGATCGTCTTCGGTGAGCCCCATCTTGGTAAAGCAGTCAAAGTAGAGGATCTCGGATGAACTGCCGGGGTCGACGAGAATCCTCTGCACCTTGCAGCTCTCCAGCTTCAGGGTCATAATCAGCGGGTCATTGTGGGGGAGCTGGACTCCTTCCAGGTCCTCGTCTGAGAACCAGATCTTTGGCCTCTCCTTCCGAGCTTTCTTGGAGGCTGGTCCGAGCTCGGCCGCCATGACCTGCTTCCCATGGGAGGCCCTCCTGGCCTCGGCACGGGCCTGGCTGCTGTTTTGCTTAGCGGGGGCCAGGTGAATGACGCTTATGATTCTCTCCGACTCGTCGCTGTCATGACTCTCCTCGGCTCGGCGCCGAGGTCGCTCATTGCTTCTGCTGTCTGCTCCCTTGCAGTACTCCTTCAGGTGCCCGTCCTTGACGAGCCTCTCGAGATGGTCTTTGAGAGAGTAGCAATCCTTAGTATTATGCCCGTTCTGCTTGTGGTAAGCGCAGAACCTGTTTTGATCTCTCTTGGAGGGGTCGCTCTTCATGGGTTGCGGCCATTTAAAGTACGGCTTCCCTTGGATCTTGTCCAGTATCTGGTGAATCGGCTCTTTGAAGACCGCATTGACCCTTTCGGGCGAAGAGTAGGATGGTCTGTGTCTCTTGCCCCCTCCCGAAGTGTGAGTCGAGGCTGACGACTGGCCATCCGAGTGGTGGTCTCGGCTCATCTCTTCTCTGCGGAAGGTTCTCTTTTCCCTTCCGGAGGTTCGATCCTCCTGCCGGGACCGATCCTCCTGCCGCGGTCGGTCTTCCTGCCGAGACCGGTTCTCATTCCGAGACCGGTTCTTGGAGACGCCAAAACTCTCGTTGGCCCGCGCCTCGTTCTTGCTCGATGTATTTGTTCACCTTGGCCATAAGGGCTGTTACGGAAAGGATAGGGTTTCGGACGAGCTCTTTCCGGAGCTCGTACCCTGGCAGGAGGGCATGCTGGAAGGACTTGGTCGCGACATCTTCAGAGGAGTTGTCGATTTGGCTATAAACCGTCCAGAATCTCTTCGCGAATTGAGTGACGCTTTCACTCCACCTCATTCTGAGGGCCATAATGTCACTATCAGTCTTTGGGATGACTCGGTGCGCCTGGAATTTCCCCAGGAAGGAGTCCCGCAACTGAGGCCAGTTCGTGATCGACCCTTCCGGGAGCGCACAGAACCATTTGAGGGGGAGATCCCCCAGGCTGGAGGAGAAGACTCTACAGTTGAGGTGCCCGACGTCACCCCAGACAGACAGTTTTTGGGTAAAATGTCGGAGATGTGCTGCTGGGTCCGAGGTTCCGTCATAGAGGACGAACCTTGGGACGCTGAACTTCTTTGGGAGGGGATAGTCGTTGATTTCTCTGGAGAAAGGAGATGAGTCGAGGCCAGCGAAGTCGGGGACGTCTAGCTGGTTCTGAGCCAGCCCTGCCTCCTTCAGGGTGCTCTGGATGGCCTGCTTGACCAGGTGGTCAATCAGTGCCTTCTGATCTCCCGCTTCTGATCTCGGCATTGACCTCCTGTCAATGTGGTTATGGTAGGAACTCCCAGCGTGACTCCGTTCGCGGCTTTTCTCGTTCAGATGTTCTCTCAAGTCCCTGCCGGTGACGGGATCCTTTCTGCCTACGAGGTCACCACCCACGGGGACGGTCTCCTTCTCCCGGAGCTGCTGCCTGAGCTGGCGGATAAGATCGTCCTTCTCCTGGAGAGCGAGGTTCTGAGCCCTGATTGCCGCCTGAGCGGGGTTGGCTCTGTCGTCTTCGTGGTTCGAGCGGCGTTCGGATCGGCGTGACCCCGCCGCTGCCAGGGCTTTACCCTTCGAGAAGCGCTCCTGCAGGGGAGCATTCAGCCGCGGTGGGCTCCCCATCTCTAACGGGGACGAGGCAGACTCAGTGTGGTAACTGTCCACCTCTGCGGCCTCCCCTCTCGCGTTGCGCTCCTCTGGATGGGACACATAGGGCAACGGTCCAGGGAGAACCAGTGGCCCTGGAGGGAGGGACTTCGCGTGCTCTCCGCCTCTTTTGTTTCTCGGAGCCATGGCGATTGGAAAAGTTTTGAGAAAGGTTTTGGGAAAGGTTTTTGGGTATGGGTTATTACTTTTCCACAGACGGCGCCAATTGTAAGTGCCTAAAAATTACGGACTTTGAATCAGGGATTAGGGCCCCTGTCTTGAGTGGTTTGGATGGAGATAATCGTGGCTCCGGTTAAACCTGAAGAGGAAGAGAGGAAAACACATCAGAGGACCCTGGCTGTGGGCAGCACAAGGTTCTCCGATGCTTAAGTCAGTTCAGGGACTGAATATGGGAGATGGAGAGAAAATTGCAGAGTAAGTCTATGCATTATGGGTTGCGTACCTTAGAATGGAGATGGAGATGCTATTTATAGGAGATGGGGATGTCTTGCGTGGGTGAGTTCCAAGATGGGCCTGGCCACTCGAGTGGCCCTGTCCACTCAGCCCACAATTCATTAAATGCTTGTCTCACCTACCCATGCCTCATTAAAGGCCAATCTTATCGGGCTAGGCGGTGGTTTGACTTTTGGGCCAGGTCCCATCGGGCCTGGCCTGGAGCCATGCTTTGGGGGCGCTAGGGGCGCACGTGCTCTGTATAACGCCGTTTTGTCAGGAATGATGAGCGCAGGGCACGCCTTAGCACGTGCCTCCATCCTGTCAACAGTCCCATCGGCGTCTATCAAATCTGTCGTGCCGAGGTCGGTGTACAATGTCCCGTGCCACCTGACCTCGGGGGCACTCATCTCGGTGAGTGCCGCGACCCTTCAGCCGCGGTCCGTCTTGGCTGAGGGGAGGCATGATTAAGCTGTCTTAAGACCAGGACTAGCTCTGATCTCGGCTTAGTGAAATCATCCCCACACAGTAGCATTCATTCAAAGAAGCATCAGCAACATCTCAGCACCCCATGACATAGTTTAAAGAATCAACCAGTCACAAATCAACAATTAGAAGTCTACAAGTTTACAAAATAACCATTAAAAGGTGGGTGTAAAATGAGCAATACAAATTTACACCTGGACGGTTGCAACAATTCATTTCAATTAACTAATCCTATTTTGATATAATTCCCACTTTATGTTGTACTTTTGGACCACTATTTTCCATTTGCAGTACATGATGTCCTGCTTTGTGAAGGCAATTGTGTGATGGAGGATGACATGCTCTACAAATGCCATTACAAAGAAACCGCAGTCATGTTTATTCTCTTGTACAAGAATTTTCATGATGCAATCAACACCTTTTGTCAACATTTGGATCATAGCTACACCAATTTCTTCAAAAATATTAAACCTTTGTAGTAGTGAGATTGTAACAAAACAATCCATTCAAAGCGTCTCTGAATTTTAAGACAACATCAGATTACCTGTTAAGACTCTCTCCACTGTTACAAGCTCCATTAAATATAAATTCCATTCATATCGCAATAAAGCCTAGAAAGGTTTACATCCAGTGAGCTCCTTAAAAATTCAATTTCAAAACAGACAATCAGTCAAATCCACATTGGGTTGAAAAATCAGTCAAACTAAAGTCTACATTAAAAAAAGACCAACTAGGGGCGTAAACTGGTGCAGGCCACCTAGGCACGGCACGTCCAGCATGAAAAAATCCGTGCCCAAGCTGTGCTTGGCTTGTTGAGGCATTGACTGGGCCGGCCAGGCAAGACACAACCCCAAGGATGGGTTGTACTGGGCGAGAGAGCCTTGGGCCGTGACACGGCACGACATGGCTCAAGTCCTTAGTCGTGCCATGTCGTGCTTGACACAACAAATATATTAAAAAAAATCTATTCTTTTATAAATAAAATTTAAAACTTAAAATAACTAAAGATTTATATTTCATTTGCAAATTACCATCAATGTTTGGGATTTTATTTAAATAGTTTCAACCTTATTTCAAGTTGAGAACTCCTAAAAGTCCATAAAGTCCATTTCAATTTATATAAAGAAATTAAAAAATTAGAAGAGGCATGTAGGCCGACCCATGGGCGGCACGGCCCAGCACGGCATGACCTAAGGTGTGCTGTGGGCCACGCTGGGTCGACCCCTACTAACCCAGGCCTGGCCAAACCTATGAATTTTCATAGGCCAGCAGGACATGGCGCTGTCACGGCTGGGCCACCCTGAAAGCGCCCGCATGTCCCACTTTACACCCATAGTTTTAACACACAGTTGCAGTTCTACATTTCATTCCCATCAGTACCACATGCCACCACTGTACCATAATAATAATAATAATAATAATAATAATAATAATAATAATGCCCTGTGTAGGTGCACAAAAATTCACAGACCTGGGGGTAGTGTTTTTGAGACTTACTGAGGAGGATGGAGGCTGAAGCTCCTTGTTGATGATGGAAGAACCGCTGCCTGAGAACCTGGAAGAAGGGAAACAGACAGTCAGAGGACCCTGGCTGTGGCAGCGCAGGGCTCTCCGATGCCTAAGTTAGTGCAGGGACTTAAACAATGGGTGGAAAGGAAGAAGCGTGTGGTCTCTCTCCCTTGGCTTGGATCTGCTCTTGTGTTTATATAGAGGAAGAGAGGAGGTAAGGAGGTAGGAACTTATCCCATCATAGCCCTCCTTGTCAGATACTAGGGAGATACTATCACATCGTAGCCCACTTGTCATTAATTGTAGTCTCATCACAGCCCACTCTGTCCCCTTGGGCCTTATCCTGGCGCCTGGGCAGTGCAGCTGTGTCAGGGATTTCAGGGATTTGGGCGGTGCCCTAATCCTGTTGTATGTGGCTAACTGTGCATAGAGATACACCTGTCACCGAGATCGAAATCGAGGCTTATCAGGATGGGACACTGTACCGAAATGCAGAGCTCCAAGCACTTGCCGCGCGAGATGAGTCACTGTACCGAAATGGAGAGCTCCAAGCACTTGCCGAGATGGGACAAGCAACCGAGACCATCATTGGCCGAAACCAATCACTGGGGGCGCATGACCGAAACCAAGCCAAGCGAATAGGTTAGAGTTTAATCGTGCCAAGTTGTCACATCGGTACATAAAGAGTGCATAAACAATTCCTGAAAACTTTGCTTTTGGTTTCTTTAATATTATTTTCAACAAAAGTTCCCTCATGCTCGGACTCACAAGTTATGTGAGGCCAAAGTGCCAAGATGAGACTCGTTACTAGGGCGCGGCCGAGATCAAGGTGCCGAGATGGGACTCGTGTCGCTACCGAGATAAATGTGCCGAGATGGGACCCGTGTGCTGAGACGAGACTTATATGTACCGAGGTCGTGCTCTGGTTATCCCCCACACAAAGCCCCCAAGCTTTTGACCTCTTAGAGTTTTACTAATTCGTTGAGGTCGGAAGCTGAAAATGTCATGAGGACCTTTCTTCGTATTTACACCGGTTGCCGAGACCGAAATGGGAAACACAACCGCGACCAGCTGAGACCGATCAGGGACAGGCACATGGTTTAGAAATTGATAAAGAAAGGTACAGGCGTCAAAAATTGGCGCATAAAGAGTCATAAAGAACTCATACGGACTTGCTTTTGAGTTATTTAAAAATATTCTCAACAAAAGTTCCCTCATGCTCGGACTCACGAGTTCTGTGAGGCCAAAGTGCCGAGACCAAAGAACCCTAGGTGTATGAACCCGATGACAATCTCTTTGGCCGAAACAGCTTCACGCCTGGGTGGTATACCGACCCGAAGGCAGTCTCAATGGCCGAAATGGCTTCATGCCTGGGTGGTGTGTACTGACCCTGAGGCAATCTCATCAGTTGTCGAAATGGCTTCATGCCTGGGTGGTGTGTACCGACCCTGAGCCAATCTCATTAGTTGCCGAAATGGCTTCATGCCTGGGTGGTGTGTACCGACCCTGAGGCAATCTCATCAGTTGCTGAAATGGCTTCATGCATGGGCGGTGTGTTCCAACCCTGAGGCAATCTCATCAGTTGCCGAAATGGCTTCATGCCTGGGTGATATGTACCGACCCTGAGGCAATCTCCATGGCACTCTTCGAAGCTGACGGCGCCATCGAAACTAATGGTAGAAGATCGTGCTGTTGGACGGTAGAGGATCGTGCCATCGAAGCTAAGCGATGATAGGAGACATCTAGTTGCCTCCCGAGCTGGAGGAGACTTCGGGCGAGCTGGAGACATCTGCCGAGCTAGAGATGTCAGCCGAGCTGGAGACATCAGCCAAGCTGGAGACATCTACCGAGCTGGAGGTCGCCTGGTTACTTTCGTAGAGGTCAAAGCGTTCCACAGCTCGGGCTTCGTCCGCTTCTTGCATGACGAACCGGTTCACCCTGGGCATCAATGCCTTCATCGTGACCACAGGGTGCAAGGCCAAGTCTCTCCGAAGCTCGTTGCCTGGCAGAAGAGCTTGCTAGAAGGAGATGATTGCTATTGTATCTGAGGCGCTTTCGATTTGGCTGTAGACAGTCCAGAACCTTTTGGCGAACTGGGTGACATTCTCTGTGTGCTTCATTCTGAGGGCCATCAGGTCGGTGTGCGACCTCGGGATGGCTTTGTGAGCTTGGAACTTCGCCATGAAGGAATTCTGGAGCTGCTGCCAATTTGTGATTGATCCTTGCTGGAGTGCGCGGAACCACCTCAGGGGGAAGTCTCCGAGACTGGAAGAAAAGATTCTGCAATTCAGGTGACCGATGCTACCCCATATTGACATTCTCTGAGTGAAGTGCCGGAGGTGTGCTGCTGAGTCCGAGGACCCGCCGTAGAGGACAAACCTCGGAACGCTGAAATCTTTAAGGAGGGAGAAACTCTTGATTTCTAGAGAGAAGGGAGACGTGCCGAGATCGGAGTGGTAGGGTTCTGGCCGATCTCAGGTGAGATTGAGACCAGCTGTTTCCATGGTCTGCTGTACTATTCACCCGACTCGTCGGTTGAGCCATTCTTTCAGATGAGCATTGTCTCCTGATCCCTGCCTTCGTTTCTTCGAAGTTGAAGGAGATTGGGAGGATGGAGTTGAGGCCGCCTCTCCTTCCTGTAGCTGCTCCTATAGTTGACGAATCAGTTTGTCCTGCTCTTGGATGATAAGGCTTCGGGCCTTGACCCTCGCGAGAAGCGGGTTGTTTTCGCCGTCCATCTGATGACGGCGTTTGCCTCGTTGAGGATTTCCTCGTTGAAGGCTATCTCGCCGGGAAGGTGCTGTCACCCCCTTTGGAAATGAACCTGACTGAGAGTGCAAGCTTGCTGGCTCTTTTTCCCTTTCTGGTTTTTCGATGCATGGTGTTTGGGAAGATGACTTTTTATAGCCGTTTCCCACAGACGGCGCCAATTGTAAGTGAACAAAAATTCACAGACCTGGGGATAGTGTTTTTGAGGCTCACTGAGGAGGATGGAGGCTAAAGCTCCTTGTTGATGATGGAAGAACCACTGCCTGAGAACCTGAAAGATGGGAAACAGACAGTCAGAGGACCCTGGCTGTGGTAGCGCAGGGCTCTCCGATGCCTAAGTTAGTGCAGGGACTTGAACAAAGGGTGGAGAGGAAGAAGAGTGGCATACCAGCGTGTGGTCTCTCTCCCTTGGCTTGGATCTGCTCTTTTGTTTATATAGAGGAAGAGAGGAGGCATGGAGGTAGGAACTTGTCCCCTCATAGCCCTCCTTGTCAGGTACTAGGGAGGTACTGTCCCATCGTAGCCCACTTTTCATTAATTATAGTCTCATCACAGCCCACTCTGTCCCCTCGGGCCTTATCCTGGCGCCTGGGCAGTGCAGCTGTGTCAGGGATTTCAGGGATTTGGGCAGTGCCCTGATCCTGTTGTACGTGGCTAACTGTGCATAGAGATACACCTGTCACCGAGATCGAAACCGAGGCTTATTAGGATGGGACACTGTACCGAAATGGAGAGCTCTAAGCACTTGCCGCGCGAGATGGGTCACTGTACCGAAATGGAGAGCTCCAAGCACTTGCCGAGATAGGACAAGCAACCGAGACGATCATTGGCCGAAACCAATCACTAGGGGGCGCATGACCGAAACCAAGCGAAGCGAATAGCTTAGAGTTTAATAATGCCAAGTTGTCACATCCGTACATAAAGAGTGCATAAACACCGAAAACTTTGCTTTTGGTTTCTTTAATATTATTTTCAACAAAAGTTCCCTCATGCTCGGACTCACAAGTTCTGTGAGGCCAAAGTGCCGAGATGAGATTCGTTACTGGCGCGCGGCCGACATCAAGGTGCCGAGATGGGACTCGTGTCGCTACCGAGATAAATGTGCCGAGACGAGACTTATATGTACCGAGGTCGTGCACCGGTTATCCCCCACACACCCCGTAAAAAAGATCCAACTGAAGTACTGATATCTGAGTTCACAAAATATACACACTAAACAGTTTTTTTTCCCAGGAACCTATGGGCAATGTGGAAACTGTAATTCGTTGCAATTTTCAAATTTCGAGGACCCTACTACCTGGACAACTAGTAAGTGCTATTTTTTATTCTTCCAAAGTTACAGGAGACTGATCTATGCACCTTCGCATGGAGAGTTATTTCTTTCTTTTACAGCAGAGCCAGACCTTGTAGGCTTCCTCTGAAATATCTGTGTATTGGGTGAACTTTTTGTTCTTTAACACAAGCCATAAATATATATGTTTTTTTACTGCCTACTTGCATCCATCGTTTTATTTTTCTTTTTTCTTAAAAGGACATTTATTAACCAATGCAAAACAACAATAATAATCTGAAATTACCATTAACATCAATAGATAGTATCAACAAAAATCCTCAGATTGAGCAGGATAATTTACATCACTAGCATTCTTCCATTTGACAATATCATTCTCAATTTTTTTTTTCAATACCATTGTAACCTATGGATTGATGGAAAATCTTAACAAATTTTCATCAACCAAGACAACACCAATCAGAAGATAAAAGAAGGCCTAAAATATAGGCATTATTCAGAAATAAGGATTAAAAAAATGAAGAAAGGGGCCGTCCAAAAACGCAAGGGCGGCTGCCACCGGCACCCCTGGACGGTGACCGTGGCATGGAGACCCATTTTGGCATTTGTGTTGTTTGAGGGAGAAAGATGCAGAACATCAGAGAAGGTAGAGGGAACCACCGACGCTCTGGTTGTTTTTTTTTTTTTTTTTTTATCGCAACATAAAGCCCTAAAAAGGTAGTTTAGGAATCTTCAAAAAAACATTAAAAGAAAGCTGCTAAATGCACACACAATTTTTCTTTCCCCACACTGCTTCGTTGTACCGCCACCTTAAGAAAAAAATTACCAAAATTACTTTCTACCCACCCATATTTCCTAAACTACTATAACATCTACTCTCTTAACATCTCTCTAGACTCCATCTCTCTCCCTCTCCCTGCCCGTCGCTGACCCTTGCCCTCTACCTCTCCCCCACTCCTTGTCTCTCTCCGTTTTTCTCTTTACCTCTCCTTATCTCTCTCCCTCTCAGTCTTCAAGTCTCCCTCCCTCTCTCCCACGCTCTCTTTCCTTCTCTCACCACTACAACAAGTTGCACTTTTAGCGACGTTTTTATAAATTCGTCAGTAAAAGTTAGATTATACCGACGTTTTCTAATATTTTTCGGTAAAATAGCACATTTTCCCGACGTTTTTTTGTTTGCCGGTAAAAGTTAGACTTTTGCCGACATTGTAAAAAACTATATTTTACCGACGTTTTACTAAAAAACGTCAGCAAAGTTCACTATCAAATTCACATTTTTGTAAAATATATATATATTTACCAACGAACATAAACGTCGGTAAAAGTATTTTTATTTTATTTTATTTATTTTACCGACGAAAAAATGCGACGGCAAAACATCATTTCAATCTTTATTTATTTTTATTTTTTTACCGACAAAAAAAAAACGTAGGCCAAATTAATTTTATTTATTTTAGTGATGAAAATAACGTCGGTAAAACTATTTTTATTTATTTTTATTTTTATTTTACCGGTGAAAAAAAATGTCAGCAAAATTAATTTTAATTTTAATTTTATTTATTTTACCGACGAAGAAAAACACCGGTCAAACTATTTTTAATTTTTATTTATTTTGCTTGTTATTTTACCGATGAAAAAAAATGTTGGAAAAATTATTTTTAATTTTTATTATATTTATTTTACCGACGCAAAAAACATCGGTAAAACTATTTTAATTTTACTTTATTTTTCTTTTTATTTTACCGATGAAAAAAAAATGTCGGCAAAATTATTTCTTATTTATATTTTATTTATTTTACCGACGAAAAAAAACGTCGGTAAAATTATTTTTTAATTTTTATTTATTTTCCTTAGTATTTTTAGGGGCACTCATACTTAATGGGCGGCAACCATGAGGAATTTGATGATAAACCTTGGACTATACACATTTTTGAGCCTTGTCTTATTAGGTGATAGGTCTTGTACTTTGGTTTTAGCGGAGTATTTCACACCTTACCATCTGGATGATTTGAGCATTGAACCAAGTACACTCAATTGACTTCTTATGGCATCACAACTCATCAGAGCCTTGATGTGGTTGGCTATGGGCTTTGATATACATAGCCCTTAGTTCAATGGGCCATAATTACTGGGTTAATGGGCCGTGAACGCTGGCATTTTTTATATAAATAGCCCTTAGTTCAATGGGCCTTAGACTAATAAATAACAGGATTATGTTGATCCATATGAGGCTTAACCTATATTTTCAACCCATTTACTAAACGATCAGATACACCCAACCTATAGCAAATGCAGGTCAATTTAACCTGACCCGCTAAACTTGTTTAATAGCATATTCATTTTTTTCTCTTTCTGTTACATTTGGGCCACCTTTACAAACTACAATTTGTTCCAGTTGGCTCATGGAAAAGCATTAATGCACATAAATACATCTTTTACGGTGCTAGAAACTTCACAGTCCACAGATAAAATTACAAACCTTTTACAATCAGATTTATGTGGGTTGATAGTTTTTGCCTGTTTGACACGTTTAAATGAGGGTCAAGGTTTTCTAACCAGTGACAAGCTCACGTGTGGGTCCATCATGGTCAGGCTAGCGGGTCACGGGGTTCAAATTGTACTGTCCCACCATGAATTCAAATTAGAAGTTAACAGTAGAGACTCATAAAGTCATAGTCGACTAGGTCCACGTTAATGGGCATGTTCCATTATCCAAATTGAGTTAAAGCCTTGACGAAAAAAACGTCGGTAAAACTGTTTTTATTTTTTATTTTATTTTCTTTTGTATTATTTTCTCCCTATTTGAGAATTAAAGCCCATTTGTATTAAATTGGTAAATTTCAAAGCAATACCTGGTTATTGAGTAGCCATCTGAAGTTATGAGATTCTCTCTATTATCAAATCCAAAGTTATGAAATGCATAGTTAATTAAGTTTCTATCCTAGCAATCCATTGAATGGCACTAGATTGACCAATCAATTCATGAATTTTTTTTTTCATAATAAGTAAATTACTAGAGTCCTTTTGTATCCAATAGAGCCTCGGCTGCCACAACTCTACCACACATATCCTGTTTTAAAAAGTTGTAAAAAACTACCTCATGCAAAAGACCACAGTGCATAGATGGATAAAAAGCTCTTAATGTTGATGAAGGTAGTCAAACATAGTCTAAATAAAATAATGATCACCAAAGATTAAAGGTCCCAAGTTTCTATACCTTACCAAGAAACTATTGCATTAGTGGATGACAGTCAGATTGGTTTAAAATTGAAATACCTATCAACTCAGAGGGGGTTTGGTGAATGTGAGGGTTTGAGTTGAATTTAAATAAACTTAGGGAGAAGGTTATTTTATCGACGAAAAAAAACGTCGGTAAAATTTTACGTCGTAGTTGTGTTTAACCTTACAATGACCATGGTTTTAAAAAAAGGTAGATATAAATGTTTGTGGTTTTGTAAATATCTCAAAATCTATGATGATCCAACGGCTCCAATTTCGACCCATAATCGTGCATGATTTTCTGAATATATCCAATGGTTTGGATCATGATTTTTTTTGGCTGAATTTACAAAAAGAAAAAACCACACTGCCCTTGTACAATTTCAAAACTGAGTCAATAATCATGGTACATCAACGGTGAAAAACATTTTTATAAATATCCCAAGATCCACTTGGATTTAGAGGCTCATTTTTGGACCTGGGACCATTTTTGGCCATCCAAAGAGAATCAACTAATCGGATCATGATTATGGGGCGTACAATGTCCAAAATATTAGATTGAAAGGCTCACATTTTTCTGCAAATATCTCGAGGTCAGAGATAGATAAACGGCTTAAATTTTGATACATGGCCGTGTTTGACCTTCTGTAAATATCTAACGGTCTGGATCATGATTTCGAGTCCCATAAATTTTTTAAAAAAATGAAAAACCAGACTGTCCAATGAGGACGTCCATATCACTGTAGCGACAAGCATCTATCCACTTCATACAAGTTTGTCTGATTGGAATCTGCCACTTTTTTTTTTACTTCATGACTTTATGAAACAGACATTATTTATCTTAATGGCATTTGAAATGGACACAGTAAAAGCCTCAACCAAACATGCTAAAACCGGATTCAATCAGTTTTAAGCCAATAAGAGGAAAAAAGTAGAGATGTCAAACTGAATCTAAGTGTTAAGAATCCAACATTTTTAAGTCAGCAGATTCGTTAACTAGGAGATCAATTTACGAACCGTCAGTTCCTGTAAGTTAATTTTGCCTCGAACAACGTGCTCGTGTCGGTTTTCGATTTTTCAGGAGCCTTTTTCCATTTCGGAGCCCCAGCGGGCCGTTTTCAAGCCTAAGTGTTCGAAAATCCTATGTTTCGCTTCTAATTCTCTAACCGGGAGTCCTATTTGCGAACCGTCAGTTCCGTCAAGGGTCTTTACCCTCAAGCGAAGTGCCCGCGCCAATTTTCAATTTTTTCAGGGGTCGTTTCCCATTCCGGACCCCCGGCGGGTTATTTTCGAACCTAAGTGTTGGAACGGGATACGGCCGCGGGAAAAATCGAAAACCGGCACGAGCACTTCGCTCGAGGGTAGAGTAACGTGTAGGAACTGACGGTTTGCAAATAGAACACCCAGTCAGAGAATTACGAGAGAAACATGGGATTTTTCAACACTTAGGCTCGGAAAACGGCCCGCCGAGGGTCCGGAATGGGAAACGGTCCAAGAAAAATAGGAAACCGGCACGAGCACTTCGCTCAAGGGTAGAATAACTTGTAGGAACTGACGGTTCGCAAATAGTTATCGCGGTTAGAGAATTACGAGCGAAAAATGGGATTTTCCAAGATTTAGGCTCGAAAATGGCCCGCCGGGGGTCCGGAACGGAAAACGGCCGTGGGGAAAAATCGAAAACCGGCATGACCACTTCGCTCGAGGGTAGAGTAACCTGTAAGAACTGACGGTTTGTAAATAAGACTCCCGGTCAGAGAATTACGAGCGAAACATGAGATTTTCCAACACTTAGGCTCGAAAACGGCCCGCCGGGGGTCCGGAACAGGATACGGCTGCGGAAAAAATAAAAAACCGGCACAGGCACCTCGTTCGAGGGTAGAGTAACCTATAGGAACTGATGGTTCGCAGAAATGACTCCCGGTCAAAGAATTATGAGCGAAACATGAGGTTTTCCAACAATTAGGCTCGCAAACGGCCCGCCGTGGGTCCGGAACAGAAAATGGTCCAAGGAAAAATTGAAAACCGAAACGATCACTTCGCTCGAGGGTAGATTAACCTGTAGGAACTGACGGTTTGCAAATAGGACTCCCGATTAGATAATTACGAGCGAAACATGGGACTTTCCAATACTTAGGCTCGAAAATAGCCCGCCGGTGGTCCATAATGGAAAACGGCCGCGGGAAAAATTGAAAACCGGCACGAGCACGTCGCTCGAGGGTAGAGTAACCTATAGGAACAGATGGTTCGCAGATAGGACTCCCGGTTAGAGAATTATGACCACAATATAGGATTTTCTAACACTGAGGCTCGAAAACGGCCTGCCGGGGGCCCGGAACGGGAAACAGCCGTAGGATAAATCAAAAACTGGCACGAGCACCTCACTCGAGGGTAGATTAACCTGTAGGAACTAACGGTTCGCAAATAGGACTCCCGGTTAGAGAATTACAAGAGAAACATGGGATATTCTAACCTTAGGCTCGATAACGGCCCACCTGGGGCCCGGAACGAGAAACGGCCACGGGAAAAATTGAAAACCGGCACGAGCACTTCGCTCGAGGATAGAGTAACTTGTAGGAACTGACGGTTCACAAATAGGACTCTCGGTTAGAGAATTACGAGCGAAACATGGGATTTTCCAACACTTAGGCTTGAAATCGGCCTGTCGGTGGTCCGGAACGGGAAACGGCCGCGGGAAAAATCAAAAACCGGCACGAGTACTTCGCTCGAGGATAGATTAACATGTAGGAACTGAGGGTTCGCAAATAGGACTCCCAGTCAGAGAATTACGAGCGAAATATGAGATTTTCCAACACTTAGGCTCGAAAACGGCCCGCCGAGCGTCCGGAACGGGAAACGGTTCAAGGAAAAATAGGAAACCGGCATGAGCACTTCGCTCGATGGTAGATTAACCTGTAAGAACTGACAGTTCGCAAATAGGACTCCTGGTTAGAGAATTACGAGCGAAACATGGGATTTTCCAATACTTAGGCTCAAAAACAGCCCGTCGGGGGTCCGGAATAGGAAACGGTCGTGGAGAAATCGAAAATCAGCATGAGCACGTCGCTCGAGGGTAGAGTAACCTGTGAACTGACGGTTCGCAGATAGGACTCCCGGTTAGAGAATTACGAGAGAAACATGAGATTTTCCAACACTAAGGCTCGAAAACGGCCCGCCGGGGGCCCGGAACGGGAAACGGCGCGTGGAAAAAATCGAAAATCTGCACGAGCACTTCGCTTGAGGGTAGAGTAACTTGTAGAAACTTATAGTTCGCAAATAGGACTCCCGGTCAAAGAATTACGAGAGAAACATGGGATCTTCCAACACTTGGGCTCGAAAACGGCCCCTTCGGGGGCCCGGAACAGGAAACGGCCGCGGGAAAAATCGAAAACCAGCACGAGCACTTCGCTTGAGGATAGAGTAACTTGTAGGAACTGACAGTTCGTAAATTGGACTCCCGGTCAGAGAATTACGAGCGAAACATGGGATTTTTCAACACTTAGGCTCGAAAACGGCCTGTCGGGGGTCCGGAATTGGAAATGGCCGCTGGAAAAATCAGAAACTAGCACGAGCACTTTGCTCGAGGATAGATTAACCTGTAGGAACTGACGGTTCGCAAATAAGACTCCCGGTTAGAGAATTACGAGCGAAACATGGGATTTTATAACACTTAGGCTCGAAAACGGCCCGCCGGAGGTCTGGAACGGGAAACGGCCGCGGGAGAAATCGAAAACTAGTACGAGCACTTCGCTCGAGGGTAGTGTAACCTGTAGGAACTTACGGTTCGCAAATAGGACTCCCGGTTAGAGAATTGGACATAAAAAGTTTAATTTGGAACACTTAGTCTCGAAAATAGGCCGTCGTAAGTCGAAAACGGGAAACGGCCATTTAACAGCCCAAAAATTAGCATGGATACCTTGTTCAATGCCAAAGTAACTTGTTGGAATTGGCGGTTAATGAATCGAACTTCTGGTTAACAAATTAGATGCAAAAGCCGCATGTTTGTTAACACTTAAGCTGGAAAAAAGTCAACAGAAAAACGGAGGAAAAGTTTTATATATATATACATGTTTATGTTTCATTTATAATTTAATTCATTGAAAAGGTTTTAATGTTGTTTTTGTCATTGCAGATTGATGGACGCTTTGGGGTCGGTTGCAAACTTGTGGGGGTGTTGGACTTCTTTTCGGTTTATTTGTATATATATATATGTATATTGGACATTTATACGACACTGTATCATTATTGATTGTAATATTTGTTTAATGAGATGAATGATTTAATAAAAAATGGAGATGGTTGTTTGTTTATTTGGTAACATTTGTTTAATTGCATTTTTTATGTTGAATATAGGTATATGAACAGGTTTATTTTTTATACAAGTGTATAAACAGGTTTATAGGAAAATAATAATGAAAAAATAAATATAATATTTTAAAAAAAGGCCTTTGCCGACGAAAATTTTCATCGGCAAAATTAAAATTAAAAATTTTAAAAAATAAAATAAAATGATTTTGCCCACGAAAATGTTCGTCGGCAAAATTAAAAATAAAAATTCAAAAAAAAAAAATAATTTTGCCGACAAAACTTTTCGTCGACAAAATTAAACTTAAAAAATAAAAAAAATAAAATGATTTTACCGACGAAACTTTTCGTAGGCAAAATTAAAAATATAAATTCAAAAAAATAAAATAAAATGATTTTGCCGACGAAAATTTTCGTCGGCAAAATTAAAACTAAAAATAAAATGATTTTGCCGAAGACGTTTCGTCCGCAAAATTAAAAATAAAAATTCAAAAAAAAATAAAATTATTTTACCGAAGAAACGTTTCGTCTGCAAAATTAAAAAATAAAAAATAAAAAATAAATAAAATTATTTTACCGAAGAAACGTTTCGTCTGCAAAATTAAAAAATAAAAAATAAAAAAAAAATGATTTTGCCGACGAAATATTTCATCGGCAAAATTAAAAAAAAAAATTTACCGATGCAAATTTGCGCAGGCAAAATTAAAAATAAAAATTGAAAAAAAAAATGATTTTGCCGACGGAAAAAAACGTCGGTAAACTTAAGATAATCGTCAGTAAAAATTATATTTTGGCCGACGAAAATTCATTTCATCGGGAAAAGTCTTTGCTGACCATCTTTTGCCGACGTCTGCCCGACGAAATAATTTTCGTCGGTAAACACTTTTACCGACGAAAATGGGACTTTTGGCTACAAAAAATTTCGTTACCAAAAGTTCAGGTTCTTGTAGTGCACTCCCTGTTTCCGCCCACCGCCTCTCCCTCTCCCTCTCCCTCTCCCTCTTTCTCTTTCTCTTTCTCTTTCTCTCTCCCTCCTTGTTCCTCTCTACCTCTCCTTCTCTCCCCTCCTCGTCTCTCTCCCTCCCTCTTTCTCTCGCTCCCTTCGGCAGTTCTACTTAGGGCGATGGTGGCAGCGGCGGGTGAGGGTGAGTGAATGTAGAAAGAAGTTGGGGAATGGGTGAGTGTAAAAAGAAGTTGGGGAATGAGAGACTTTCAATAGATGTCCTTTTAGGTATATACGTTAGGGGTATATTGGTCGCAAAATAGTGCATGTGTGGAAAGAAAAATTACGTGTGCATTTAGTAGCTCTCAAAATGAAGAGTAGCTTCGTGGCCCTAATCTGGCCGATGTACTGATTCAAAATATCCCAGAAACTTCGGCCCCATTTTAAAAGTTTTCTTAACTTTATCTTCTCTGAATCCATCTCTCTCGTTTTTTCTTTTTCTTTCTATCTAAGCCCCTAGTTTGGAGTGGTTCTCATTTCTCAGTTCAATAATCGACGACCCCTGAAAGTGGTTCTCATTTTTAAGTTCAAGAACCCTGGATGGATTTCCCTGAGGATTTTTACGGGGATTCTGACGGGGCTTTTGACGTAGGTGAGGATGATGAAGACTTTGACGAAGTTGAGGAAGATGAGGATGATGACGAAGGAGATGAGGATGAGGAGAGTGATGGTGGACTTGACCTTGAAGGAAATCCTTATGTGGTGAATAATTTTTCCTTAAACGATGTACCTCTTAAACTGGTTGACACCCTGCCCGTGGTCATCGACCAGGTCAACGATACGGCGTCCGGGTATGTGGGCGTAAGCGGCTCTGTTGCTGCAGATAAGTTAAAGGATTCTTTGGATTCAAAGTGGGTGAATTCAATCAGAGAAAGACAACTTGTTCAGCCAGGAAGATTGACAACGTTATCGAGTAGCAAACCATGCTCCATCCACCGAGTCCCTTACTGCATTCGTCGACACCATGAGAATGCCTATGATCCTCAAATCATCTCAATAGGCCCATTTCACTACAAGAAGAGAGAAAGTCAACTGCAATCCATGGAGGAGCACAAATGGAGGTATTTACATTACATCCTCAAAGATCACAAAGAACGCGACCTCCTGGAGCCGTGCTTGCTAGCCATTAGGAAGCTCGAAAAGAAAGCTCGAAATTGCTACTCAGAGAAAGTTGATCTCGACAGCAATCCTTTTGTTGAAATGCTGGTACTTGATGGTTTCTTTATAATTGAGTTTTTTCGCAGGTCAAACAACAAAGAATATCGTGATGATCCCATCCTTAAATTGGGATGGCTAAAAAGTGCAATAAAAATGGACTTGCTCTTGCTGGAAAATCAGATCCCGATCTTCGTTCTCGAAAGCCTTTGTAAAGAGATGGGTATTCCCGAATTCGATGATTTTCTGATGAAACGGGTCCGTCCGTCCTTCTTTCCTACCAATGAAAACGCTCCCAATTCTACCCAACAAGATGAAAAAGAAAAGGGTACCAAATTCCAACATCTACTCCATTATGTACACTGCCTTCACCTTCCTAACTCGGTGGATACTCCCAATTCTACCCAAAAAAAAGAAAATGATAACTCTCCGAGATTCCATCTACTCCGTTTTGTGCCCTGCCTTCACCTTCCTACCTCAGTGGATGATAAACCTACCGGACCTAAGCTACAAATAATCCCCAACGCATCCAGACTTCAGGAAGCAGGGATCAAGTTTGACGAGGGGCGGCCTGGCTCGGATATAAAGTTTGAGAAAGGAGTTATTAAGATCCCACCCTTGAAAGTTAAGGATGCCACCAAGTCTGTACTTTTGAACCTTGTTGCATTTGAACAATGCTACCGCCACTGCAACTCGCACTTTGCAGGGTACACTTACTTCATGGATTGCCTCATCGACAATGCCAAAGATGTTCAGATCCTTTGTGAGAATGAAATCATTAACCGTTGGTTGAGCAGTGATCAAGAAGTGGCCGCTCTCTTTAACAAGATGGGGAGAGAGATAATCGTATATGATCATGATTCCAATCTTCATAAAGTTTGTGAAGAAATCAATCGGTATTACGGGGCTTCTTGGAACGCATGGAGAACAAGCTTGAAGCGGAATTACTTCAATAACCCATGGGCCATTATATCTGTTGCTGCTGCCATTGTCCTTCTCCTCTTTACATTTTCGCAGACTTTCTTCTCCGCATTTCCCAAGTTTGCTGCTGGAGACTAGAATTGGTAATCCCTTATTCGTGTTGTATTTGTGTTGTATTTAGAATTGGCCGGTAATCTCATCTTTCTATTGTATTTCTGTTGTATTATCTTTAGATATGTCTTAGTATAGAAGATGCCCACAGTCAGCGTCACTTTGTTCAGTACATGGGAGCTGGGGATTCCCCCGCGCCCGATATAGCCCATGTTTGGCAAAGGAGATAGAGGTTAAAAAAATAAGAATATACAAAATTTCCCTCTGCAGCTTTAGAGAAATAGAGGCAAATCCTATTAAATTGAAATGCCCATTTCTAGGCACATGGAAAATAGAGCTTTTGGCTCTAAAAAACAATAGAGGCGGAAGGTATCTTTTGGGACAAAACGCCCTTGAATGGTGTTTTATTGGCACCGAAAATCCTCCCCCAAAAACGCCATTCTCGTTGAACTCCCAAACCGAGGTGTCCACATGGAAGAAGAGGAGGAAGAGTCGAGGGAAGAGAGAAGAGAAAATGGCCCTGATGGAAGAAAAAAAAACCCTTCCGCCTCTTCTTCCCTTCCTTCCTCCTCCACCTTGCATGCCTCTCCTCCTTCCAAGAAATTACAGTTAATTTCATTCATTGAGATTTCAAAAACCGGGTTGCTTGTTGTAGGTGCAGAAAATAACGACCCACAATAACTGGGGAGCCTTAGAGGACTTATCCAACGATGGTGGTGACTGGGTACCATCCGAAAGCCTGAAAGAGAAGAACACACGGTCAGAGGACCCTGGCCTGGGCGGCGCAAGGCTCTCCGATGCCAAAGTCAGTGAATGAACTGGAACAATGGAAGGAGAGGAAGAAGAGAGGCAGAGTAACAGCTCTGTGTGTTGGATTGTGCGTACCTTGCATGTGGTATGGAATTATATTTATAGAGGCTTGGCTTGTATTTTTGGAGGACACCTTGGTGTGGGTCCCATGATTTGACTGGGAGTCATGATAAGCCCACAAAGTAATAAATGTGGTCCAATCCAGCCCACCCTGCATTTAATGCCAGTCGGATCAGCCCACATTGCATTAAATGCGCGTCTTGTTGAGCCAGATCGTGTTGGGCGCTTTTGGCGGTAGGAGCATCATCGGGTCTTCCCTCGGGCCTTGCCCTGATGTGGCTTCAGCCGCTGGATGCCGCCTTGTCAGTGATCTAGCGAAGATTGTGGACGGCTGGATGTCGCATCTGTCTTGCTAGCTCGCGCCCCTGTTCCTCCACGCGCCTGGTGACGTGGGGGATGAGGGGTGCGAGTGGAGGTCTTTGCTTGCTTCGGCTTTCGTCTCGGCTCCTTCAGCCGAGGTGGAGTTCTCAGCCGAGATGGACACATGGGGTGGCCGAGCTCGGCGCTAGTGGCATGGAGCCGTTTGACTTCGGCTGAGGCCTTTGTCCTGTTAGCCGAGGTGAGTTTGGTGCCATGTGGACGGCACGCGGATGGCATACGAGAGTGCTTAGTCTCATCGAATGGCTGTGATTAGCGTAATCCTGGAGTTCTGGAAATCTCTCCACACAATTGCCCCCTAGCTTCTGACCTTGCGGAGATCGTCAGTGCCGTGAGGTCGGGAGCTATGTGACGGTGCTTACCAGGCGGAGAGAGTCCCTCTCGGCCCTGATTCATGGTCGCTTTGGATAATCGAGGCAATAACTGGCGTCCCTTATTCAATGCCGGAGACAGGTTGACGGCTCTGCGTGTCGCCCTCTGGTTAGTCGTCTGTCTTCTCGAGATCGTACGTGCCGTTCTGTCAGGGACGTAATCAATGTTCGAAATGATTCGTGCGGAGCTCTAGGAGGCGCCCCTTTGGCGCGCCCAACTAGGGCCTATGGAAAGGGGGCCTTTTGGCGATATATATAGGGCAATCGAGGTTCATCTTCTTCTCCGTCGCCATTCTGAATCAAAGGAGAATAAGCTACTGCTAGGGAACCTCGTCTGAGAAGTGGTGTGCTGCTGAGGCCGTGTCTCTTTGCTGCTCATTGTCTTCGTCTTGCTCCCGTAAGTTCCTTCTGCCCTGCCTCTTCTCCTGTGGGTTTCTCTGTCTTTGGATTGGGGTAGAAATGGGAATCTATAGCCACTGGTTAGAGGGCGAGGCAGCGATCGAGGGCTTTAGGTCGGCCTTTAGGGTCCCTGCTGACGTCCAAGTTAGGGGTGAGGATCCTAACGGCATCAACCTTCGCGACTTCTCGGGGGGTTGGATGCCGTTTCCTCTAGTGGCCGTGACGGAAGGTGGGGTCCGGTTTCCCCTTCACCCCCTTCTCAGGAGATGTCTCAGCCAATGGCGCCTCTGCCCTTGCCAGCTGCTACCCAATGCTTTCAAGATTGTGATAGGCACGGCTAGGTTAAACGAGGTTTTGGGCATTAACCTCGGCGTCTTCGATATCGAGGACGTATATGATATATGCAAGTCCGGAGATGCTTATTATCTCCGGGCAAAGCCAGGCCGGGACGGCTTTGTCCGATACTTGGAGGATTCAAGCAAGTATGCCGGAGACGATCTTCTGTATGTCTCGGGAAACTGGGAGTTCGGGGTGGCCGACACCGATAGAGGCTACCAAGTCCCTCGCCATTTCGGGACCATTCCAAGTAAATACCTTCTGTCTCTGTTTTTTATATAGTTTCTTTTTGTTCTGCCGCGCTAATGCTTCTGATCGTTACAGCTTTGAAGGAGAGAAAACGGGCCGCCCGCTACATCTGGAAGAGGAACGAGGCCTGGCTCCGCCTAGTAAAGCGGTACAGTGGCCATGACGGCAGGGCGGCCTGGTCGCTGCTAGGGTATCAGCAGAGATACCGTGGGTATCTAAGGGGCACCGTAGAGCCGATCCAGGGTGAAGGTGCCGGTCCCGAAGTCGGGCAGGAACAGGCCAGTCCAGAGGCCGCAGAGGAGCCTTCGCGGGCGTCGTCTGACGTTAGGGCCACGTCTGGAGTTCTAGCTTCCACATCGGGATCGAGACCTCTCCAGGTCCCAGGAAGGGAATCGAGTCGGACTGCCCGATCTCCCTCGCCAAGTTCCGAGATGAGGCACACCAGGCGCTTGTCTTTCGAGGACCTCGAGGCCTTGGCGCTCGGAGTGGAGGATGCCCGAGCCCCCCAAGGGCCTGTGAATCTGAATTTCCCTGAGCCCTCTGCGAGTGCTCGGGCAGTTTCCCCTGCAGCTGCGGCGGAGGTTCCCGCATCCCCTAGCCCTATTGGTCCAGAGGTACGTTCGCCCCCGGCTGAGGTTGAGCAGGAGGAGGCTCGGCCGCTGAAGATGCCGAGGACCGATGCAGGTCCTAGCTCGGTTGCTGCCTCGTTGCCCCAGGGGCCACCGTTATGGGAGCCGAGCTTTATGCTTGGGCCGGGGAGGCCGATGACGATGGAGGACCGCGTTCTTCACAGGATCGATCCCCAGGTCCTCGAGGCCCTGGGGCGAGCCTGCGCCCTCCCCCGGGACATGGAGCAGCTGGACAAGTATAGCGATCAGAAGCTGATTCTGTCGATGCTGCAGTCTAACTTCGCGGTAAATCTTTCTACATTTCTTTTCGTCAATCCAGCGGTTTAGCATCTAACGCTCTCTAGATTTAACGCGTACACCCCGTTTCTTTGACAGGCGGCACAGAAGTCCATGGCTGTTGCTGACAGGATCTGCAGATACAGCATGGACGTTGCCGAGCTGACCGTGGAGAAGAACGGCTTGCAAGAATCTCTGGACGTCGTTACCCAGAAATTAGCCATGGTGGAGGGAGAATACGCGGCGAAGCTTGAGTAGGCGAGGGGAGAAGCCGAGGCGGAAAGAGCTAGAGTGGCCGAGCTCGAGGTTTCCATATCAAAGATGGGAGACGATTACGCGGCCCCCTGCTTCAGGCCGAATCCAAGAGGGCGGATGAAGCCGAGGCGAAACTCGAGTCGGAGTGCGATGCTGCGTTCGAGGACGCCAGAGCGCAGGTCACCGCCCATTACAAGGAAAGGGTCCTCGTCGTGAGGGATAAGGCCTGGGTGAAAGGATGGCGTGCCGGCCTGAAGGAGGCCGGGGCTTCTGAGGACCATCCTTCCTTTCGGGAGCCTCCCCCGTACCCACTCCCGACGCCAGCTTCTGCTCTTCCAGCCAGCGAAGTTTCTGACGCTGCAGCCCGTGGGTCCGGCCGGGCATGACCTCGGGACATTCGCCTCTCTGCTTTATGCTTTTTGTAATTTCCTTCAATTGTATTTGCTGCGCAATGTAATGACCAGGATTGTAATGCAATTGAAAGTTTCTTCGACCACTCGTCCTTCCATTTCTGTCTATTCCCTCTTTCTTTTCTTTTTTTTAGCTCGGTACTTCCGTGCTCGAGTTTGGTATGGTGCTTCCTGTGATGGGACGTTAGAATTTGAGTGCCGAGCGATCTTCTTGGGCGTATGCGATGATACCCCGTATCTTGGGCGATCTTTTCCGGTACTCGCGCTGATACTCCGTATCTGGGGTGATCTTGAACATCAGTAAGCATGGTGATGTGACCGTTGAGGGGAACGAGGGGATGGCTCCACGTGGTATCATCGGAGCCGCTGGTCAGTATGGGGAAGTCTAGCACGCCACGCAAGGCGTGAGAGACCTCACCTCATAATTTCCTTTGAAGATCGGGCCCCCCCCCGTTCTTCCTATAAATAGGAGTGGTAAGCTTGCCATGGAAGGGACGAGAGAACTAGGATATTCAAACAACCTGGCAGCCATGTTTGATAGATCTTTATGGGCTTTTGACCCAGATGGAACTCCTGTGCCAGGTGACGGTTTCCTCCGAGGGGGAAGGCCTGTCGCAGTCTGCGCGCTCTCTGAAGATGGTCCTCGTAGGCTACGCGCTCTCTGAACGCGGGTCTGCGGCCAGCCTTCCCTGGTGCGGTTGCATGGGAATCTTTGCAGCTATAGGTCGGTGGCGCCCCCTGCGCTTGGCGGCCTTGTTGTCATTCCGCAAGGTTCTGAGCGGAGGGTAGGACTGGAAACGCCCTAGGAGGGGGCTCTTGTTTGCAAACTTTGGTCTGACCAGCCAAAGCGTATTGCAGAGCTCTTGGCACCGGACGCCTGGGGGTCCTGTTTCGTCTCAGAGGGCGGTTCTGAATCATGCCGCAGATCCTCCTTCTTGTGGGATATCAAGACCTCGGGGCAGGATGCAACAAGCCTTTCCGCCGAAGGTTTCCGGTCGGCGGGCGGTGTCGGTGAAGAGTAGTCTCAAAGCCTACTTTCCTTTGGGTCTTCAGAGGGCCATGAGCCTTTCTTCTGTGTATTTTGTTTCATGTTTGTAATCCATGTAATGAAGCAATTACAATGAATAAAAAAGGACGAGTTTTGTGTTCACTCAATCCGTGTACACTTGCATCTTTGTATTTCAATGCTCGCACCGCTCTTCTTTCGAAAGCTGACCTTGGCCGAAATGGGGAGCTTGAGCCGAAGTGGGTTCGGCGTGATCTCGGCTGTTTGAGTTCGGCGTGACCTCGAGGGTGTTCGAGCCCAGAGTCTCGGAGGTCTCGGCCGTGCGATCTTTTAGGGGTGTATGAACCAAGAATTTAGGAAACGACTGAGCGTCGGAGCTCGGAGCCTTTTCCAGGGCCCAGGACCCGGAGCTTTAGGAAACGACCGAGTCTGAACTCGAGGCCTTTTCCAGGGCGGTAGACCTGGAGCTTAAGGAAACGACTGAGTCTGGACTCGAGGCCTTTTCCAGGGCGGTAGACCCGGAGCTTTAGGAAACGACCGAGTCTGGACTCGAGGCCTTTTCCAGGGCGGTAGACCCGGAGCTTTCAAAGTCATGTAAGGGGAGATGACACAGATTGACGACTGGGCAAAATGTACTTTCATTGATTCTGAGACTCGCTACATCTTTTAGAAATAGGATTTCTCCAGGCGGGATGCATTCCACGGTCTCGGCAGTGGCTTGCCCTCTGTCTTCGAGCTTGTAGGCTGATTTCCTTGCTTGTGAGACCACCCTGAACGGGCCGTGCCAGTTCGGGGCCAGCTTTCCCCTTGTTTGGTTGTGTCAGCGGGTAGGGTCCTCTCGAGAACCGGCTCTCCCAGGGAGAATCTCCTTTCCTTGACATTTTGATTGTACGCCCTGGCTAAACGCTGCCGATAGTCGGTCAGACGCAGGACTATTGCTCCTTGGCGTTTGTCCGCCAGCTCCAGCTCCATTGCCAGGTTTGTCTTATCTCGGCCTTGGTCGATCAGCTCTGTCCTCAGGGCGAGAAGGCCGATCTCTAAAGGAATGACCGCTTCCATCCCGCAGGCCGGAGAGGTGTTGCCGAGGTGGGAGACTGTTCGATCTCAGTTACTTCTGGCTCGTGCCCTGTGCCTGTCAGCGCCGTGCCAGGCTGGGTCGGGGCCGAATTGGGCGAGACGATGTTGAAGTCCGCCAAAATCTGGGCTTTGATCGCAGTTCGGGGCCGGCCAATAAAGTGATTTGAGTGCTGCAGCCATTTCCGTGAGCTTTTGGACTTCTTTCGTGGTGGAGGGGCTCTGAATGCCCTAGATCACGGTGATCTGGTCTGGATCAGCCCCTATCCCCCTTCGTGTTACCAAGCTACTGAGGAACTGGCCAGGTGCTATGCCGAAAGCGCACATGGAAACATTTATCTTGAGCTTGCATGCCCGAAGGATGTCGAAGACTTAGCCGAGATCCGCCAGGTGGTCGCTGGAATACACTGATTTGGCGACCATGTCGTCGATGTACATCTCTACCGTTAGGCCGAGCTGAGCCTGGAACATCCTCGTCACGAGGCGCCGATAGGTTGCCCCCGCGTTCTTTAGCCCGAAGGGCATCTCCTTATAGCAATTAGCGCCGCGAGGGGTTGTGAATGACGTTACCCTCGTCAGGCCCGTGAAGTGGAACTCGGCGGCAGCCTCTGTAGGCGTCAAGGAAGCTCATCCGGTCGTGGCCAGTGGTGGCGCCGATCAGGGAGAACCTGTCTGGGTCTGCCGAGTTCAGCCTGGCCTCGGCCATGTCCTCAATCGTTGTGGGGGAGCTGGATTCCCCCAAGACCTTTATCTGAGAGAAGAGATCGCAGGTCGGCCGTGGCGAGCTTTTTTGGGTGCCAGCCCGAGCTCGGCTTCCATCACCTTCTTCCCGTGCGATGCGAGCTTCCGCGAGACGAGGGAGAGGGAACTGAGGATGCCAGGTGGATCACATTAATGATCTTTTCGGAGTCCTCGCTGTCTGGGTCCCGAGCCGTGCTCTGGTGAACTCGGCCCCTGCTGCCGCCGGAATCTTCTGTCTTGACGAACTCTGGAAGGTGGCCTTCGCCGGCGAGTCTCTCCAGGTACCACTTCAGAGAGTTGCACTCCTCGGTCTTGTGTCCTTTACCTTTGTGGTAGGAGCAGTAGAGCTTGCTTCGACTGCCGTTGGTGGGCTCATTTTTCAAGGGCCGAGGCCACTCGAAGAACAGCTTACCCTTTATTTTGTTCATGATCTGGTGTATCGGCTCCCTGAAGACGACGTCGATGCCTTGATAGGCGCTGGCGTGAGGCCTTGGCCTCCTGGTGCCCCCAGACCTGGATGGTGTGGGCATCGCCGAACTGGCAACCCAAGCCTGCTTGGGCTCCTGCTTCTGGAAGGGTTCCCCGCCTCTCTGCCGAGGCTGGTTACTCTTGTGCTCGGGCTCTGGCCTTTCGTCCTCTCCTCGGGCATGGGTTTCATCTTCCTCCCGGGCGACGAAGCGCTTTATCCGGGCCATCAGCTCTAGCATGGACTCTGGAGGGTCTCCGACCAAGTCCTTTCGGAGGTCGTGGCCGGGGATCAGGGCATGTTGGAAGGCGTAGATTGCTATCTCTTCCCTAGTGCCCTCGATCTGGCTGTAAACCGCCCAGAATCGTCGGGCGAACTTGGCGAGGGTCTCACCCTGCTTCATTCTCAGGGCGAGAAGGTCCCCTTCTCTCTTGGGGACGGCGCTGTAAGCTTGGAACTTCTTCAGAAAGGAGAGCTGGAGCTCCTTCCAGCTCGATATCGACTCCTCCGGGAGGGCGCAGAACCATTTCAGAGGGAGGTCTCCCAAACTGGAGGAGAAGATTTTGCAGTTAAGGTGACCCTCGTTTCCCCAGATGGACATCTTCTGGGAAAAGTGACGGAGGTGAGCGGATGGGTCGGACAGTCCGTCGTAGGGGACGAACCGCGGGACGGAGAATCTCCTGGGCAAGGGGGTGCGCCCGATATCCCTCGTGAAGGGCGAGGCCCCTAGATCAGTGTGGCCACAGATCTGCTTCTGGTCCCGCACGTCCAGGTTGCGCTGAAGAGCCAACCTGACGCGCTTGTCAAATCGCTCTTGCTCGTCGTCCTTTTCCGGAGTCTGGGCTCTTGACTTTCGCTTCGAGTGGTTCGGGCTGCGATGGCTGTGGGCTCGGCCATCGCGGCTATGATGACTTCGGCTGTTGCTAGAGCCTTCGTCATGGATCTGGCTCCGCTTGTGGTCCAGATGGTTTCTGAGATCTTCGCGAGGAGGCTGGGCTGCCCTGCTGGGGGCGTCCTTCTTCTTTCCTTGAGGATCAGAGACTTGCCTCAACGAGGCAGTCTGCGCTGCTCTCAGCTGCTGCTGGAGCTCGCGGATTAGCCGCTCCTGCTTCTGGAGGAGTGCATTTTGCGCTGCGACGTCTCCTCCAGCGGCAGGAGGTTGAACTCGACGCGCCTCTTCCACGGCAACGGCCTTATCTTTGCGAGAACGCTCATGCCGACGCTCGTCGCGTCGGGGTGGCGTAACTTCGTCTCCTGAGAACGAGGTCTCGAGTCCTTCTTGGAGGGGGACCTCGACAAAAAGCTGCGAGCCTAAGCGGCCCTCGCCCGCTGACGTGCCATGCACCGTTCGGGAACGCCCTTGAGGAGGGACGTCCGTCGACGGTGGTGGCAGCTCGAGTGCTGCTCTCGAAGATTCTCCGCCCTTCTTAGTTTTCGGAGGCATGGCTTCTGGGAGATTGAGGTTGAGGAGGTTGGGAAAGTTGGGAAGGTTGGGATATTACTTTCCCACAGACGGCGCCAATTGTAGGTGCAGAAAATAACGACCCACAATAACTGGGGAGCCTTAGAGGACTTATCCAACGATGGTGGTGACTGGGTACCGTCCGAAAGCCTGAAAGAAAAGAACACACGGTCAGAGGACCCTGGCCTGGGCGGCGCAAGGCTCTCCGATGCCAAAGTCAGTGAATGAACTGGAACAATGGAAGGAGAGGAAGAAGAGAGGCAGAGTAACAGCTCTGTGTGTTGGATTGTGCGTACCTTGCATGTGGTATGGAATTATATTTATAGAGGCTTGGCTTGTATTTTTGGAGGACACCTTGGTGTGGGTCCCATGATTTGACTGGGAGTCATGATAAGCCCACAAAGTAATAAATATGGTCCAATCCAGCCCACCCTGCATTTAATGCCAGTCGGATCAGCCCACATTGCATTAAATGCGCGTCTTGTTGGGCCAGATCGTGTTGGGCGCTTTTGGCGGTAGGAGCATCATCGGGTCTGCCCTCGGGCCTTGCCCTGATGTGGCTTCAGCCGCTGGATGCCGCCTTGTCAGTGATCTAGCGAAGATTGTGGACGGCTGGATGTCGCATCTGTCTTGCTAGCTCGCGCCCCTGCTCCTCCACGCGCCTGGTGACGTGGGGGATGAGGGGTGCGAGTGGAGGTCTTTGCTTGCTTCGACTTTCGTCTCGGCTCCTTCAGCCGAGGTGGAGTTCTCAGCCGAGATGGACACATGGGTTGGCCGAGCTCGGCGCTAGTGGCATGGAGCCGTTTGACTTCGGCTGAGGCCTTTGTCCTGTTAGCCGAGGTGAGTTTGGTGCCATGTGGACGGCACGCGGATGGCATACGAGAGTGCTTAGTCTCATCGAATGGCTGTGATTAACGTAATCCTGGAGTTCTGGAAATCTCTCCACACACTTGTGTTTGTGATCGATGCGATTTGTTTATACTGTGACTTCATTTTTTGTGGAAAATGGAAACCGAAGAATTTCATTTTTCCTCAGTTCCTGTACCTGTACTTGTAAGAATTTAAACGTCAATCTCATATAAAATTGTTGAAGATGGCCGTCTACCTGGCTATTGGGTCTCAAATCTGTTTTTAGTTTGTTTGGGGAAATTGAGGAAAGAGTTTTTACCTCATGAATGAAAAACATGTGGAAATGTTAAGCACGGAACTACAAAAACATGTTTGTTTTGTTTTTTCTGTGGGGAATGAGTCAATTTACTTACTTTTCTATTTTGGTGGGCCAAATATCTATCTATATTACTAAAGGGATGTATACACTTGGTGAGACTTCCTCGAGGAGGACACGTGGCATGTCTTCGAGATGGACACGTGGCAGCAGCCAGCCTACAATGGTATTGTGCTAGAAAATAGAAATTGCTTGATTAGAATATGAATTATCCTAAAATCTCTCAATGATATCCCTATTACCAATAATAATTATCCTAAATTCTCTCAATGAGATCCCTATTACCAACCATAATTATCCTAAAACCTCTCCATAATTAGGGTCCCACTTAAAAATATTTGGTCAATTTTTTAGGTCTACGATCATTTGATCCTTTGATCTTTTTAAATCAATTCATGGGTCCCATCCCGCATAATATGGTTTTATGGATGATTAGAATAGAGATGGTGGACCCCATTCATCTGGGGTTCCACTTAGGTTATGTTTGGTCAATTTGTGAGGTCTATGATTATTTGATCATTTGATCTTTATCAAGCAATTCATGGGTCCATCCCGCATCATATTGTTTCATGGATGGTTAGAATATAGATGGTGGACCCATTCATCTTGGGGGTCCCACTTAAATAGGTTAGGTTTGGTCAATTTGAGAGGTCTATGATCATTCGGTCATTTGATCTTTATCAATCAATTCATGGGTCCCGGCCCGCATCATTTAATTTTATGGACGGTTAGAATAAAGATGGTGGACCCCATTCATCTGGGTCCCACACTCCCACTTAAAAATATTTGGTCAATTTGTTAGGTCTACGATCATTTGATCATTTGATCTTTTGATCTTTCTTAATCAATTCATGGGTCCCAACCCGCATAATATGGTTTTATGGACGGTTAGAATAGAGATGGTGGACCCCATTCATCTGGAGGATTCCACTTAAATAGGTTAGGTTTGGTCAATTTGTGAGGTCTATGATCATTTGATCCTTTGATCTTTATCAAGCAATTCATGGGTCCCAGCCCGCATCATATGGTTTTATGGACGGTTAGAATATAGATGGTGGACTCGGTCTATGATCATTTGATCCTTTGACCTTTATCAAGCAATTCATGGGTCCCAGCCCGCATCATATGGTTTTATGAACGGTTAGAATATAGATGGTGGACTCCATTCATCTTTGGGGTCCCACTTAAATAAATTAGGTTTGTTCATTTTATGAGGTCTATGATCATTTGAACTTCATTCATCAATTCATGGGTCCCGGCCCGCATCATATGATTTTATGGACGGTTAGAATAGAGATGGTGGACCCCATTCATCTGGGTCTCACTTAAATATATTTGATCAATTTGTTAGGTCTACGATCATTTGATCCTTTGATCTTTTTAAATCAATTCATGGGTCCCATCCCGCATAATATGGTTTTATGGACGGTTAGAATAAAGATGGTGGACCCCATTCATCTGGGGGGTTCCACTTAAATAGGTTATGTTTCGTCAATTTGTGAGGTATATGATCATTTAATACTTTGATCATTATCAAGCAATTCATGGGTCCCAGCACGCATCAGAATATTTCATGGACGGTTAGAATATAGATGGTGGACCTCATTCATCTTGGGGGTCCCACTTAAATAGGTTAGGTTTGGTTATGAATTTGAGAGGTCTATGATCATTTGATCTTTATCAATCAATTCATGGGTCCCGGCCCGCATCATTTTATTTTATGGGCGGTTAGAATAAAGATGGTGGACCCCATTCATCTGGGTCCCACTTAAAAATATTTGGTCAATTTTTTAGGTCTACTATCATTTGATCATTTGATCTTTTTAAATCAATTCATGGGTCCCATCCCGCATAATATGGTTTTATGGATGGTTAGAATAGAGATGGTGGACCCCATTCATCTGGGGGGTTCCACTTAAATAGGTTATGTTTGGTCAATTTGTGAGGTCTATGATTATTTGATCATTTGATCTTTATCAAGTAATTCATGGGTCCATCCCGTATCATATTGTTTCATGGATGGTTAGAATATAGATGGTGGACCCCATTCATCTTGGGGGTCCCACTTAAATAGGTTAGGTTTGGTCAATTTGAGAGGTCTATGATCATTTGGTCATTTGATCTTTATCAATCAATTCATGGGTCCCGACCCGCATCATTTAATTTTATGGACGGTTAGAATAAAGATGGTGGACCCCATTCATCTGGGTCCCACTTAAAAATATTTGGTCAATTTGTTAGGTCTACGATCATTTGATCATTTGATCTTTCTTAATCAATTCATGGGTCTCATCCCGCATAATATGGTTTTATGGACGGTTAGAATAGAGATGGTGGACCCCATTCACCTGGGGGGTTCCACTTAAATAGGTTAGGTTGGTCAATCTGTGAGGTCTATGATCATTTGATCATTTGATCTTTATCAAGCAATTCATGGGTCCCAGCCCGCATCATATGATTTTATGGACGGTTAGAATATAGATGGTGGACCCCATTCATCTTGCGGGTCCCACTTAAATAGGCTAGGTTTGGTCAATTTGAGAGGTCTATGATCATTTGATCTTTATCAATCAATTAATGGGTCCTGTTCCGCATCATTTGATTTTATGGACGGTTAGAATATAGATGATGGACCCCATTCATCTGGGTCTCACTTAAATATATTAGGTCAATTTGTTAGGTCTATGATCATTTGATCTTTCTTAATCAATTCATTCCTCACCTAAAGAATAAAATATTTAAAAAAAAACATAAAGAGCAAATTAGCAATAAAAAAAGGACTCACAAGTTTACTAATTAATAAATTTATTAAAAATAATTCATATCAGTCTGTGCATTTGGTGGTTTCGTGGTTATCCACGGGGTTTTGCTAGTTACTCTCTATTGTCTTGTAAGAGTGTTGATGATGGTTGTGTAATTATCTATTGGGTCTGAATCTGTGTTTTTGGTAAAAAAATTGTGGAAAGTGCTTTCAACTTGGAATGATTTTTTGTGAACAAAGTTTGAATGTAATTTTGGATTTGGGACTGGAGTCAGATTTCTGAATGTTTAATTGTAGATGCTAATTTATATTTTATATTTTTTATGTGGGGATGATTGTTTAATGTTGGACATTGTGGAAATTATGATATGTTTGTTTCGCATACCAAGTGTTTGATAAAAGTCTTAAGAGATGTGTTATGATATATAATCATGAATAATTTAAACTAATGTGTGCTGATGACCTCTTTTTAGGTAAAACTATGTGGTCGGAAGTGTTTGGTGTAGCTTGCGAGGTGGCGAAAACAACAATCAAGGAAAAAAAATCATTGGATTACATCCAAAACTGGGAGTGTTTATGTACTTTTAGGATGTGTGTCTGAGTGTAATAGTATGAAATGGGATGCCCATATGAAAGCTAAATCACTTGTTTCTCATGTATTTTTATCCTATAAATAAAAGCTGGAGTTTGATTGTAGAAAGTAAAGATCATATGTGATTTTAATCGTTTGTAGAAGATTAATATTCAGCCTAATTATAAATTTGTCTAAAATGTTGCAAATGTGCATAAGATCCTTTTTTTAAATAATGACAGAAACTACCTCTCTTAAAAAGAGACATACTCCTCTAATAAGAGGCAAAAAGAGAAAGTACGTCCAAACAGTCTATTTTAAATGGAGCCTTGCAATACACTTTTCTCGAGTTTAGCTCATTTTTTTTGTGGCTCTTTTTTTTTTATGGCTCTATTTTAAATAACTCTATCGAAATAAGAGTAGAGATACCAAACAAGGCCTTAGTACTATTAATTGTGGAATAATATTATATTTTCTTTAGGAATTGGGGTCCTGTGAGGGGGTTTCTCCACGGTAACTATGGGTGGACCAACCACGGTCCGCCATATCATCATGGGATAGTGTTGCATGTGACGTGGACTGTGGTTGCTCCACTCATGATCACTGCGGTTAAACATATCTGAACGCTTTCTTTAAATATATCTTGATCGAACCGGACGCTTTCTTTCAAAATATCTTAGAGTCCTGATGTATGCAGTAATAATGTAGAATATTGTGCCTTTCCTTTGAATTAAAAATTTGTATGTCTATCAAGTGTTTTAGTTAAATCCTAGAAGAAAGAAAAAGTATTTTAGTTAATAACCACCGGTGTATCTAGGGATGTAGACAGGTTGATTCCGGTCCGGGTCCGTGGTGGGTCCAGAACCGAAATCATTAATGAAAAGATCGAACCAAAACTGGAACCGATTCGAAACCAGTGTCCTACTTTTAGAATCGAAACCTATAATGAGAAGATGGAACAAAAACCGAAACCGATTCCATATATAGGACGGGGATGGGTTCGGGTTTAGGTAGATAATGATTTGAAAAAAAAATTAGGAGGAATTTTCGAAAATAGATATAATATGTTGGGTCTTAGGTCCTAGGTCTACGGGCCGAAAAGAAGGTAGAATCGGACCTAAACCCGTTTAGGTCACGGTTCAATAAAAACTAAAAAAAAATAGAACCATGCCCGGACTCATTTTACTTATTGCGATCTAAAATAAGGACTCAAATCCGGTTATTAACTTGTCTGAACTTTTGGGTAATTAGGAAATCGATGACCCATTTACATCCCTGAGTCTGTTTGACACTTTACTATAATAGTAAAAGTAAAGGAAAGCCTTCATTTTTCAGACAAGAGGTCACATCAAAATCACTTTAATTTAAAATCTCCTCCATCTATTTTAATAATAGTAAAAAACCAACCACCTTTATCCACTAAAAGACAAAAAAGATTTCATACCAAACAACTAAAAATAAAATACCATCATAACCCACTTATATTTTTATTTCTTAAATACTTGTAATGCCCAAAAGCATCTTATACTACATGCTCTGATTTTTTTAGACCAAATTGTCCATCTAACTTCTTTCTTACGACATCGAGACTTGATTTGGCACATTAAAGTATTTCGAGGCTAGTTAAACTCCTTTCTCGCAACATCGAGACTTCATTTGGAGATATTGAGACTTTATTTGGCAGGGCATATTGAAGTATTTCGAGGCTAGTTCAACCCCTTTCTCACGACGTTGAGACTTGATTTAACGCATTGCAGTATTTTTACGTTAATTTCTTTATTCAATTTTCGAACTCCTTAGTTGATTTTTTCCTTTTCTCATTAGCCCTTAGTTTGCCCTGTCTTCGAATTACAGAAATTTGAAGAGCAGATCTAAGAGCTAATGAGAAAAGGAAAAAATCAACTAGCGAGTCCGAGAATTGAAAAAAAAATAAAAATAAAAAAACTAGCATAAAAATACTTCAATGCACCAAATCAAGTCTTGATGTCGCGAAATTAAGTCTCGATATCGCAAAAAAAGGGGTTGAAATAGCCTTGAAATACTTCATAGTGCCAAATCAAGTCTCGATATCGCAAAATCAAGTCTCAATGTCATGAGAAAGGAGTTGAACTAACCTCGAAATACTTCAATGTGTCGTGCCAAACCAAGTCTCGATGTCGCAAAATCAAGTTTCAATGTAGCAAGAAAATGGTTGAACTAACCTCGAAATACATCAATGTGTCGAACCAAATCAAGTCACGATGTCGCGAAATAAAGTCTTGATGTCGTAAGAAAGGGGTCGAAGAAGCCTTGAAATACTTTAATGTGTCCTGCCAAATCAAGTCTCAATGTCACGAGAAAGGAGTTGAACTAACCTTAAAATACTTCAATGGTCCAATCAAGTATCGATATTGCGAAAAAAGAATTTGAGAGGCAATTTAGTTCGAAAAAAAATCAGAATATACGGTATAAAATACTTTTGACCTTATATATATTTAAAGATACTTGTGGATGTATACTAATATTTGAGGATTCTTTTTGCAAAAAATAAAAAAAAATAAAAAAAACCCTTTTGGAACCACGCCGACTAAAGACAACTATTGAGTCACAACCATGGTTTAAAATCTTGGTCTCAGTCGCGATATCGGCCGGGCCGAAAAACCGATATATATATCGGATATCGTCATGGATATCAGTCCGTTGCGGTCCAAAAAATCTAGAATATTAGAAAATATTGGAAAACAATATTTTTTTCATTATTAGTAACAATAAATCAAAATCTCAGTCACCTTAAGTTATGAGTCCTGTCTGTGTCGCTGATCGCTTTCTTCTTCAGTATTTCATATAATGCAACCATTATTGATGCTCATGATCAATTTATTAGTGTAAAATATAAGAAAATAAAGATAACATATCAATCATCATTTAATACTAACTCAATCATCAAATAAGTTGTGAAATTCATGACCATGAAGATAACATATTAAAATCTAAAACATGATAGTGAGATAATAAATCATAAAGCACTTGGACATCAAAAGGTTCATAGTTTACTTGAAATTAGAGGGGACTAGAAAGAGAGATTGATGAGTATGGGTATATGACATATTGACAACCTAATTCCAAGTGGAGTGTCGCTCAGGCTCAATATAATCATCATCATCATCATTTCTTCGGTATTGGTTAAAAAGATATGCTCCATATTGTTGCGCAGCACTACCATACCCATGACCATATTCAGATTGTTCTTGATAAGATGATGAACTATCTTGATCCCCTGTAGATTATTTTTGGTAATTGTGCAGAAATGACATGAAATAACTATGAGGGGCATATAAAGGTCATTAGGGATCATGTGGTGGTGGGGGAAGCCTCCCTTGCTCAATTAATATATGTTCGATACACACCATACAATGATCATGAATTATTAAAAGAACATATTTGTGATGAAATTTCAAAAAAATCATATATTATAATTCAAATATTAAAATATCCAAAAATAAAAGAATTGAAAAAAAAATTCAAAATCATGTGTATGAGTAGATTTAGCATGAAAATATGTAGATCTAACTTCTAAGTGAAGTACACAACACAAGTTACAAACCTTCATGATTTCTATGCTTCATATAAAAATAAAAAAAGTAAAAATACATAATAAAATATTTTAAGTTGATTTTCTCTTACCTTGAATAATATTTTTTTGAAAAAAATATGCAAGAGGGATGTGTGAATGTATGATGGAGGTATGGCTGGTGCTCTAAGGAGTAAGGAGATGAGAGGAGAGGAGAAGAAGATGAAGATGGGGAAAAAGTTAAAAAAAATTAGGATTTTGGGTGATTTTAAAGGATCTCGGCCGATATTTTGAAAATATTGGCCGAGATCCTGATAAGTCCGAGATAATCATAATATCGGTCGAGAAATGCCGATATTTTGGAAATTTTTACCCCGGTATCGCCGATACCGATATCTCACCAAGATATCATACCGGTATGGGCCGATACCGGTTCATATCGGCCGATATGAACCGGTATCGGCCAATATTTAATACCAATGTCACAACTCACAAGGAAGAAAATTTTTTTCTGAAAGTTTGGAGAATGCTTTCAGGGTGTGACTGACGCAGTTGATTTGACCGACATGTTAAAAGGGACGTATTGTATTCTAAGGAGTCCGAGCACTTACTGTAGCTGGCCCACGTTCCCGATAACCAATTATTAGGGACATTTTTTTTTATGAAGGTTTTTTAAATTTTTGGGCTGGACTAATTTCCTGAAAAAGGAGGAATGAGAGGTCGATACTAAGACTTCTAGTCCTGAAATAAAAAAAAATATCAAGATCCTGACTAATTAGCCAACCATGCATATTGCAAATGAATTTGCACATGATAAGAGAAAATTTATGGGACACGTGGGTTCCTGTAATTGGCCCACTTATGATAAGTGTGTGGAGGATGGGTTATGCGGACTGCATCGAAAGGGAATCTCCAGCTGTAAATCAATGGGTGTTGAAAGGACGAGTTTTTTCCCAGAATAGCACCCTCAAGTAAACTAATTCCCATAATAGCACTCATTTGAAAATAATACCCAGAATAGCATCCCGAGCCTATGTGGCATATCCAATCCTAACAAAAGAACCAACATTACTGAAACCAAATGAAACAAAAGTGAATAAAGTGAAGCAACAATGCTAACCCATAATTACTGATCCAAGAATTCTAATTAGACCCAAAATTTTTGCTGCAAATATTTCACAGAAAAGAGGCTGCACAAAGATTCCCTTAAAAGTGATACTTAGCTAGAGTTTGTCATCTAAAAGATCGAGAGGAGAGTGTTTGTTTTTAATTATGTTTTACATTAAGTGGGCTAAACTCCTTTAAATTGAAACTTAGCTAGTTCTCAACTTCTCATAGAAGAGAAGTGCATTTATGTTGAGAGATTGATTATTAATAGGTGGGTCCTATGGAGGTGTAACAAAATTTATTGAGGCCGGGCCTCTGGGGATTCCGGCTTTTTTAGAGGAACCACTAGAAAATGCACCTCATCACATGTGACCTTCACTGGATATTAGAAAATGAAAGAACAGTTCAATCATTGCTCGATTTTGAATGCAATTGAAGGTAAGTATGAAAGTGATATAAGTTGCATCTTTTCTCAGCCTGATGTTTGTGTGAAATTAAGTACATGGGAATTTTCGGGCAAATGGGTTTTTGAAAAGATGAAGGGTATATAAGGTGGAAATGTAAATGAGACATCCACTGGTTCTATATTGATTTTCCACTAAGGAGAAATTAATTGATGGTCATTTTCGATCCTCACCTTTCTTATATATTAACCACTTTTAACAATATTAAAAAAAATTAGAAGTCAATTACATGAAACAAAGGGGCCCTTGGACTGATCCTGATTGCCTTCCAATGTTCTATGGGGCTAATCATTCACAAGAAGAAATTATTTATCAAGGCTCATTTTATAAAGTGGAACCAAAGGAGAATGGTCTCCTATGGGCAAACTACATATGAGCTCATATGCAGTCCAACTGACGGGGTGCCACTTAAACGCATGTGTATCATGGTAGGGTAAATGGAAAGGACTCTTTGTTTAGGCAAGGGAGAGTTGAGAATTTAGGCTCCTCATATCATTCCAACCCTTGATTTAATTACTTTAAAGCTTGTTAACATTGTAACCATACGTTTTTTTTTATAGATTCAAGTCAATGGTGGGTGAAGGTTCCATGAGCATAAAATTGGGCTTATGTCATATCATATAATGACAAGGACATCAAAGGGACAGCACTGTTCACGACATTCATGGTTGAATGGTGTTGGCAACTCAATATTACAAACACACCAAGAATTGAGCTCGGGTCTTCTTGTGGAAAGTATTATTCCATATTATTATTTCATATCAGTTAACCTAGTTCAGCCATTATAAAAAGGGATTTTGACCGTACAAATGCATTGAGATTTAAGACATGTTCATCAACAGTTGAAGTTTAATCATTTTCAGCAAAGTTGTTCGGATAATTAAGATGGGTTAAAACTTATAAAAATAGAATAGGATATCGCATAATGCAAAATCTCACAATTCGAGAAGCACAAATAACTCTACAGTAATTTTTTAAACTTTAATTTTTGATGGACAAATACTTTGGTCACCAGGCAGCATATGGTTAAAATTTTGAGAATGGGTTGCACACTGATGAAAAGTGAGCTCAAGTGGGGCTCACATGGAGAACATTTTTCATGGGACCAATTGGGCCATGATGCGGATAGGGTCTCGGCCAGCTGGCATTGGCCAGAAGGATGGGGCTCTTGGTCTCTTGGTTCATGTCATTTTTCTCTTATTCTAGGTTTTGTCCCAATCCCATTTTTTAATATATATATATATATATTTCTCTCTTTCTCCATATCTAGGTTTTAGAAATTTTCTTTCTTTTGTTAGGATTGGATATGCCACATAGGCTCGGGATGCTATTCTGGGTATTATTTTTAAATTGATGCTATTATGAAAATTAGTTTACTTGAGGGTGGTCTTTCATAAAAGGTTTTAATAATGTCGAGACAGATAGCTCCACTAACCTGCTCCATAATATCTCAGTCTCAGCCTAGTCTCTCCAATCCCGGAGGGGAGACGGATAGCACCACTCATCTTCTCCATTATAGTTAAAAAAGAAAATAGAAAAAAAAACAGAAAAGGAAAGAACAAATGGCTCGAAAGAAGATACACACCTGCTTAGTTGCATCATTGTCACTGCCCTAGAATCACCATGACAGACTTACCGAAATGCTGTTGGGTCTCTTAGTTGGAAAATGAAACGGCCATCCATTGCCAGTTTCCCTTTCAAATTCTGCTTAAACCAGAACGATCCACTTAACAGGTTTGGAGGAAAGAAGAAGAAAGGATATTTTGGGTAGTTTGAAAGAAGAGTCCTGCTACATGGACTAATTCATGGACAGAACCATGGACTAACTCCATGGTTCCCATCCAAATATTGGATGTTCTCTTCCAATATTTGGATGAGAACCATGGGGTTAGTCCATGGACTAATTCCATGAGTTAGTCCATGTAGACTTTTTGTTGAAAGAAAATGGACAGAGAAGTTGCCCGAATACTCGTATCATCCCCGGATGTCTTGATTTGAAAATGTAAATAGAAAAACTAAGCCCTCTATTGAAATATGAAAATTTTTGGTCCTGATTTAAAATATGTGGCGAAACTCGAGCCCTATTTGAAAAAATTCCCTACAATTAATTGACTGACAGCCCTATGGCCCGCTATGAAAAATACAGCCCATGTATCGCATTGTAAGGAGTCCGGAGCACTTATTGTAGCTGGCCCACCTTCACGGTGATGAATTATTAGGGGCAGTCACATCAGCTGCAAATACATGATAAAATCGGAAAACACGTGGCGTACGGTAATTGGCCCACTTACGATAAGTGTGTGCCAACTGGGATGGGTGATACGGACTGCATCAAAAGGCATCTCCAGCTGTAAGTCAAATTACTTTAATAATATGAAAACGCAACAAACAAAATTCACAAATGCAGGAGACGTTGAAAGGACGGATTGGCTTTAAGAAGAGGTTTTATTAAAGTAGAAAAGGATAGCACCACTCATCTGCTCCATTATATCTCAGTCTCATCCATGTCTCTGCAATCCCGGAGGCGAGACATATAACACTACTCATCTGCTCCATTATAGGTAAAAAGGATAAAAAAAGAAAGAAAGAAACAAAAGGAAAGAACGAATGGCTGGTGTGTGGGGAGATTTCCAGAGCTCTAGGATTACGTTAATCACAAGCCATCAGATGAAACTAAGCATTCTCACGTGCCATCTGCGTGCCGCCCACGAGGCACCAGACCCACCTCGGCTACCAGGACAGGGGCCCCGGCCGAAGTCAAGCAGGTCCGGGCCGCTAGCGCCGAGCTCGGCTTCCCCAGGTGCCCACCTCGGCTGGAAGCTCCACCTCGGCCGAAGGAGCCGAAGTAGAAAAGAACCTCCACTCGCGCCCTTCGCCCCCCACGTCATCAGACACGTGGAGGAATAGGGGCGCGAGCCAGTGAGACAGATGCGACATCCAGCCGTCCACAATCTTCACCAGATCCCTGACAGGGCGGCATCCAGCGGTTGAAGCCAAATCAGGGCAAGGCCCGAGGGCGGATCCGATGGTACCCCTACCGCCAAAGGCGTCCAACAAGATCTGGCCCAACAAGACGCACATTTAATGCGATGTGGGCTGATCCGACTGGCATTAAATGCAAAGCGGGCTGGATTGGACCGCATTAATTACTTTGTGGGCTGATCATGACTTCCAGTCGAGTCATGGGACCCGCGCCAAGATATCATCCAAAGATACGACCCAAGCCTCTATAAATAGAACCCCATTCCACAAGCAAGGTACGCACAACCCAACAGAAAGAGCCGTTACTCTGTCTCTCTTCTTCCTCTCCTTCCTTTGTTCCAGTTCATTCACTGACTTTGGCATCGGAGAGCCTTGCGCCGCCTAGGCCAGGGTCTTCTGACCGTTTGCTCTTCCCTTTCAGGCTTTCGGGCGGCACCTAATCTTCATCACCTTGGATAAGTCCTCTAAGGCACCCCAGTTATTGTGGGTCATTATTTTCTGCACCTACAGCTGGAAAAAATATACACACCTGCTTAGTTACATCATCGTCACCGCTTTTACCAAAGAATCACTACGAAAGACTTACCAAAATACTTTTCGGTCTCTTAGTTGGAAAATGAAACGGCTAACATTGCCACATTCCCTTTCAAATTCTGCTTAAACCAGAAAGATCCAGTTAACAGGTTGTGGGGAAGAAAAAGAAAAGGCATTTTGGGTATGTAAGTGCAAAAAATGTAACTCACAAAAAGAGGGGTGCCTGCACGGACTTATCCAAAGAGATTAGGAACACCGATGCCTTTGCCTGAAACCTGAGAAAAGGAAGAAAAATAGTAGGTCAGGACTCTCCGATGCCTAATTCAGTTTAAGAACTGAACAGTAGGATAGGGATTTTTGGGGAAGAAGATGGCGTACCAGCATGTGGTGTATTTTTTGGCCTCCTTTGCTTATGGATTGTTCTTGTGTTTATATAGAGGAAGAGAGGAGGCAAGGGGTGTCATAGCCCACTCTGTCAGGTACTAGGGAGGCGAAGTCCCATCGTAGCCTACTTTTCTTTAATTGCAGTTCCATCAAGCCTTGTCATGGCGTTTTGGGAGCTGTGGACGGCGATCTGTCAGGGACTATGGGTGGTGTCCTTGTCTTGTCGCACGTGCCGTAGCATGCTTGAGCGTTCATGGGAGGACAGCTGTTAGCCCCTGCCTCGGCTAGCTCTGGCATTGTGATGTGTTGCCGAGGTCGAGAACGACCCTGACTTGGCTAGAGAGAGATCTGGCAAAGGCGCCGAGGTGGAGCACTCGGCCGAAGTGGGATGCTTTGGCCGAAGTGGAGTCTGCCGAAGTGGAGCAGTCTGGCATTGCTGGGCGTGCATTGCCGAAGTGGAGGAATTGTGCACAGGAGGCGTGGAGTTCTCATCCGAGACCAAGGCGGGAGCACGAGACCGAGCCTGCCGGGATGGACTTGCTGGTGCGGGGGCCCGGGATGGAGCATCTGGTCGGGACTATGATGAGTTCGGGAATATCCCCACACAGGGTGTTTTGAAAAAATTGGAGAGTGGAGTTTGCCCGAATGCTCATATTATCGCCCGATATCTTGTTTTGAAAATGTAAATTAAAAACATAAGCCCTGTATTGAAATATGAAAATTTTTTAATCTTGTTTTGAAATAAGTGGCAAAACTCGAGATTAATTGTTAGCCCTATGGCCGGCTTTTAAAAATACAGCCCGTAGTGGCTGTGAGTAAGCATGTGATATGTCCCTAAATGGGATGATTTCGACGATCCTTGGGCCTATGGCCCGGCTCTGAAAAATACAGCCCGTAGTGGCTGTGAATAAACATGTGATATGTCACGTAGTGGGATGATTTTAAGGATCCTTGGGTGTCGCGACCCCGAAACCGGGATTAGGGGAGAAGCCAAGTTTGGGATCGGGACGGTGATGATGCCGCGCCACGTGCATCTCTTTGGCTAAACCGCACACGATATTAAGAGAAACATTTATCCGTGCACGTGATTTCCCACAGGGTTCCGCGGTGAGGATTATCTTTACACATCATCTCACTAATAACATATCAAACACATTCTCAATATTGCGGAAGCGTGTAGCAAATCATAATAATGTTATTCCATCCCATAAATGAGATTGACCTATAATTAACATGACAAGATATCAGAATGAGCAATGATTGTCACGTCCCCTGAACCCGATTAAAGAAATAACCGGATCCGGAGAGTGAATTTTAGGATTATTTAAAAATTTTGTCCTTTGGGCCCACGGATCGTAGTCCGCGGTGAGGATTTAATATTTCAAACCTCAAACTTCATGTGGTACAATACAAATAGAGTCCAAATAACTCTAGACATATGGAATCTCAAGCAATGGATAATAATCTCATTAAATTAAAGTTTGCAAGAAAGAGAAACAGAACTAAAAAGTTAAGTAATTTATTACAATGGCCAACCCACTAAACATTGCCAATTAAAGAAACAGAGCCAATGTAATATAAGGTTCGACGAGAGAAATAATGAATGAAAGATAATATAATGAAACCAAGTGTATCTCTCTCTCTAGTGCCAGGATATGATGACGCTACTCTACGTCATCGGCATGCCACTCTCGTGCCTCCTCAGCTGGTTGGAGATCCTCTGGGATCTCCTCACCTGCCTGCTCCTCGTAGAAGAACTCACCTGATGTGTCTGCACATCAAGGAACAAAGTCAACGACATGTTGAGCAATAGATATACAAAACATAATAAACACGACATGCATCAAGTGTAGAGTAATGACAAGTATAAGATCATATGAATACAAGAATATGAAGCTAGGCATAAAGCGAGATTAATTTGTAGAAACAATAACAGGAATCCTAGCAACCATCTAACAATAACCACTATCCATGCAAATGCAAGCAAGACAAGCAAGAGGGAGACTCCGAGGATGTCCTATGCCACCTCTCGGGGTACCAGTAACAATCCCCTTGGACTACTGATACCATAGTCCGGCTCCAGTGGGATCCTAGCTCCCTGTCCTGGGAATAGCAGCACGGTCCTAGTCCGCTCCCAGCTATTCAACGCCATGGACGCCGTCCTACGCCGACTGCCCACCCCGACAACCGGAGTAACCGATTCGTCATTAAACCCCAAACTGCAGATGGCCATGATATGCAAATAATAATAAAGTGGTTTTGACTCAAGAACAGACAAGACAAGCAAGTCTGACTAGTTCCAAGTACAAGACAAGTTCTTAGAGATTATCTTATTCAAGACGATATAAGACAAGCGAAACACGTGATAATCCCCGTCCATTACTAGCCAGTCATGTTCATCAATACAAGACACGGGTTCCTATGGTACACTCTAAGTCAAGTCCAAGTCCTAAATTCTATAAGAGTTTATGTTTCATAATTGATTACGTGTTTTATGTCAAGGGAGTGTACAAGGAAAATGGTAACAATGGATACAAGTCAAAGTCAAGGAGGAATTACAATCCAATCCTAAGCAAGTGGTGTCATCCCTGTATTCCCCGTATTCTAACAGAGTACATGTGGAAATTGGATCAATGATGCTTTTAGGGTAATTCCTTGGTGTACAATCATGTTGAGCATCATTAAATTCAATTCCATGTGCATTCGGTTACACTACGTGAAATACACGAATACTAGACAACCTATCGAATTCACACCAAGCCACGTGATTCGATTTTAATCCCATTTATGGTCATGTGCTAGTAAGTTAATGGTTTCCAGCATCTAAGGCCCAAACCTAGGTTAAACAGTCTTATTTCCAATAAAACATGAGCTTGATTAATAATCCAAGTATTTACATCACTTCTCGACCTCCGATCGTGATTAAACCAGAACCATTGGATTCTACGTCTCAAGGGCTTTCCAACAATATATTATATGTAGAAATTCAACGGGCGGATCGAAAGTTACAGGTCTTCGAAGTTTCCAAGTGCTGTCAGAAAATTACCCTCTGATCGATCGGACGTACTGTGCGATCTGATGGACCGCGCTCCTGCTTGGTTCTACCGAGGTCGGCGGACGTGGGAGTCCGTTTGGTTCCGACCTCTTTCGTAACCGGGGGGCAGGGGCGTGCATCAACATTTCTTTTTTTGTGGGTGTGCCAGATTTTCTATTTTACTTGGAATTGCAAGTGGTGATCCGGAGATCAACCTTCGCAAGTAAAAAGGAAATCAACTTCTTTCAAGTTTTCCATTGCACATATATTTAAGAAAAGAGACATTTTTCTTAGTTTGCCGTAAAAGGCGATTTTTTTTGGCATTTATAGCCGATTTTGGCGTTTATAGCCGATTTTTGGCGTTTATAGCCGATTTTGGCGTTTATAGCCGATTTACAATCCTTATCAATAATGAAAGACAAGAGTTGTGATTTTTGTCTCTTTTGAAAAAATACAAACTACAATGAAAAGCAAGAAAAGGAGGATCTAACTTCTCAGGAGATTGTGGGGGACTCGTTTAGATTGACGGTCGCAAGCCATATGTGGGCTTCGCCATCATCCATGCAGATGAGAACAGAGGATGCTATTTGATTCGCTTGGCTTGGCTATAACCTCGGGTTTTTAGAAGACAAAGACCAAAGGAAGGTCCTATGTCCAATAAAAAACCGAGTAGACGGGCTGAAAAACCATATCTAAGCCATTGGAGGCAAGAGGAGAAGGCAAGGACCTTGGGGGGGGGGGGTACCCCCCAAGGGACTTTTGTCACCTTGTTGTGGTGGCCGGTGTAGAACTTCCGCAGAGTTTTCTCTCTTTTTCCTTTCTCTGGATTTCTGTCTGTGTGCTTGTGCTTTTTTCTCTGATTTTTCTGATGCTCTCTGATGTTTGTTGATGTCCTTTCTTCTTGGAGAGCCCTCCTATTTATAGGCTTTTAGGTAGCCTTTTAGGTGGGTTTATGGGCTTTTATTGTCATTAAGCCGCATAATGGGAGGAGTTACAAAATTGAATTGTTTATTTTGTAACTCCTTTTTCTTGGCTTCTGATTGGCCGGAGGAGATTGAGGGCATTTAATCGCCTTTAATCGCCATGATGGGAGGAGTTTCATGGGTTAAATGCCATGAATCTCTTGACTTGTAACTCCCGAATGCTTGCTTCTGATTGGGCCGTCCAAAGAAATGGATTAATGACTGTAATAAAGCTAGTCAATTAATCGCATTAAGTGGTTGCCGAGCAGCTGAAGAGTCGCGGGCCGTGCCACGTCTTTTGGAATTCTTCTGTCGATGATCATCGATGGATCTTCATGTAGATCGACATCAGATGACCATGTAATTTCAGGTGTTTGTTGCCAACAGCGGGTCGGTGCCATCTGTCCTGTCGATTTCTCGATCGGTCGGGTGGAAAGCACACTTTTTTTTGGTTGACCGGGTGGCGATCAATACTGTCTTCGATACTCTTGATGTTTTACCCGTGTTTTGGACGGATGTCAGAGGACTTGGTGTCTCAAAAGCATGAATTTTGGAAAGTACCAGAGGCTGGGCCCTTCGAATCGCGAAAAAACGGCGAAAACCGGGGTTTCCGGGGCTTTCCCGGCGACCCCGGGGTCCATGGTCGCCGGCGACCCTGGTCCAGGGTCGCAGGGGCCGGCGACCCTGGCCCAGGGTCGCAGGGGTCTGCGACCCTGGGGGGGTTTTCCCCCTTTCGTGTCCCGTTTTGCGTCCGTTTTTGCTTTTTTCTGATTCTTTTTTCTTCTGTACTTTTCCTTGACATTTTGACCATTTATTGGCCTGATTTATTTGTATGAAACCCGATGAGAATCCTTGCATTTTATTTTGCAAAGTTTCCAATTTCCTGAGAAAGTCGAAGACTTTGTCGCGCAGAGCTGCCGATTTTCCGTCAGAAGCTGAAACTGGGCCAAACGATGTCGGAATGACCTGAAATTTGGTGTGAAGCCTCCTGAGCAATAAATAAGACCAACCATAGGCTTTTGTTTGAGTTTCGAAGCCGTTTGGGGTCCTATCACCTGCAGACTTGCTTTTTGTCGCGATGAAGATGTCGCGGTTTGATGTGTGGTCAACCGATGTCTGATTGACTTGAAATTTGACAGGGAACCTATTGGAGTCATTTTAAGATGATCCATAGGTTCTGTCTTGGAAACCATGGTCCCGGAGAGCTTTTGTCGCCGAGGGCTCCTTTTCGGCTGTCGGAGAAGCGAAGTTAGGCCAAATGATTTTGAAATGGCCCGAAACTTCTTGTGTACTCCTCTTTTGGCTGTCTGGAAGAATCTTGCAGTTTTTGTTTGATTCTGACAAGATTTGATTTTTGGAAGCAGCATTGCCTATTTATGGCAGGTTGCGACTTCATGTAGCTCTTTGGATCTTGATGAGGCAAAGTGACATTTTTGGTGTCAACAAATGCCCCCTCGAGGTACAGCGGCGAGTTGCTTAACTTTTGTAGTCGATGTGCCTCGAAGAGATTTTTTTTGAAGGAGAGCCTGTGACTTGACCAAGAGTCTTTGAGCAATCTTTCTTTTTGGTATTTGTAGCCTTTTGAGCTTCCAGGGGAATTTTTATGGTAGTGAAAGGGATCACGTACCATCTCGAGGCAAAGTTTTGAAGATGACATCAGGGATGTGGATTTGGGTTTTGACCTTGTGACCTAACAGGCTATATGTGGCAGGTTAGGGGGTCGGGTTTGGTTTTGATCGTGTGACCCAGCAAGCTGTATGTGGAATGTTGGGGGATCAATTTTGGTTTTGATCTTGTGACCTAACAGGCTGTATGTGGCAAGTTAGGGGATCAGGTTTTGGTTTTTGGTTTTGGTCTTGTGACCTAACAGGCTGTATGTGTCAAGTTAGGGGACCAGGATTTGGTTTGATGGAATGTCAATTTCAAGAATTTGGCTCAATTTGATAGATGAGGCTGGATGGTTTGATTTTGGAAGCTCATGGGGCTTGGAATTTTCTTTTGTATGGTCCAATCAACTCAAAAGAGGCATGGAACCATTTTTGTATGCTCTTGGTAAGAGGGATTTCTCTTTGACTAAAAGCCCAAAATTTATTTCTTTTTTTTTTTTTTTTTTTCAGGCTTTTATACTTTCAGCTCGTTGCCTTCTATGATTTTTTGAAGGAGAAGGGGGGTTCGAAAGTTAGATCCAGCAGTTGGAAGAGTTTTTGCTCTTCATTCCCCAACTTCTTTGATAGTAGGGAGCCTTCTGATAGCATGACCCAGGAAGCTGGAGCTCAGGATCCAAGTTCAAAGAAGATCTTGGCCATGCAAGAAGAGTTGAGAGATTTCTGTGCAAGCACAAACGCCATATGTCCTGACATTGCACTGCGGAGAGATCTCGCTGTTTACCTCACTTATTGGCTTGGTGAGGCTGTATTTGCTGGAGGAGATGGAACGCACATCAGGCCGCATTGTATTCTCCCGGCTTGTCAGATGGCGTTTGGAGAGCAGGTTGCTTTGGTGCCAGCTCTTTACTCCTACCTGTGTACCGAACTGCAGGCTGCTGCTTTTCTGGTTCGGCTTGGGCTTCCCATGAATAGGGTATTTTCAGCCCATATCTTTTATTCGTGGTATGTATACCACTGTCCTGGCTTCCATCGGCTGGGTGCTGCACAGGATGATGATCCTCTGATGATTCGACTGGCTAAGGGCAAAGCCGTGTCCGAATCGCTTTTGTTTGCCCGCATGAGGATCCGACGGTTTCAGGGACGTCGAGATGGGGCAATCTTCAGTAAAGCTTTCTCCGGAGTTGCGGAAGAAGGCTTTTGATTTTGGTGCCTCCCGAGACTCTACCAGGGCGGGGTCGGGAAGGCATTATTCCTTGACAAATGCAGAGAGAGAGTGGCTTTTCAGCATACGTGTCGGCATGATGGTGTACCGCAGACATCTTTTCGTCGACATCCAGCCGTATGTACCTTCTCGCTTTGCTTTGCAGCTTGGCTTTTCTCAAGGCGTTGTTGGAGCGCCTTCAAGCATGGTGAAGCGCTTTGGAGGCTTACAGGACGGGAGAAATGCATGGGCTTTTTATAGTGCTGAAGACACTACAGCCATGATTTCTTATCCTGTGTTGCTGACTTCCCGGACTGCCGGCTTTGCGAAGTGGTTCGCGGAGAGCTTCTCGGCATATCGGGGACTTTCCAGGAAGGAGCTTGATGTGAAGCTGGCATCTGGAAAGGGCCTTGGAAAGTCGGATGGCATCCGGCGAGAGGAAGTTTGGGCCTTCCTTTCTGGAGAGAAGCACAAGATAGGCTTTCTCGGTGACCAGGGCGTCATCGGTTTCTGAAGCTGTTCGAGAAATACCTGACGAGGCTTTGGAGCAGCTAGAACAGGAGGAAGCCGAACTTGGCGCTTGGATGCAGGCGGCACAGAGGCAAGCTTCCGTGGAGTCTACTGGCAAGAGCAGACCATCCAGTGATGAGTCAAGTGGGAAACCTGACTCTGACGGCGGGGCAGGTTCCTCTAAGAAGCGAGCCCGCAGAAGTAAGAGGAGGAGGAGTCATCATAGTAGCAAGGGGCAGCATGAGGACCCTCCTAACTTGGAAGTTCCTCTTACTATCAATGAGGATGTGCCAGTGGATGCTGACGAGCCTCCAGAGAAGAGAAGCCGAGAAGAAGAGACCGTCGGTGAAGGTATGATTCTTCCTTTTTCTCTTTCCATTTCTTTTCATGGGATTTTTTCCATGTTATAATTTGCTTCTTGTTTCTGCTTTTCTTTTCTCTTTTTTTTTTTAGCAGAGGAAGACTTGGTGATGCCTGAGGTCCCAACCGATGAGGTGGTGATGGATCCTGTTGAGGCACCTGAAGAAGAACCGACGGGTTCTGGAGTAAATCCAGAATCTCCAATTGGTACAACTTCTTTTGCTCTTTTTTTTTGTTTGTGACTTGGCTTGCTAACACATTTTTTTGTTGCCAGCTGACTTGCCACAGGGTTCTGATGACTTTGAACCATCGATGGACGCAAATGTTGATGATGCTTTTGATGAGTTCATGGAGGAAGAAAGTGTTCCGCCAGTCGTCGAAGAAGGTATTTTGTAGTTATAACTCTGATAATGATTTTCAAACAGGGTCATATTCATACCTTTTTGTGTTTCCTTTGCAGGTTTTGAAGTGGCAGAGGAAGATCCGTCGCTTCCAGAGCAAGAGATGCCAGAGGTTGATCCAGAGGTAGAGATTCCTGGGACCAGCTCTGACAATATTGAGGAGATTCCTCGCGCTGAGATTCCTTCCCGAGCAGGAGTAGCTTCAGCTGGAAAGAGTTATTTTGTTACTCTTTCAACGGATGATGACATGAGTAGCCGACCAACAGAGTTGGGCGAATCCTCAGCTGGGCCATCTCTTCTTTTTGCGAAGAAGGTGGTGGTGCGAGTTGTGAGCTCTTGGATTGAGACTCTCTTTTCTGGGCACTTGGAAGTCGGATTTGGCATGATCCAGCATGTGCAGGAGATTCTCAGTGATGCTGAAGAGGCTGGTCTGGATGTCACAGGTGCCAGGGCGATCGTTGATAGGATCATTGCACTGGGTGACAAGTGGTTTGAGACCGTGAGTTTGGCTGATGACCAGTTCTTCAAGGAGATGTTCCTGGACCCTGCTGATAAGGCTAAGTCTGACCTGGATGAGGCTACAGAAAGCAGGAAGCTGGAAGTCCGAAAGAGGAACTTAGAAGAGATAGCCATCATCAGGCTGACACATGACCTCAACATCCTTGACAGGGAGGTCGATGAGGCCAGGAAACGTCTTGAGCATTTGCAGGCACAAGTCGCTGCCAAATGGACTGCCATAATGGAAGCTCGCGACAGGGAGAGTGCCCTGATTCACCAGGTTGCAGATGCCGAACGGGTTCTCAAAAGGAAGTCTGATGAGGATGAACAATGGCAAGCTGCTCGAGGTAAGCTTCCTGGTGTGAGAGAAGGGGTACAGCCCACTCCAGCATCTCATGGCAAGTTCCTGAAGAAGCGTGCCTTGGAATCCTTGACGGCTGAGGCTAAAAGTCTGCTTGGGGAGCTGAACTCTTGGCTGGAGACCATTTTTGACTGAGCTCCTGTATATCATCCTTCTTTCTTTTTTTTTGGTACCACTTGTATTTTTTTTTTGGTACTTATTTTTTGTAGTGCTTGTGAACACTTTCTTTTTTTTTGGTACCACATGTATTTTTTTTTTGGTACTCTTTTCTTTTTCTTTTTTTTTTGTTATCCCTACGCTCACTTGAATCTCTTTTTTTTTTTTTTGATAAAAGTAATTGCTAAATGGGATGCTTTTCTTTTTTTTGTTATGTAGTGCTTATGAACACTTCTTTTTTTTGTTATCCCTACGCTTACTTTAATCTTTTTGTAATAAAAGTAATTGCTAAATGGGATTGATTTTTTTTTTTTTTTGTTATCCCTACGCTCACTTGAATCTTTTTGTGATAAAAGTAATTGCTAAATGGGATTTGATCAAAAGGTTGTCATTTTGTGAAAATCTTTTGTCAAGTGATTGTTTTGGCATGAAAACCAGGTTTTTTGTTTGTGGCATGGAAGCCAATTTTGGCATGAGAGCCAGCTTTTCTTGTGGCATTGATAGCCGAGTTTTTTTTTGTTTGTTGTGGCATCTATAGCCAATTTTGGTGGCATTGATAGCCGGTTTGTTTTGTGGCATTTATAGCCGGTTTTTGGTGGCATTGATAGCCGGTTTGTTTTGTGGCATCTATAGCCGGTTTTTGGTGGCATTGATAGCCGGTTTGTTTTGTGGCATCTATAGCCGGTTTTGTATTGGTGGCATTGATAGCCGGGTTTTTTTTTTGAAATCCAAGTTTTTTTTTTTTTTTTGTTTGTGGCATTGATAGCCGGTTTTGTTTTGGTGGCATTGATAGCCGGTTTGTGGCATTTATAGCCTGTTTTGATGGCATTTATAGCCGGTTTGTGGCATTTATAGCCGGTTTGTGGCATTTATAGCCGGTTTGGTTTTCAAAAAATGCAAGTATCGACTAAAAGTCGCCTCCCTGCTGAATGTTCTTGCAAGTATCGATGGAATGTCGCATCCTTGCTCATTCGGTTGCGAGTATCGATGGAATGTCGCATCCTCGCGGATTTGGGTGCAAGTATCGATGGAATGTCGCATCCTTGCTTTCCAAAAATTTTGGTTTTGCGGGTACTGACTTGATGTCGTTTCCCCACGATTTTTGAAATTTGTGGTTTTCTCGAACCTTTGGGTTATGGATATCAACTGAAATGTTGCGTCTCCACAGTTTTTTAGGTTTTTTTTCGAACCTTTAAAATTTGGGTTGTGGATATCAACTGAAATGTTGCGTTTCCACGGTTTTTGGATTTTGCAAGTATCGACGAAATGTCGCTTCCCTGCGATTTTGGAAGTGTCGAACGTGGTTCGCTTGCTTCCGATTTGTGCGAGTATCGACTAAGCGTCGCTTCCTCGCGGTTTTTTAAAAAACCATTTTTTTTTTGTTTAAAGACACGAGGGTCATAAATTTTGACCTAAAACCATTTTGGCGGTAAAAGGCAGGGTGGACTAGGGTGGAAATCCCTGAATCCGGATTTTGTTTCAAACCATGAATTTTGGGTTCAAGGGTTGAAAATTTTGGTCAAGTTAGGAAAGGTTCCTGAACTTGGATATATATATATATATATATTTTTTTTGAACAATGAAACGATAAAAGTAAGCATTGTTTTAGATTTCTAGAAATTTCAACATTTGATATGAAAATTCTAAAAAATGGTGGGTTTAGCGAGCGTGTACTGGAAATCGGTTTTGGCCATACAGGCATTGCTCTTACCCAGTTGGGTAAGTCTTCAAGGGTAGTACCGCTTTAAGAACTTGCCATTGATGGGCAGCATAGATCTGTCACCTTCCATGTTTAGGAGTGCGTATGCGCCATTGGAGAAAACTTTGTCGATGACGTAGGGTCCCTCCCATTTCGGCTCAAATTTGCCTTTGGACTTGTGAGCGAAGACCATTGGTCTTTTTACCGCAAGAACCAAGTCATTCTTTTTGTAGGCGCGTTGCCTGACCTTTTTATCGAAAGATCCTGCCATACGTGCTTGGTAAAGTTCAATGCTTTGTTGAGCTTCGAGCCGTCTCTCATCGAGATTGTCCAGCTCATGGAGTCGCAATTTGACATTGCTTTCTTGAGTCATGTCATTTTGCAAGGATACCCTCAAGGAAGGAATTTGTACTTCCAAGGGCACGACAGCTTCGCATCCATAGACCAAGGAGAATGGTGTGCTATGGGTTGGTCCTCGAACGGTGGTTCGATAGGCCCATAAAGCTTCAGACATTTTGTCGCTCCAGTCTCTTTTGTGATTAGAGACCATTTTTTTGAGGATTTTGCAGAGTGTCTTGTTGAAAGCTTCTGCTAACCCGTTTGCTGCCGGATTGTATGGAGTCGAAGGACAGCTTTGGATTTTGTATTTGTCGCAGAACCTGTAGAATCGATGATCCCGGAACTGTGGTCCGTTATCATGGACGAATCTTTTGGGTATGCCGAAACGACAAATGATGTTGGTGCGTAGGAACTGAAGGACTGATGAGGTCTTCATTTCGTTAAACGCAAATGCTTCTGACCACTTGGAGAAGTAATCCGTAGCGGCGAAGATGAAGCGATGACCTTTGCTTGAAGGGGGAGAAATAGGACCTATGATGTCCATACCCCAGGCTTCGAAAGGCCATGAGATCGCTGTAGGATGTAGCCATTCTGGAGGCATGTGAATGTAATCTCCATGAACTTGGCATTGTTGGCAGCGCTTGGCAAATTGCATTGCGTCAGCTACCATGGTAGGCCAGTAATATCCTAACCTTTTTATCTGATCATAGAGCTTAGGTCCAGCCTGATGAGCTCCACAAAGACCAGCATGAACTTCTTTGAGTGTTTCTTCAGCCTCTTGTTGTGACAAGCAGCGTAGAAGTACTCCGTTGAAGGATTTCCTGTAAAGGATTTTTGAAGGAATATCCAAATGGAAGCTTGGGGTTCGCCTTTGGATGCTTACCCGTTCTTTTGGATCTTCAGGTAGGATTCCGAACATAATGTAATCAATGAACGGATCCCTCCAGTCGCCAATTGAAGTTTGAAGGATTGAAATCCGACTTCCGACCACTTGGTGGCATTCAGCAACTGCTTGGTGTGTGTTAAGAGGAGGAAGGATTCTTCTTTCGCACACTGTGACTTGCATGTTTTCCCCTTCCTGGATTGCCATGGATGCGGCAAGTCCGGCTAGGGCATCTGCACGTATGTTTTCACCTCTACGAATGTGGGTGATGTGACAGATGTCAAACTTTTGCAGAAGTGATTGTGCCTTGTTGTAGTAGGGCAGCAAATCTGGCTTCCTGACTTCAAATTTCTGATTCATCTGGTTGACGATCAGTTGAGAGTCTCCAAAGACTTCCAGCATGGTGATACCGGATTCGATGGCGAGTTCCAATCCTAAGATCAGAGCTTGATATTCAGCTGCATTATTTGTGCATGGTTCCAGTAGCGAGAAAGCGTGTGGAATCATGTATTTGTCGGGGCTAACAAAGAGGATGCCAACTCCCGAGATCAGCTGTCTTTTTTCATTTGTCCTGGTTGCACCGTCAAAGTACATGTCCCAGGAGGCACTTTGTAAGAAAGTCTCCACATTGTAGACTGGTTCGTCTGGGAGATCATCTCTGAGTGGAGAATCTTTAGGCAATGGATGCTCTGCGAGGAAGTCTGCTAGAGCTTGCCCTTTGATTGCTTTTTGTGGTACATACCTAATATCAAATTGTGACAGAAGGATGGACCATCTTACCAGTCGAGCATTGAGAGAACCTGCCTTTGTGACAAGGACCTTCAAGAGGTTGACCCTCGAGACCAGGTAGACTGTATTGGAAAGCAAGTAGTGACGCAGCTTTTGTACGGCGAACATCACTGCAAGACATTCTTTTTCGACTGGAGAGTAGCGATGCTCTGCACCTACTAGCATGCGGCTGAGGTAATATAGAGCAGCTTCTTTTCTTTGATCATTTTCTTGCGCAAGCAGAGCTCCCAAAGAGTGATCAAGGGCTCTTGTGTACAAGATGAATGGTTTTCCAGTGGTAGGAGCAGCTAACACTGGCGGTTTTGTCAGGTATGACTTGATGTCTTGGAAAGCAGCTTCACAGTCAGCATCCCAGACAAAGTTTACACCTTTTTTCATCAACCGGGAGAATGGACGGCATTTCCCCGAAAGATTGGAGATGAACCGTCTGATGTAGGCTAATCTCCCTTGAAGCCCTTTGAGTTCTCTCAAGGTTCTTGGAGAGGGCATTTCTAGAATGGCTTTGACTTTTATGGGGTCAAGCTCTATTCCAGCTTTCCGAACTAAGAATCCGAGGAACTTACCCGACGAGACGCCGAAGAAGCATTTCAATGGATTCATTCGTAGTTTGTGTTTGCGAAGCCGGAGGAAGACTTCTCGAAGGTTTTCGAGATGATCTTCTTTTCTTTGCTTTTGACGGCGAGGTCATCAACGTAACATTCAACCGTCTTGTGCTGCATATCTTGGAATATTTTCATCATAGCCCTCTGATATGTGGCACCAGCATTCTTCAAACCGAATGGCATGACAGTGTAGCAATACACGCCAAATGGGGTTCGAAAGGATGTATGTTTTTCATCCTCAGGATGCATCTTTATCTGATTGTAGCCAGAGAAACCATCCATGAATGTCATTCGCTCGAATCCACAGGTATTATCAATCATCACCTCTGGTATGGGGAGCGGAAATTCATCTTTTGGGCATGCGCCATTCAGGTCTCTATAATCAATACAGACCCTGATCTGCCCATTTTTCTTTGTCACGGGGACAATGTTGGCCAACCATTCAGGATGTTGTTCCTCACGGATGAAGCCGACGCTTTTGAGTTTTTGAACTTCTTGTTCAATTTTATCCATCACGTCTGGACGGAATCTTCTTTGGCCTTGCTTGACAGGCTTGATGTCTTCTTGAAGATTGAGTTTGTGAACTGCTATTTTGGATTCTAAGCCTGGCATTTCAGCATAAGACCATGCAAAGCAATCAACGAACTCACGAAGAAAAGCGATATACTCGGGTAACTCATCATCCTTTATATTCTTGCTTATGAATACAGGACGTGGGTTATCTGGTGTTCCCAAGTCTATCTTTTGAACAGGATCTTTTGTTGGAAGGTTCGAAGGTGGTTCCTCCACAATATTTTCGGAGGCTTCCAGCTCAACGAAACCTTCTGGGGTTTCAAGGGCATTTCCAGACCAAGGTTTTGTTCCTTTCCACGGGTCTTCTTGATCGGTAATTTTCCCAAGGCTTGCTATGAGATGATCCCAATCGCCTGTTGAAACCGAGTCGAAGTAGGCTACTTCTTTTGGAGATGAGGGTTCTTCTGGGTCAGAAGTCCACACGTCTGTGCCATCGGACAACTCCTCTTCATTTTCGGAGAAATCGTGCCAATTGGATGAGCTTCCTGGATCTTTGTCAGGTGACTCATCAAAGAGATATCCAGGGAGATCGATGTCTTCATGGATTTGAGATGTTGAGGCTTGGTCAGTATATTGACTTTTAAGCCTTTGTGTCAACTGTCTCAAGGGAGTGTCAGGATCGTACCCTAACCAGTATGAAGACTTTTCTACATAGCCGTAGAGTCTCCAATCTTCCAGCTGGCTTTTGGTCAAGACGGGCCCCAATGGCGTGAGAATACCGCGTCCTTCTCCCAAACCGACTGGGTTTTGAGCGTCGTAGCCCATTTTCTTCATAATAGCTTGTGCCACAGAACTGTATAAGGATAGTTGAGGCGTACCTTTATTTTGGAAAGGTTCAAGCATGGAGTTTGATGAAGAAGCATCCGATCTATGAAGAAGATCGGTTTTTCCTTTGCTGAAGTTGCTGGAACAACGAAGGAAGCTGACGTAGGATCTTCTATGTCAGAAGTTGTCTCCATTGGAGTAAGAGCAGGCTGAACTTGCTGAGTGTCAGCTTGGCTTGACGATGTGTCGTCTTCTGGCTCTGAATCCGAGTCCGTGTCTTGCATGATAGACACGAAAGAGACAACAAATTTGCCCCCAGGCTTTTGTTTTGCCTTTCTTCACTTTAGTTGTGATGACCAAAGGCTTTGAAGATTTGAGGGAGATGATGAAGGGAGTTTGCATGCTCTCTTCAGATTTACCGGATGGTTTGTTTTCTTCCGGTGATTGTTGAGGAGCTTTGCCTTTATCTTTCTGGAGATTTTCGGCAAAGGATGCTGTATGATTCTCCTCTTCTTCTTTTTCACCTTCATACATCTGTGAGTCTGACGAAGTGGATTTCTTTACCTTTGAAGGGTTTTCTGTCCGCAAAGACTCGATGTATCATGCCGTCGTCGCCAACAAACTTGATGCATTGATGTAGAGTTGAAGGGACAACACCATTCTCATGGATCCAAAGGGCGTCCGAGAAGGATGTTGTAGCATGAAGGGGTCTTTATTGCATACACTGTGACCTCAGAGATAATATCACCGATCTGCAACTTGAACCTGATTTTGCCGATAGGCCTTTGAGTACTCCCATCGTATCCAAAGATAGATACAGATGTGTGGCTCAGTTTGCTGGGGTGGGATGCCCAACCTCTTCAAGAGCCGAGTGTGGAGAGATAAGGTTGAGTGCAGAAACCTGGGTCGATATGCAACATCTATGCCATAGGCATTTCCTTGTGATAAACCCTGTGAAGTAAGGGGTCGATTATGTCCTGGTTTCGCCAAGTAGGAGGTCTTCCTTTGTGAAAGGCATGGTTGAACTGGCATGCTTTTTTAACCGCGAGGGCCATTCAATGGCATGCATCCCTCAGTTTTCTTCTTCTTTCTCCCTTTGAGGAGGGGCTTCTGATTTTTGACCCGGTAATCCATTTCAATTTGGAGGACTTGCGGGCGGCAGTTTGTCGGACATCCTCATTCAGTTTTTGTAATTCTGGAGATGAGATTATCACGAGTGTGCGGAGACATTCGCAAACAAATCTATGGATGTGCAGACGTGCAGGTATGTGCTGTGAAAGGTGTTCAATCAAAGTCATACTTGAAAGCCTCCTTAGGGCCTGCATGTCATCATTGTTGCCAATAGGGGCGCTTACAACATCTTTTCCCCGAAGGATTTACATATGTAAGGAAGATTGGTTGTAATTTTTGTGGTAGTCCCGGCCTGAGCGGGTGCC